>OY757013.1:52309410-52351910 GCA_963580285.1 Lucinisca nassula
ATGCGCTGTTCCATATCATGGTCTAAGTAAATATGAAGGTTAAACTTGATTGGATTTAACTTGTTGGAAAGGACAGCCAGAAACGAAAGCATTTACGGACAGATGGAGGGATGCCATGCCCCACAACATAATATGTCCCGTTTTTCAAACGGGCGTATAAAATGAATGGTTAATTCTGAGATAATGCACATGTACCTTGTTCATCCAGTCGGTTACTTTCGCTTGTTATTACCAAAGACTTACCTGTCCTGGTTTTATGTGGAAATTTAATTTCTCCAAGGTAATGCTGATTACGTTGTCACTTAAGATCGTAACTGATTTTACAAATATGGGTGGAGTCCCTCTTATATACCGGTAGAAACAATCACAGATGTATAAAATAAATGGTCCCACAATCCATTTCCATGTCTGTAAAATCAGGAAAACACGACTATTCAAATAATAATAATAATAACCGACCTTATTTATAGAGGGTAACACATTTAGTACTACTACTAATCTTCCACGTGGCCCTCTTTTCCTGGGCAGGAACCAGAACTAAGCAATGTGGATATAGTCTCTTGCTGGAGGAAACAACACCTGGCGCTTGCGGTAATCGAACCGGCTACCTCCCGATTACAAATCCGATGCTTTACCACTGCACCACAGCGCTCCATAATTCATTGTACATTTTACAACAGAATAAATAGAAAACATTTAGATATTAAATTGCGATATTTTTCTTATTTCTGCTCAAAATATAGATTGGAGGTACACGTTAGAACCGCCTCATCGAGGTATCCACAATCTAATTTTTGAGCTGAACAAAGTAAAAAATCACAATTTTTCATTTTAAAATTTTCGTTTTTCGGCGGTAAAATTTACACTGCATTTGTATAGGCGTGGTTTCGTAATGAACCATTGAAAACAAGTAAGTGTATTTTATATTTTCTTGACAATTGATTCCACTGTGGAGTTTTGAAAATATTTGAGGGTCACTGATGAGGCCTAATTGGCCGAAACTAGCTAGCTTGGTCCAGAAAAACCTTGTAAACCCCATACTTTACAAGTCTGTGGTGTATTATAACTCTTTCACATATAGAATATACTCATTAGTGACACTGGAAAATTTTCAAGACTCCACAATGAAATAAATGCACCTATACCAAACGTTTTTCTTCGTAGGCGTCGAATCATGAATTTTCGGAAAAAGCGTCCTTGGGCCATACCTTGAGTTGTCTCCATGTTTGCCACCCAGACACTTCGCGAAATTTCATGACTGCACGAATGTAATCTGGTTTAAAAGGGCCTTTCAAGGTTTCAGGGAAGTAATACGATATCGCATTATAAAATTTATAAAATTAATATCGTTGAAAAATTTGGACACTTGTCTAATTGACTGTGAATTTATTCCAAGAACATCGTTAACATTTTTTTGCAACCAAAACATGGAATATTGCGTGTTTTGAAATAATTCTATTTTGCAGTCTATGGGGCATACAGGCATGATACTAAAATGCGGATGGGAGCAATAAGATATATTCATATATATTTATGAAATATATCGAATGAATGATGAATATTTTTCGAGAATCTTCAAAAATAAATTTTCACTTGTTTTATAGTACTGTAGTCCCCTCGTCGAGTGCCAGTTATTTAAAATAACAGCATTGTTAGTTAACAAATCGTTAAAACTTTGCTGCTCTTACAAGATGGCAAATATACGATTATTTTTGCTGAAAAACATGCAAGAGTTTCTCGCATTTTTAGCAAAACTACAAGAATTTTAAAGTTTGTACTTGCTAGAAAAGTTAATAATCCAGGTACATTTGCAAAAGCTGCCCACAATTTTTCTGCAAAAATATTAGTGTATTCGCCATAATAAATGCTCAAAATTTTAACGATACATGTGCTTTATCTAACGACATCGTTAGTTTTTAACAACTAGACCGTGAATGTTAACAAGCTTGTTAAGTTAACGATGCTTTGAATATTTTGCCCCTGGTTGTTTTTCTCTTCCTGTCAGGCTGTGGTCTGTCATTATGACTTCTGGTCATATCCATTTCTATTTTCAACACTTGAATGTTCTGCTTTTCCGAGATAATGTGATAGATCATCACAAATGCTTGAGATAAGATAAAATGGCAAATAATGCAATCATATATTTATTGTTTGGTTAAATTGCTATAAAGTATGGAAAATAGTTGACACCAAAAACAAAGAGGCTTGACGCTGGCGATCATGTAGGCTGAAAAAATGTCATTCACAGAACAACAATCCGTGCAACCGACAACAGGAAATGCATGTTAAATGTAACTTGGATGTTCTTATACAAAACATTTACCTCTAGTGAAGTATGACCGAACTCTGGCGGTTCTAGACACAATTTTACCATTCCAGGATCAACCCTTAGGCTGTGCTGGGCATGGGAATCTGTATCATTGCAACCCGGAAAATGTCGTGGAACATTTAATTGTCGTCTGACTGGACCGCTGAAAACATAAGAAAAAGATAAAGATGTTGTCCCATTATTTCCTGAAAACCCCTAAAGGAGACATAGGCAAACATTGCAGACCCGAATCAGACGCCGCATTATGCGGCGTCTGATTCGGGTCTACAATGTGTGCTTACTGGGTCTCTACTATGTGTGGTTACTTGCTCACCACAGCTGGTGTTAAGTGAATACGTGGCGACCGTAAAAAGTCTCCCTGCCCTTCATCATTGTGTGGGTTATATGTTCTACTCATTTGGGATCATTGATTTCGCTGCGGAATTTAGGGAATATTTGAGGGTCACTGATGAGGCCTAATTGGCCGAAACTAGCTAGCCTGGCCTAGAAAAATCTTGTACACTCCATAATTTTCAGTTCTGTGCTGTACTCCTTACTTCCAAAGGAATACCTTTCTCGCAGAACATTAAGTCAAAATGAGAAAAAAAATCAAAGTACTGAAAGTACTGAGGAAAGTTGATTTATAAGGTGAGTGAGTGAGTGAGTTTTTAGTTTAACGTCCCACCAACAGCTAAGGTCATACGGAGACGGGACCTCGGTTTAAAGACTCATCCGAAAGTCTGGAGAAGCCCGGGATCGATCCTGCGATCCCTGGTTTACTGATTTATGAGGTATATTCACCATGATAAAATGGTAGTGGTATATTAAACAGTTCTCTAAGTATCTTTTTGACAAGGTTTAAAAAGGAGTTTAACCAGGTTCGACTAAGAAAAAAAATCCTGTTGCTTGTTATTGTCCTCGTGACAATCACTGACCATAGGGGCTTGAATCATGAAAAAATTGAAACAAAAAAAAAAAAAAAAAAATTTTTTTTTTTTTTTTTTTGGTACCATAATAGAGACAAGGGGGGAAACTTCGGCTCAATTTTTTGGGGGGTTACCTTATTTTACCCAGTGTATCTTTTTCGCAAATGCAGTTTTTTACCTGCTTATTATGAATTATACAAGTTAAATAAGTCCACTTTGCAAAAATAATCCGCCTCTGTCTGCCATTTGCAGGAAACATGTTTTTCGCGCATGGATTAACTCAGCAAAGCAAAATTCGGCATAAACGTGTGACAAAAATTTTCAGGTTTTCATCAGTCACAACCGAACTAGTGATACGGGGGGAACTTTTTTCACTTTCACCCGTTGTCTTTCATTTAACTTTAGCTCGCTTTGCCAATTTGAATCCAAAAAGATGTACTCGCAGCTCTAAATATAAATTTTCCAGCTTTTGCTTCGCTTTCCGCAGTGTTCTGTCAATGATCGGTACAGAAACCCGGGCGCTTGCCATAATCGTCGTGTTTAAACAGCGGGACGTGCAGGACAGATATAATCCGAAACTTCGAAAACTGCGTCCGGCAGTGGAGTTGTTAATGTAAAATGTGTGTGATAGCCTTGATTTCTCCCTTGATTTATTTTGTCAATGTAACATATTCTGCTAGGACTACGTATACACGTATTACGCATATAAGATAACTGGATGGTGTTTCTACGTATAATGGGCTGTGCTCTGGGAATTTTGTATTGTATCGCTTTGCGGTCAACTTCCAATCAGCCGCTGTAACTTTTTTGACACATGCGCAGAAAAGGAAATAAAATGTTTACTAAAAAGCAGAAGACGATCTTTAATCTGATAAAAAAAACAAAAAAACAAGGCCCAACTGGGCCGAACTGCCTTGTTTATGTCCAAGCTGGGACGGGCACAACCCACGTTATCGAGGAGATTGCTAGAGAGCTCCGTATTGAAGGGGAAATGTTTGTCAGTTTCTTGCACAACGGGTATCGTATAAAATCTATGTTTTTTGGCAGAATGCTAAAGAACGTGTGTACATGACGTTTGTTTGTTTGTTTGATTTGAGGTTTAACGTCCCCGTCAACACTGTAAAGGTCGTTTTGGAGACGTTGCTTCCAATTTTGTGGGACTTTTACCCGACATTGAGATTAAATGACATCTCAAGCCCTGTCGTCCAATGAAACCAATAGGGTTTATTAGCATGGACGATCCGCCTCGCACTGCGGTTCCTGGACAGGCTTAGATCCTCTAAGCGGTTTATCAGTACTAGTGGGGGGGGGGGGGGGGGGGGCAGATTCAGCTCTGCGTGGAAGTATCATGCAGCCCATATATTTCTTCAAGCCCCTTTTGGCGGGGGCCGCTGTGTACATAACGTCGTCACCTTATGTTTAAACGCTCGTTCCCGGTACACGGCGACTGTTAGCTAAGCAAAAGATAAAAAATAAATAAAAATGCAGCAGTGTTAAGCCAAACGGTTCAGAATTTTAGTTAAAAGAGATACGGCTAGAAATAACTTGAAATTGTTTTAAAAATTTGAATTTTAAGCGTGTGTTCTAATATTGTTACCTAAATAACAATGGCTGTTTTGGTGCCAATAGGTCTGTAGGAATTTTCCTTCTTTTTTTTTCTTTGTGATAAGTGGAAACCAAGGAAAAAGCGTTTCAACATGTATTTTGTCTAATGTTGGCTGTTCTCTCTCTCTCTCTCTCTCTCTCTCTCTCTCTCTCTCTCTCTCTCTCTCTCTCTCTCTCTCTCTCTCTCTCAGATATTTGGATTAAATTTGTGGAGGTCTTAAGATTAAGTAGAGGGGTATGGAAATATTGTGTACTGTTCATTTCAGAGGTAGAAAGAACGGTGTACAGACCTAAACTGCACCAACCTGGCCCAAGGATTATAAAACTTTTTTTCATGCTCAACTGATAGGGTATGGAATTTATCCGGCTCATAAATAAAAAAAATGTAATGTAAACACATTGAAAACAGTATAGTTCATACTTCCGTGAACGCATCGAGTCACATGATTTTCAGTGACATCAAGTGACGTCATTCTAATACATGGTTCTCTACGGGCGTTGGTGAGGTCAACGCTGTTCCTCTCTTTGTAGTAAAATGGCGTGTAAATGTTTTTCAGTTTAAAAAGTTTGCCCTATAAGCATTATTTTTCGCCCAGTGATGAGGGACATAGAATGTTATTATAAAACAATAAACTTAATTTTTCTGCTTTTCATGAAAATATGAACGACAGCGAGTCGCTTCGGGGTTCACTTACTTTGCATACAATCCACTGCGTTCGTACTATCATGAACAGCAGAAAAATAAATTTCATTTCTTAAGTGTTTGTTTTCTTTGCCTCATATCGCTGCTCACTCTAGGGTTTATTAGCTATCTCATTATGTCAGTCATTGCAAAACACCCACATTGAGCCCGAGGTAATTTTGTTTTCAAAACCGTCTTCTGTAGCATGTTTTGTTATCCATGCAATTAGGGGAACAGCTTCTCAGTTTCCCCTTAACAGTCAGAATGACATGTCCTTATCAACTTTTAATGAAATGGACATTCAATTTGTCATCAAACTGCTGTCAAGTGTCAAAAAAAGCAGGTCATGAAATGTACATGTACTGGTTTTTATTTCATGCGTAGCACTTTACATGTAAACGGATGCTTTAGACACTAATTTTAGCGGCTCACTGGAAAAATGATGATGCTATTCTCCAGGAGGTATGAATATTAAAATACTGACATTTTGTTGTGTTACATTGGTGTGAATGTGCTTTATCGCTTATTAATTTATGTATATTTGTGCAGTTCACAACGCATTCTTTAAAGTTTTCGGACCTGCCCATCGGGGCTTAAAGAAATAGGTGGGCTGCGTGACGCTTCCAAGCAGAGCTGAAACCGATCGCACGCAAGTACTGCTAAACCGTTCAAAGAATCTATGCCTGCCCGGGCAAAGCGGTGCGAGTCAGACCGTTCATGCTTATAAACCCTATTGGTTTCATTGGGCGACAGGGCCTGAGATGTCAATTCATCTCAATGTCGAGTAAAAGTCCCACAAAATGGTTTCGACGTCTCCAAAATGACCTGTTGATGGGCACTTTGAACATCTAATCAAACAAATAAATTCCTTAAAGTGTTTGGGTGAGAAAAATAATTAATATTGCGGTCGTGGCTTCGGGCTCGTTTTCAGTGAATTAAAGTCTCATGCTCGACAAAACCCTACATGATACTTAACTAAACTGAAAACTTGCTTGAAAATTCCTTGTTTCGGCCTAAATCCCATCATACATTCTATTATTCAGTTCTTATCTAAGCAGGAAACGGCCCCGCCCGTCGGGGCATGAAGAAATGATGCTTCCACGCAGAGCTGAAACCGACCCGCACACGAGTACTGGTAATCCGCTTAGAGCATCTAAGCCTGCCCAGGCAAAGCGGTGCGAGTCGGCCCGTCCATGTTAATTAACCCTATTTGTTCATTGGGCGGCAGGGCTTGAGACGTTATTTCATCTTAAGGTCGGGTAAAAGTCCCACAAAATTGGAAGCAACGTATCTAAAATGACCTTTGCAGTGTTGACGGGGAAGTTAAACCTCAAATCAAACAAACAAATCTAAGCAGGAAAATTGATGAACTGTTAGTATTTAAATTTAGCCACCCACCTAGCTCAGTGCCTCAGATGCTAAAGGTCCCAGGTTCGATCCCCAGCAGGGGTGACAAAATTTCGGCGTCAGAACACCTCCCATTGGCATAATAAATTTTGCAGGTATGAATATCATAAAGTGCATCGTCCTCCGAATCTGGACGTTAACTGGAGACCCCTGTGCAGGGAGAACCATCCCCTGTGCAGGTTAAAGAATCCTACCGTAATTACATGGTGACTGTGTACTCTTTCAGCCTTCAAAACTGGAGTATATGCAGTATACAACGTCTGTGTCCCCTCTTGGGGTTTAGTTGAAAATGGAAGAAAAATAGCGATAATGTTCATTTGTCACTACCTTCGAACGGTATAAAAATTAAATAGCACCGGCCGTTCCGGTCGTTACTTCATTGATAGAGTAGCCCGGAATCAGCAGATAAACCAAGCTTCGCGACGATTGTTTTCTTGATCTGTTACATAAAGCGATGTAAAAGTAGTAAACTCTAAATTTAGAGCTGCAAATACATCATTTTGGATTCAAATTGGTCAAGAGAGGTTCATTTTAATGAAAGACATTAGTTGAAAGCGAAAAAAGTTTCCTCTGTAACACTAGTTCGCTTGTGAATGATGAAAACCTGAAAATTTTTGTCACACGTTTATGCCGAATTTTGCTTTGCTGAGTTAATCCATGCGAGAAAAACATGTTTCCTGCAAGTGACAGACAGAGGCGGATTATTGTTGCAAAGTGGACATATTTAACTTGTATAATTCGCAATAAGCAGGTGAAAAACTGCATTTGCGAAAAAGATACACAGGGTAAAATGAGGCAACCCCCCACAAAATGGAGCCGAAGTTTCCCCCCTTGTCTCTAATATAGTACCAAAAAAAAAAATTTTTTTTTTTTCATTTTTTTTTTTTTTTTCATTTTTTTTTCATGATTCAAGCCCCTATGCACTGACCATCTGACTGGCGCCGACCCTGAACAAAATCCAGGTATTAGTTATTGATAGCACCCCTAAGATGTCAGAGCGGAACGTCAGATGAAAGTTCTGGACTGTGCTTGTTTGTTTGTTTGTTTGTATGTTTGTTTGCTTGTTTTGAGGTTTAACATCCCCGTCAACACTGACTAGGTCATTTAGAGACGTTGCTTCCAATTTTGTGAGACTTTTACCCAACACTAAAATGAAATGACATAATTATCAAGCCTGTCGCGCAATGAAACCAAGTAGGCTTGTGGTATGGACGGTCCGATTCGCACGACTTTGCCTGGCCAGGCTTAGATCCTCTAAAAGTTTACCAGTACTCATGTGCGGTCGATTTCAGCTCGGCGTGGAAGTATCTTGCAGTCCGTCTATTTCTTCAAGCCCTGATGGGCGGGGGCGGTAGGACTGTGCTCGTGCAGTTGGCCATTGGCAAACAGAACCATCGTAATCAGACGCCACATAATGCGGTATCCGATCAGATCTAATGTACCTGCTTAAACGAACAGTCCGATTCTCAGTTTATGACTATTCTCCAAACTTACATTCAGAGACGATCGATCCACCAGTTCTCTCAGCACTTTGATTAATTGAGTATTTACGCAAATACGCTGTTTATCTGGAGCACTGGTACCGTCACGGGAGTGAACTTTAAAACCTATTGCTTTCTTTCGGCGAGTCATGGGTCTCAAAAATGAAGTGTACATTGCTTTCGGAGACGTTACAGCAGAGCCCTTTAATTTCTACATTTTAAACAGTGGTGTCGCTTCGACTTAGATTCGTCTTCCTACGTGTCTATAAAACGAGTGCATATGCACCCAAAAATGCAAAGCTTCCTTTTATAACACTGAAGGGTCTGATTCGAGGTCACAGAATGAGGTGTATGATCAGTGGCTTCTGAATTTGCTTAACCAATATATGACAATGGAATCTTCCAACAAATAAGTTCGGAACAGGATTGTCAGATTTGTTTTCTAAAGGTAGGTTTTGCAAGAATATATGTTTTTTTAGCAATCAATGCAGACTCAGATCAGACGCCAAGTTGTGCTGCGTCTGATCTGGGCCTACAATACTTACATGCCATTAAAAGTGACGCTAGTTATATATGGGCTAATGTCCAGTTCGGAAACCGAGGGGTGAAAGGGAAGGAACACCTGTGGAATCAAGTCCTCCTTGATATAAAAGGATACACCCAGTATCAAAGCTGGAAAAGTCGAGTTCGGCAACTGAGGTGTGAAAGGGAAGGAACACCTGTGGAATCAAGTCCGCCTTCAGCGCAAATGTTAAGAAATCAATGCGCTGGAAAAGAAAATGAGGCAAGTGCTTAATTTGGACTATTTTATGCAGCGAACGAACAGCGGAAGTGCAGTAAGGCGGTCCAGTACCGGAAGTAGAAATGCAATGACATATAAACTTGATACAAGTATCAACTTTCCATAGTCGTGGGTGGGTCACAGCTTAAAGCCAAATAAACTGGCAACATCAGAAAAGTGCAATACAGATACCATCTGCAGGTGGTTCAAAGGTTATATTTTATCATAAACAGACGCGCAAACAGGGAGACATACAATCGAGAACCTATACGTACCCATAATTACCTTCGATTTCTTTGATTCCAGTGATGTAAAATCAGGTTTGTTAAGGTTATGTCAGGCGCATGGTAAGATATGTGGGTATGTAGGAAGGCAGTCACAAAGGTAATGGAAAGGTTGGAAGACAGACACATAGGCAAGTAGTCTCTAACTAGATGGATAAACGCTGGACAGAAGTACAGACAGATTTTCACAGACAGATAGACGAACGGTGGAATGCATGAGCGGATGAATGGACAAACAGACGAAGGGATGGATAAAAGAATGGACAGGCATACAGGCAAGTAGAAGCTAGCTAAGATCACAGATGGGTGGAAAGATTTTCAGACACAGACAGACAATAGACAGACAGACAAATGGTCGAATGCACGGACAGATGCCCAAACGGATCGACTGACGGACAAACGAATGGATGAACGAACGGACGTACGTACGGATGGGTAGACAGACAGATAGACAGATATTTGCCTGAATTATGTAAGGTATGTCATTCTAACGACTGACTATAAACTACATCAATTACTTACTGTAAACCATGGATAACTGCAAGAGCGTAAAATATCACGAACAATTTGTGGCTGTACCAAAAGGCATTAAACCAGTGAGATCTGTAACAAAAAATAATTGTAGGTAATACCCAGCAGACGCACGTCGCTAGGGCAACGTCAAATCAACGTCGGTGCAACGTCATGGTCAAATCAACGTCGGCACAACGTCATGACGTCGCACCGACGTTGATTTGACGTTGCATAAACGTCATGACGTTGTACCGACGTTGGTGTGACGTCACAATTACGTTTTTGTTTTATTTGTTTGATTTGAGGTTTAACGTCCCCGTCAACACTGTAAAGGTCATTTTGGAGACGTTGCTTCCAATTTTGTGGGACTTTTACCCGACATTGAGATGAAATGACATCTCAAGCCATGTCGCCCTATGAAACCAATAGGGTAAATAAGTATGGACGGTCCGACACTCACACTGCTTTGCCTTGGCAGGCTTAGATCCTCTAATCGGTTAACCACAGTGCTCATGTGCGGGTCGGATTCAGCTCTGTGTGGAAGCATCATGCAGCCCATATATTTCTTCAAGCCCCGATGGGCGGGGGCCGCTCACAATTATGTCATGTGCCTGCTGGGTATGAACATGTAACAAGCGGACCAAGATGGTCCTACATCATTCAAGATGTTACATAGCTTCTGAAAGAATGAAATTGGTGGAAGGATTTAGGACTTGTTTTTAAATGATTTCTCTCTTTTAACTGCGGTGGCAATCTTGTTCATCAAAGCAAAACTGTTTTAAATATATTGGTAGCGGGTACTTGAAGCAACATTTCTGTAAAGTTTGAATGAAATTGGCCCAAGGATACAGGAGTTGTCGTCATAAACATTTTTCTGTTTTTAACTGGAGCAGAATCATTTAAGCAATTTTGGTAGAGGGTCACCTAAGCAACATTGCTATGAAGTTTGACTGACACTGGCCAAAAGGTTCAGGATGAGTTGACATTTAAAGCAAGTTGTTGACGTTACTTCATTTGAAGCTCGTACGGAACAATTTTAGCTTTTTGGTAGTGGGTCATCTAAGCAAAAACTCGATCCTATGAAGTTTGAATGTAATAGACCCAAAGATGTAGGAGGAGTTTTCGTTTGAACATTTTTCTATTTTTAGCTCTAGTGGCCATCTTGTTTATCTAAGCGGAAGCGATTTAGCTATTTTGCTAGAGGGTCACCTAAGCAACATTCCTATGGAGTTTGAATGCAGTATACTCAACATTTAGATAACACACTTAACGTTGTGCATGGTCAGTATTTTTTCGCTAGACAACAGTTTTCGTATTTTCTTGTTTTTCGCAGAAAACTAGATTTGACACTACATGCAAATTATCTCCGATGGAGACAATTTGCATGGTATGTCAAATCCTGTTTATTTTCTTATTTTTCCCGGAAACCTAGATTTGACATTGCATGCAAATCATCTCCGATGGAGACATTTTGCATGCTATGTCAAATCCTGTTTTCTGGGCAAAAAATAAGAAAAATACCAATAAGAATAAAGTGTTCCTGGGACGTCCGGCTTTATTGGCTTACAGATTGGCAAGGTCTGTTGTCCTTGCAGCTGGTAAGAGTAGCGGCGGTTGTTATTTCTTTAGTTTCTACACTTTCATTCATTCTCCTCTCTCTTCCCTGTCCTTCACATTACGAAAACACACCTATACAAATACATTGTTAACTTTACCGCCGAAATATCTAAAATTTTTAGAAGAAAAATTGTTATATTTTTCTTATTTCTGCTCAAAATAAAGATTGTGTGTACTCGCTAGAACCGCCTCATTGAGGCGTTTCTAACGAGTACCCACAATCTATATTTTAGAGCAGAAACAAGAAAAATAAGATTTACCCCCGTAAACCCCAGTTTTACTATATAAAAGTGGGGCTCAAGGGGGTCAATATTATACAGGTGTGTTTTCGTGTTGACTTTCATCTCCTCTACTGTCTGTTCTATCTCTTTTCTCCCTTTCTATGGGAGACGACACAGCATAACGAATCGTTAAACCCTTACACACGGTCCCCGCCTATCGGGGCTTGAAGAAATAGATGGGCTGCATGATGCTTCCACGCGGAGCTGAAACCGGCCGCACACGAGTACTGACAAACCGCTCAGGGGATCTAAGCCTGCCCAGGCAAAGCAGTGCAAGTCGGATCGTCCATGCTTATAAACCCTATTGGTTTCATTGGGCGACAGGGCTTGGGATGTCATTTCATCTCAATGTCGGGTAAAAGTCCCACAAAATTGGAAGCAACGTCTCCAGAATGACCTATACAGTCCTGACGGTGACGTTAAACCTAAAATCAAACAAACAAACAAAACTCTGACACAATCAGTCAATGAATACGATCAATGTGATCATTGCTGTTCTTATATGTGATCCAAATGATCGTTAGAGTACCCAACACGAAAACATGCCTACATAATTTTGACCCCCTTGAACCCCACTTTTATATAGTAAAACTGGAAATTACAGGGGTGAATCTTATTTTTCTTATTTCTGCTCTAAAATAAAGATTGTGGGTACACGTTAGAACCGCCTCGATGAGGCGGTTCTAACGTGTACCCGAAATCTTTATTTTGAGCAGAAATCGAGGCGGTTCTAACGTGTACCCGCAATCTTTATTTTGAGCAGAAATCAGAAGTATATCACAATTTTTGTCTTAGAATTTCCGGGTTTTTTTTTTTTTTTTGTTTGTTTGTTTGTTTTGTTTGTTTTTTTGTTTTTTTTTCGACGGTAAAATTAACAATACATTTGTATAGCAGTGTTTTCATAATGGATAGGACCAATCTTACCTGGAACAAGATGGCTGGAGCACAAATGGCTCGTTTAGGTACCATGGCTATTTTGAACTCATTTGGTCCATGGGAAGTAGTTCGCTTATCTGCATATTTTAATATGTTTGGGGTAGATAAGGAGAAACTTATTTCTTTATCTCGAAAATTAATGCTGTGTGTACTCATTAGAACCCCTCATTATATTCTCGCATCAACGACATAACAAAAGGCCATAAATGTATGTGATACCAACAATGGGGAAAAGTTGGGAGCACTAGGATTGAAGGAAACAACAAACTTATTGTCGATTTCGGTGCGTTACGATTGAAAGTAGATCAGCACATGCGTCAGATCTGTTCAGTAATAAATCACAATTGTCGGTCAGTTGTATGTAGACAAAACACTCGCGCTACGGGCTCATGATTTGATCTACTTTACAACTGACCTCCACGGCCCCCGCCCCCGCCGATGAGGCGGTTCTAACGTGTACCCGCAATCTTTATTTTGAGCAGAAATCGAGGCGGTTCTAACGTGTACCCGCAATCTTTATTTTGAGCAGAAATAAGAAATATATCACAAGTTTTATCTTAAAATTTTCTTTTTTTCTTTTTTTTTTTTCGACGGCAAAAGAAACAATAATTTGCATATGCGTGTTTTTGTAATGGATAGGACGAATCTTACCTGGAACAAGATGGCTGGAGCACTGAATGGCTCGTTTAGGTACCACGGCTATTTTCAACTTATTTGGTCCATAGGAAGCAGTTCGCATATCTCCATATTTTAATATGTTCGGGGTAGATAAGGAGAAACTTATTTCTTTATCTCGAAAATTAATGCTGTGGATACTCATTAAAACCCCTCATTATATTCTCGCATCAACGACATAACAAAAGGCCATAAATGTATGTGATACCAACAATGGGGAAAAGTTGGGAGCACTAGGATTGAAGGAAACAACAAACTTATTGTCGATTTCGGTGCGTTACGATTGAAAGTAGATCAGCACATGCGTCAGATCTGTTCAGTAATAAATCACAATTGTCGGTCAGTTGTATGTAGACAAAACACTCGCGCCACGCGCTCATGATTTGATCTACTTTACAACTGACCTCCACGGCCCCCGCCCCCGCCCATCGGGGCTTGAAGAAATAGATGGGCTGCATGATGCTTCCACGCAGAGCTGAAACCGACCCGCGCACGAGTACTGGTTAACTGCTTAGAGGATTTATGCCAGCCCAGGCAAAGCGGTGTATGTCGGTCCGTCCATGTTTATAAACCCTATTGGTTTCATTGGGCGACAGGTCTTGAGATGTCATTTCATCTCAATGTCGGGTAAAAGTCCCACAAAATTAGAAGCAACGTCTCCAAACTGACCTATACAATGTTGACGGGGACGTTAAACCTCAAATCAAACAAATCTAACAAAACAACTGACCTCCATACAATGATGTTTTACTCAAGAAATCACTACTAAGGCTGATCTTGTCTAAATCATTAACCCATTGTAGGCGGGAAACCCTTAAAGAGGCACCTTGGCAAACTGTGTAGGCCCAGATCAGACGCCGCGTTCTGCAGCGTCTGATCAGGGCCTGCACTATTTGCTGACAGGATTTTCATTCAAAAAATGAATAAGAACGAAAAATAGGCCTACCACCCCTTATATGTCAAATGGACTTGTCCAACATAAAGCAATGGAAGAGTCCATTAATATACAATGGGTTAATATTCTGATGACAATCTTACCTGAATGGTCGAAGACTTGATATGTAAAGAACAGCCAAAATAATAAGCATCAACACCCCGGTCCAGCCAGGTACTGGAAGAAAAATTATGATAACACACCCATGTGACATAGTGCATTCTGTCACACCTTAAAAATGGTTATTTGTCTGATGAAAATGTGTGATATTTTTCTTATTTATACTCCAAACATAGGTTTTGGATGCACGTTAGAACCGCCTCATTGAGGCGGTTCTAATGGGTACCCACAACCTATGTCTTGGAGCAGAAATAAGAAAAATAATGTTTACCACTGTAAATCCCAGTTTTCTTTGTATAAAGTGGGGTTTAGAGGGATGCTCATTTCACGGAGGCGTTGTTATGATGATTATCCAATCATATCCGTTGCGAAATCATGCCTTTTCAAATAAATTATATTGAACTCTTTACAACATAAAATGACAATTTTCAGATGAAAATTCTGATATTTTTTTTCATTTTTTTCATGCTCATAACATAGATTGTGGGAACTCGTTAGAACCGCCTCGGCGAGTACCAACAACCTATGTCTTGGATCAGAAAAATAATACATGTATAAACCCCTGTAAACCCCAGTTTTACCATATAAAGATGGGTTTAAGGGGTCAAAATTATGTAAGCTATAAGCGTGTTTTCATGATGGCATGTATAAAAAGTAAAACCCATATTTTAAATCAAATTTCAACCTTTTTTCCATCATGTATCAAGTAAGTTAGTTTTAGAGTTGAAAACTCTGTCGCGGTTTACTTTTGTCATGGTTTGTCTGAGTGTGGTTATCGCTTATATTTGTGTTTTGGATAGCCTATTGGCCATTTTGTGGCAAAGTAGCTGTTCTTTTGGCTTTCCGCTGTTGGAGTTTCCATTTGGGTTAGTTGTTTCATGTTTGTGTTTCATTCCCGTGCGCTCTGGTGGGAGCTGTGCGTTAATTGTATCGATTCCTGATCATTGCCTACACTTCTAATTTCTATTTAGCACAAAAATCAAATGACCAAACGTTTAAAAACACATGGTTACTGACGCGTAACGTGATGACGCCGTCCGTGACAATTTTATGTTTCCTGTTGAAACTCTAAAATCCGTTTTAAAATCGTTACATGACTAATAGAATCTTACACCCGAGGCCACGTTAAATGAAATTAACCCATATATGCCTAGCGGTCTATTTTGGGAACATAGGCAAACAGTTTAGACCCAGATCAGACGCCGCAAGACGCGGCGTCTGTTCTGAGTCTACACTGTTTGCTTAACGTTTCGACATTTTGTAAAACTTGCAACAAGCAAAACCAGTCTGACACCAATATAATTAAAAATCGAACAGGTGGTATATTCCATTGTCATATATGAGCCGCCGGATGACAAAGCCTACAATAAGACTAGTGCTATGGTCGAAGACTCAGTTCAGCCTGCCCGTCAGGTCAGCCTGGTCGGAGCATTCTCTTGTTGAAAAGCCCAGAGGCTATAGAAGGGCTCATGTGAACAGCGAAGACTCTGATCAGACTGAGCGGATTCGCAGGCTGATCTGAGTCTTAGCTGCTCGCACAGGTCTTATTGTAGATTTTGTCGTGCGCTGGCTCATATAGGTTAAAGAAACTCGCCACAGACTCGTTTCAAATGACCACACATGTGCGGGTCGGATTTAGCTCTGCGTGGAATTATCATGCAGCCCATATATTCCTTCAAGCCCCGATGGGCGGGGCGGGGGGGTGGGCGGGGGGCGACCCTTAAGACTGTACTTTTATTAAATACTTACTGCTCTCTAAGACTACCCACACAATATGCTGTAATAAAAAAATAACATAGAAAAGTCAAAAGTAAACAGAACCTGACTGGAATTCAAGCCTGGAAAAGACGTTTAATTAATGAATCCTTAGATATAAAACGTTCAAGGTGTTTACGTGCGTGTCTGAAGTTATGTACGTGTAAAAGCACACATACCATTCTGTATTGTGTATACGTTCTAGTTGTTGTTTAGTATTTTAGTTTTTGTTGTTGTTGCTGCTGTTGCTGCTGCTGCAGCAGCAGCTGCTGCTTGCATGTGTTTCGAACTTCTGACTTCTTTCTTAAACAATCAAATCACCGTCCCCAATGGGATAATATATGTCAAAACAATTCGGCTTTTGGTGTGCGTTATTATTTTTTAGACATACTTACTATGTTCCATGATAGGAACACGCTAGCAAACCATGTAGCCTCAGACCAGGAGCCGCTCTATTTAGTAACAATACAGTTTTTTTTTTTTTTTTTTGGAATAGTTACAACAACCAAAAAAAAAGCAGACACCCCTAAAACATGAAATGGCCCTGTCCATACATGTGGCTATTTAGTGAACATTTATAGAATTACCCCTTATCCTGCTGAATAATTTCATGGGCCACACCCGTTTCTGAGACGTTCAAAGTATTATATTGGAGTTGAACGGTAAACACTATTTTAGGTCATTTTTGAGCCGGTCAGTTTTGTTTGTTTGTTTGTTTGTTTGTATTGGAATTTTACGGCCCAGTCAACACTATTTAGGTCATTTTTGAGCCGGTCAGTTTACCTATCAACACTTTCCTGGGCAGGCTTATACGTAAGCGGTTAACCAGTTCGGTGCACATTCTTTCGCTGCCCTTCTTGAATCAGCGGAAGGGAGAGAATGACCGTAGAAAAGATTTCATGATCAATCTTCACGAAAGAATGTTGCCGACCCCTGCGGGAGTCGAACACGCGTCCTCCTGATCACCAGTCAGACGCGCATCCGACTGAGCCACTGAGGCCGGCAAGCCGGTCAGTTTACCTATCCACACTTTTCCCGGGCAGGCATATATATATATATATATATATATCGATGACTGTTTACTTAACACTACGTCATACGGGGTATTCCATCGGAAACCGTTATGTAGGGGTTACCAACTTTTCCCTCGGTTAATTCACAAAGTCTTTGCTACATATTATTCTGATATGACATCGTTGCAGGAATATGATGTGGCGGAATTGGTTAGATGCATAAACTTAAACGACCTATTTTCCCGAAGGTCGTATGTTCGAATCTCAAATTTTGATTACATTTTTATTTTTCGTTCTTTTTTTTTTTTTTTTTTCCTTTAAAGCGCAGTTTTATGCAGCCTGTGGCAAGAAATGTTCAAGCCTGAGCTTTTGGAACTTTGCAAACGAAATAAACCAGCCCCTCCTTATCGAGTTGACCTGCTTTTGAAGAGACACGGGCACACAATTCTGCGGCTTTCACCATACCATCCTGATCTGATTGTCAACAAGATGATATGGGGGAAAGGTTATGTTGGCCAATGAAATTTTCAGCTTCGCGTGGCAGATATAAAGCCGCGCTCTGTTCGAGGAAGGCATTGGAAGCATTGTTGAAAAAGAATGGTCTGCTTGCTTAACACATGTGGAAAAGGCTAACAGGAGTATTGTTTTGTTTGATTTGAGGTTTAACGTCCCCGTCAACCCTGTATTGGTCATTTTGGAGACGTTTCTTCCAATTTTGTAGGACTTTTACCTGACATTGAGATGAAATGACATCCTAAGCCCTGTCGCCCAATGAAACCAATAGGGCTTATGAGCATTGGATGCGGGCGACTCGCACCGTTTTGCCTGGGCAGGCTTAGGAGGCCTTCATGCGGACTGAACAAATTATTTGTCTTAATCGCGACGGAAGTAAAGGGCGAGGATTGTGGCCACGTAAAATCGATTTAAGCCCCCAGTGGAATTCGTTTCCGCTGACCGTTCAAAGGCGGTTCTTCTGTCGCGGTTTATTTTTGTTATGCTGTGTCTTTGGGTGTTTGTATCACTTATTTTATTTTGGATAGCCTATTGGCCATTTTGTGGGAAAGTAACTGTCCTTTTGGCTTTCCGCTGTTGGTGTTTCCATTGGAGTCTGTTGTTTCATGTTTGTGTTTCTTTCCCTTGGGTGTCTCTGATGAGAGCTGTGGGTTAATTGTATCGATTCCTGATCATTGCCTCCACTTTTATTTTTAGATCCTCTAAGCAGTTTACCAGTACTCGTGCGGTTGGTTTCAGCTCTGCGTGGAAGCATCGTGCAGCCCATCTTCAAGCCCAAATTGGCTGGGGCCTGAACAGGACAATTGAAAAAGTGACATCGCTGTTGAAATGGAACGAATCATTAACCACATGGACTTTGACAGCGACGTTAGAGATTACAGAGACTGCTTCTGAGGATGCTGAATCTACCGACACTGCCGAACATTCAAAACTGTTTTTGTAATGCAATTTCGAAATATGAAATTCTAAAATTATGAAATTCAAGTTAATATGAATCGCTGAAATTTGAAAATAATGAATTACATACAAATATTAAAAACAAAAACAAACAAAAAAAAAAAAAAAAAAAAAAAAAGGAAAAATATTATACAGAAAAAAAAAAGTTTTAAAATAATAACACCGTCCGAGTATCTCTTCCACCCCTCGCCATCCTGAGCACTTCAATGATTCTGAGTTGTAACTGTGACCACTCGGCTATTTGTTATTCACGAGCATTTTTTGCGTACAGTAGACCTACATTCAAAACGATGCCTACCATCAAATTATTACGTAAGGTATTTGTTTTTAAGTTTTCAGTTCTTCTCGACAATTTTGTCATATTTTTTATTTTCTATCTTTTATAATTCACACAATGTGTTCTATTGTTGCGCATGAGAATGAGTTTCAGCTTTTATTTAAGAAGTTTGCATTCACTGGTAACATTGGCCATATTCGACTGGGACGTTTCGTGAAATTTTCGTGAAATTCCACGCAGGAGTGTGGTGTTATCTTGTAATAGCCGATCACATGGTCCAATCAAATATAAGTTATTTTTCAAATACATAAACGATCGTGGAGCACGATTCTATTCGAAGGAAAAGTCGAACCGTTCGTGCACCACGGTCGCTTATGAGCTATACGCAATTAAAATATTTGATTGGACCATGTGACCAGCTATTACAACTAGGAACCACACTCCTACGTGGAATTTCACGGAAATTTCACGAAACCTACCAGTCGAATACCGTCATTGTCATCCCTAGATAACGGTATTAGATTGACCGGCCCGTGTGACGTAATGTTCAGTAAACATTCATCAACCTATACGTAAGAGGATAACCACAAAAGTCACATTTCGCCAGAAACTGACAACTGCCCTTCTTGAATCAACGGAAGGGAGAGAATGACCATAGAAAAGATTCCATGATCAATCTCCATGGCACGAACAAATGTTGCTGACCCCGGCAGGTATCGATCCCGCGTCCTCCTGATCACCAGTCAGACGTGAATCCGAATGAGCTACCGAGGCCGGCTTTAAGACGTTGTAGAATGTGATTTGTCTATATCTAATGAGTTCCTAAATGTTTTTATTATTTTGGTTTCAGATACACGCCCTACAAGAGGCGTAACAATTTAAATAGCTTTTAATACACGTAACGACACGTGTAGATCCTGATTCGATGGCTTAGAGATTTTGGGCTACCCATTCTGTTAACATTAAAACCCCAATGCTAGAATAAACTGAAAACTTGCCTTAGATTTCCTTATCCCTGTCACAACTCAATGTCATTTGGGAAAGTAGATCTACTTGTCTGTTTAACGCTCACAAATGTCATTATATATATACATATAATATGACAGGAAAACCAACTATTTGGATCCCCCGCATTTACTCCTATTTTAGTTCACATATTCAATTATTTTGTACCGCAAATGTTGTGAGCAATGTTTGTTTGTTGTTTGAATTAACCCAACAGGCAAACGACGATAGGGCAACGTCAAATCAACGTCGGTGCAACGTTATGACGTTGCACCGACGTAAATGTGACGCTGCATAAATGTCATGACGCTGTACCGACGCTGGTGCAACTTCAAAATTACACCATGTGCCTGCTGGGAATGTTTAATGTCTCCGTCAACACTATTTACATGTAGGTCATTTTGGAGACGTTGTTTCCAATTTTGTGGAACTTTTACCCGACAATGAGGTGAAATGACCTCTCAAGCCCTGCCACCCAATGTATATACATGTGCGGTCCGACTCAAACCACTTTGCCTGGGCAGGTATAGACCTTTTAAGCGGTTTACCAGTATGCATGTACGTTCGATTTCGGCTCTTTGTGGAAGCACCATGCAGCTCAATCTATTTCTCCTTGCTCCGATGGGCGGCGGCCCATCTGTGGGCTATGTAAATCCGATAGCCCGCCAGTTAAAATAAACAAGTTGGCTGCTTTCAGGTTTGGTCTTGTCAGTCTACATTCTGATAACCAAACGAAAATGTAAACCGATTTTTTCAAAGGGTCATAACTCTGTTAATATTTGGTGGCATATCTTCACATCTTAGCCTTACTACATACACATTTTAGGCTAGATCGGATGAAACTGTATAGTAGGATTTATACGGAAACGAAAAAAAAGTTTACGAACGGACGGACGGACACCAACCCTGAAACTTAATACGACCGTTTTTTTTTTTTTTTTTTTTTTTTTTTTTTTTGTTTTTTTGTTATTGTTGTTTTTCAAACGGGCATATGAAAAGATTTTTCCTAAGTCATCAGGCCTTCTGTAGGGCCTTGGTTATCTATTTCATTTGTTGTTAACGTCCCTGTTAACACTGTATGAGTCTTTTTGAGACATTCCTTCCAATGTTGTGGGACTTTTACTCAGTACTGAGATAAATCGGGCAGATAAAACTCCTTCTCAAGCCCTGTCACCAGATGAAACTAAATGGTTGAAATGCATGAACGGTCCGACTCGAGCCACTTTTCCTGGGCAGGCTTAGAATTTCTAGGCAATTTAACACTACTCATGTGCAGCTGGTATAAGCTCTGCGTGGAAGCATCATGCAACCCAATCTATTTCTTCAATCCTCGATGGACGGGGGGCGATCAGACCTTAGGGCAATATATTGGACTGCATGAGCTGAAACAATCCAATATTGACTTGTAGTGTGACTATCAGGGAACAGGTGAATAGATTAAATGTCAGATAAAGTTGGCCATGTAAACGAAATTTAGTAATCGGCATAATATGATTTAATAAAGAAGAAGAAGAAGAAGAAGAAGAAGAAGAAGAAGAAGAAGAAGAAGAAGAAGAAGGAGAAGACAGTATAGATGAGTTTAGGCTGATTAACTTCCTTGGTAATGCCGCGCATGCGCAGTCTTGTGTGGCAAAAAGTAATCAGTCAAGCGTGCGTGTCTCCAGTAAACTAAGGAAAAATAAGATTTTTTAAGCATAGCTAGTGTTTGTCATTTCATTCACAACATTCATAGACTTTTATACTGCAGTTCAGTGCCCCCCCCCCCCTCCCGCCCATCAGGGCTTGAAGAAATACATGGGCTGCATGATGGTTTCGCGCAGAGCTGAAACCGACCCGCACACGACTACTGGTAAACCGCTTAGAGGATCTAAGCCTGCCCAGGAAACGCGGTGCGAGTCGGCCCGTCCATGCTTATAAACCATATTGGTTTCATTGGGCGGCAGGGCTTGAAATGTCATTTAATCTCATTGTCGGTTAAAAGTCCCACAAAATTGGAAGCAGCGTCTCCAAAATGACCTTTACAGTGTTGACGGGGTCGTTAAACCTAAAATCAAACTTTACAATCATTTGAATCACAACAGTACTTGGCAGATATGTCCGAATTATCTTTTTACTATTCCATTATACATGTACATGCTATTTGTTGTTCACCGCCGCTGCCTTTTGCTGTATGTTTTAAATGGATGTTCGTTTAATGCTCATACTCTGAGTAACGGGGCCCTGAATAAATCTTTGACCTGATTTGCCAGAAAAAAAAAATGAGCAGTTAAGGCAGAGTTTTCGAAGCGATATTTTGAAAAATTTGAATATGAAAGTCCCATAGCCAGACTGGATAGAACTTAGGTTTTCGGGACGAATCTCATTAGGCAGGGGGTGGGGGATGTAAAAGGTCGAAGCTGTGGCCCGGTATCTCAGTCGGTAGAGTGTTTCTTCTGTATACGAGAGGTTCTGGGTTCGCAGAGCTAAAACTGACCGCACATGAGTACTGGTAAAACCGCTATAAATTCTCGCCCCCGCCCATAGGAACTTGGAGAAATAGATTGGGCTGCATGGTGCGTCCACGCAGAGCTGAAACTGACCACACATGAGTACTGGTAAACCGCTTAGAAGGACTGAGCCTGCCCAGGTAAAGCGGTGTGAGGCAGACCGCCTACTGCATATAAGACTTTTGGTTTCATTGGGGACAGGGCTTGAGATGTCATTTCATCTCAATGTCGGGTAAAAGTCCAACAAAATTGGAAGCAGCGTCTCCAAAATGACCTAAATAGTGTTGACGGGGACGTTAAACCTCAGTTCAAACAAAACCGCTATAAACATGATAAACTAAATATTTTATTTGGCGGCAGGGCTTGAGATGTTATTTAATCTCAATGTGGGTATAGGAAGCAACGTCTAAAAATGACGCAAATGGTGTTGGCGGAGACGGTAATTCGTTTGTTGTTTCTTTGTTTTAGTTGAGATTTAAAGTCCCCGTCACTATATAGGTCATTTTGGAGACGTTGCTGGCTTAGATCCTCTAACTGGTTTACCAGGTTTACCAGTACTCGTGTGCGTTTGTTTCAGCTATGCGTGGAAGCATCATGTAGACCATCTATTTCTTCAAGCCTCGATGGGCGGGGGTCGCGGGGCCGCTGAATTTCCATATTCAAACAACCCGGTTACTGGTCGTAAACGATTGATCTTTTTCATCCACATGTTGAACCCGTCTGGGTGGTAATCCTTCCTTGCGATTAGCGCAATATGACGCGACCATTGTCAGTCAATTATTCGATTATTAATTGTTTTGGGTTTAACGACACGTCAACCCCTGTGGGTAATTTTGTCTCATCTCCCAATGAGAGAAAGGAAGAAAAAATTTAGAAGAGATCATAGGTTAAAGTAATAACAGAGGATAAAGAGGAAAATGAATGGAGTGTACAAACAGAAGGAATAAGAGCACTCCCCTCTACTCTTACCTGCTGCAAGGATAGCAGGTCTTACCCAACTGTCAGCCAATATCAGGTGGACGCCCCAGTGACGCAAGACATACGTCATCTTTACCTTACGCTATATTTAAAATTGCCATATTCAAAGAAATTAGTGGCTGCTATCGGAGCAGTCTGAACAATGGTTATATTTTTTGCCACACAAAACTGCGCATGCGCAAAAATACGGAACCGTGGGATAGTATTTCCTTAGCGACCGGTGGCGTCCTAAACTCATCTATACCTTGCCACACACCTGCGTCACCGTCACCACCAACACTACCAATATGTCTAGGAATGGCTTTGTTGAACCGTAAATTTCTCATTTCCTAAAGGAGCAGTCTCTATAAGGCTATTTTCATGGCCACGTCCGATTTCTTTTAAACTTTGTAGCTTCAAATTGGTACATATTGGCTGTCTAATGGTGAATTTTTAGACTCTTTGGTCCACTGGTTTTTGCTGTATACACTATTAAAGCGGGTGGGGTAATGTCACCCCATCAAGGGTATACCAACAAAAATGCTATTATTTTTGTTCAAAGTGCATGACTGGAGGCGATGTTTGCCGTATGCTTACTACCCTTTTAGGCATAACAGCCGGTGATAACAGACTTATAAATATCAAACAAGAGAAGAGTTTATACTCGCTTGTAAGTTGTACCCAAATATTAGTAATTTTTATTCCCCAACTTTACGAAAAACCACAACACCTGTACAGTTTTCAACTTATTTCAAAGATCTTTCATAAATATAATGTTGATGTAATAGTCATTCTAGGTATATGTCAGAATTATTGTTAGTTCATAAAACTTAATGATTACCTGCCCCTGAAATTGGATTTTACCCATTTTTTAAAATCAGAGTGCATTTATCCGTTTTTAGTACTCACACCTTCATTTGGAAGTGAATAAACCGATTCCATGCAAATATAATTAAATAGATGTGGACAAAGAAGTCATTTGATTTAATAGGGCATGCTAGCAAGCACATGAGCACAACATCCCACGGTACAAGCACCACTTCTTTACAAACAGTACCATCCAGTAATTGGGTTCAGTCCTTGTGGTCTAAACACATTGCAAAACGAGCAAACAATTCTTATATAGTCGCCAACATATGGTATTTTACTATTGGATATTTTGTTGCTAAGGCCATCCACTTTGTAATCCTCCCATTAGCTGATTCGACAACCTATCTCACTTTGTACCTAGCCTTGAATCATTCGCCTCTTCAGTCGTATATTGCTTCTGAGATTTGGTTAGGAAGTGAAGCATATGAGAATCGATTTCATAACCCTTTAGTATTTCTCTAACATCCCTGAATCATACATCAACTTTTGCAAAGGTCCTATTTGGGGATTCAAATTCTGATGTTGCAATCGCAGTGGCTGATGGAACATACATATATATTGAGAAGATCTTATTCCGTACATAAAGGACAGCCTTTGCTGAAACCTATGATGCTTGTGGCCACTGATGGTTACATTTTGACTGTGATGGGACCATATCTTGCAGATGGGAAAAACACAGATGCTAAGATTACCGAACACATGTTAAAGACTAATGCAGAAAATATTACTGACTGGTTTGAAGAAGATGATGTTATTGTGTAGACCGCGGCTTCAGGGATGCTATAGAGATACTAAAGGATTTTGGAAAACAATTCTCATATGCCTCACTTCCTAAACAAATCTCAGAAGCAACGTACGACTGAAGAGGCGAATGAGTCAAGGCTAGTTACAAAGGTGAGATGGGTTGTCGAATCAGCTAATGGGAGAATTAAAAAGTGGAAAGCCCTTAGCAACACAATGCCCAATAGTCAAATACCATATGTTGGCGACTATGTAAGGATTGTTTGCTCATTATGCAATGTATTTAGACTACCTTTGGTAACAAGCAAAGGTTCAGGCAAAGTAATTGCTAGAAGAATGATGGCCCTAGCAAAAACTCCAAATAAGCTGCAGGATAAGGTTGTAACAAGAATTCCGCTGAAGGCTATGTCGCGCCTCTTGGGGCGCAAAGTCATCGAACCATGATATGTAGGTCAAGGTCAAACATAGATGCTTGCTCAAAAGATCCCATTCTCAAATGCAAGCTTGTACTAAGCATCATTAATGAAGCTCTAATAATTCTTGAGAAATGAACTTAACCATTACGGTGAACGCTAGGGTGGTCGCAATATTTTACAAAGTCAGTGAACCATGAAATTTAGGTCAAGGTCAAATATGGATGCTTGCATTTAAGTTGCCATCCCCAGATTCAAGTTTGCACCAAATATCATTAATGAAGCTCTTATAAATCTTGAGAAATAAACTTGACCATTAGGGTGAACGCTAAGGTGGTCGCAATATTTTACAAAGTCAGTGAACCATGAAATATAGGTCAAGGTTAAATATGGATGCTTGCATTTAAGTAACCATCCCCAGATACAAGTTTGTACCAAGTATCATTAATAAGCTCTTATAGTTCTTGAGAAATAAACTTGACCATTAGGGTGAAAGCTAGGGTGGTCGCAATGTTTTAAAAAGTCAGTGAACCATGAAATGTAGGTCAAGGTCAAATATGGATGCTTGCATGTAAGTTGTCATCCCCAGATACAAGTTTGTACCAAGTATCATTAATGAAGCTCTTGTAGTTCTTGAGAAATATAGTTCTTGAGAAATAAACTTGACCATTAGGGTGAACGCTGGGGTGGTCGCAAATGTTGACGCCTTGACGAACGGACGAACGAACGGACGGAAAACCGGGCGCCTATATCGCGCCATGCTAATAGCAGGCGCGACAAAAAATGGCTGGGATAAAAACGGGTTATTTGGAAAAAGATCGATGATGAGAAACTTGAGAATTTCCCAGAGATGACTGTGGATTAACTCAGGGATTTGAAACTGGGTATTTACCAGCTGAAACAAGCAAAATCCTACACAGATGAACATTTTTACGACAATGGATCATATGAGATAATGGCACACAAAGAAGAAGATGGTGTTCTCAAAGCACAGATACGTTCTCGCCACACGTCTAATAAAACCTATAGCATGTGGGTTGAATATACACAAGGACTGAACCCAATCACTGGGTGGTATTGTGGGTGCAGAAGTGGAGCTCGTACCGTGGGATGCTGTGCACATGTGGCTTCTGTTCTCTTGTATTTGGGAAATTACCGGAACAAAACAGAAAATAGTGAAGCAAAACCAAGCCGGGTACATATTGATTTTGTTTATGATGCTGCTGTTAACACATGGAGTACATCTAGCAATTCAGAGGAAGCTCAGCTTAAACATGTCGTGAGACCATACAGGCTTATATTTAAGCACAGTATCAATCTAGAATGAGGTTCCACAACATTAGCAAAGTAGAAGTAAAACAAAGATCAGGAATTGATACAATTAACTTACTCCACCCATAAAAGACACCAAAGGGAAAGAAATACACACATTAAGCGACCAGACCATAATGGAAACCTAAACAAAGGAAGGCCATAAGGACAGTTACTTTCCCACAAAATGGCCATATGGCCATCCAAAACCAAAAGACACAAGTGATACACACAGTAAGTAACAAACAACAACATAAATAAATCGCCACAGAAGAGCCGCCTTGGAACGGTCAGTGGAAGATTTCCACTGGGGGGCTTAAATCGATTTTACGTGGCCACAGTCCTCGCCCTTACTTCCGTCGCGATTTAGACAAATAATTTGTTCAGTCCGCATGAAGGCCTCCTAACTCATCAGTGCAACATCTCCGTGAACACAAAAATCAAAGAACCACAGAGGTGAGACAACGGTGAGGACAACGGTGAAGCCTGCTTTGGTGGTCAAAAATGTTTGACAGTTGACAAATGTTCCATTTGCACCTGGAAATTAAGAATTCATAAATAACCAAAAAAAAATAAAAAAATACTAGCATGCACTATTAAATCGAATGATTCCTTCCCCACATCTATTTAATAATATTTGCATTGAATCCGTTTATTCACTTTCAAATGAAGTTGTGAGTACTACAAACGGATAAATGCACTCCGATTAAAAAAAATGGGTAAAATCCAACTTCAGGGGCAGGTAACTCTTTAAGTTTTATGAACTAACAATAATTCTGACATATACCTAGAATGACTATTACATCAACATTATATTGATGAAAGATCTTTGAAATAAGTTGAAAACTGTAAAGGTGTTGTGGTTTTTCGTAAAGTTTGGGAATTAAAATTACTGATATTTGGGTACAACTTACAAGCGAGTATAAACTCTTCTCTTGTTTGATATTTATAAGACTGTTATCACCGGCTGTTATGCCTAAAAGGGTAGTAAGCATACGGTAAACATTGCCTCAAGTCATGCACTTTGAACAAAAATAATAGCATTTTCGTTGGTATACCCTTGCTGGGGTGACATTACCCCACCCACTTTAATAGTGTATACAGCAAAAACCAGTGGACCAAAGAGTCTAAAAGTTCACCATTAGACAGCCAATATGTACCAATTTGAAGCTACAAAGTTTAAAGGAAATCGGTTGTGGCCATGAAAACAGCCTTATAGAGACTGCTCCTTTCCACCCAAATTTACATATGGTCAATTTCGAAAAAATTTGATGTCTGAATTTTCTGACTTATAAAGAATTGGTAAGTATTCGTCACACCTGTGAAAAACTAGTGCGACTTTTTATAGGGTGTGAAGAATTGGTATCAATTCCTCACACGTGAAGATTTCGTTGACAATGTCTGACGTGTAAAGAAATGATAAGTAATCGTCACACCTGTGACCTGTGTTTATGGGGTGTGGAGAATTTGTACCAATTACTATTACACCTGTCTTACATGTATCGAACTGGTACCGATTCCTCACACATGAGAAGAATTGGTACCAATTTCTCACACAAGAGTGTATTTGATACCAATACTTCACACATGTGAGGAATCGGTACCAAATCCACACAGACGCCTCCGTGGTGTAGTGGTTACGCTACTCGCCTTGAAAACTAGGGGTCGCAGGATCGATCCCTGGCTTCTCCGGACATTCGGATGAGTCTTTAAACCGAGGTGCCGTCTCCATTATGACCTTAGTTGTTGGTGGGACGAAAAACTCAAACACTCACTCACCAAATCCACACACATGTGAAGAATCTCAATTAGTTGCCTACCAACTTTCACTGGCTGTAATAGTTTCTGAAAAATTAATTATTTTAATTTTTCCTATAGAAAAGGACAGGTTGTAAAATTTGACCGTGTCTGGAGAGAAGTTCGGGGTAATCCTAAGATCATCATTTTAACCAATTATGATGTGCTGGAGTCCTATCTGTTACATACAAAGTTTCTTGACTGGTCCTAGAGAAGCGTTTCAATGGTTTAACCATATATGGGTGTGATAGCCATCTTGGTCATGTGACCCAGATGTCGCGAACAAACTAGCGTTCCCCCTACCCAAAGAGGTTCAAAACATGTTGGCTTTGATTGGCCAATCGGTTTTCAGACATTACGAAAACACGTATGGGGCACCGTTTTACTATTTAATCCGTATTTATAGATATCCATAAATCGAATTATGGATATCCATAATTCGATTTATGGATATCCATAAATCAGCGGAATAATGGATATACATAATTAGATTTATGGATATCCATAATTCAGATCGATTTATGGATATCCATAATTCGAATTATGGATATCCACAAATCACCGCCAAAGCTTTTGGTGTAATGATTTCTCCCTAAAACACGTGATTGTTTATTGTAAAAATCTTCAAAATCTTCAAGGCCTTCATCATCGCTGGAAGATGATGGCCGGTCAAAGGGACCTATCTGCCGTGCAGCCTTTTCAGCCCGAAAGGCTTCCAAAGCAACGGACGGCATACGCTGAACGCCCGCCATGTGTGCAGTTAAATATCGGAACCAGCCGTAAGATCTGGAAATTCCGGTCAACGCATCCGATCCCTCTGGAATCACCTCTATGAGGACTGCGCACCTAATCGGACGAAAGATTATAATGATCCAAACAGGCAATCCGCGCATGCTTTCTGGAGAAAAATGCAAACGGTCGTTATATATAGTATTAACATATATCCATATAATACTCTTTTTGACGGCCCCTGCCCATCGGGGCTTGAAGAAATAGATGGGCTGCATGATGCTTCCACGCAGAGCTGAAACCGACCCGCACACGAGTACTGGTAAACCGCTTAGAGGATCTAAGCCTGCCCAGGCAAAGGTACGAGTCGGTCCGTCCATGTAAATAAACCCTATTGGTTCATTTGGGCGACAGGGCCTGAGATGTCATTTCATCTCAAGGTCGGGTAAAAGTCCCACAAAATTGGAAGCAACGTCTCCAAAATGACATTTACAGAGTTTACGGGGACGTTAAGCCTCAAATCAAACAAACAAATCCTCTTCTTGAGATGAATGGAGTACCAAGCAGATTCAGATATATCTCCTGGCCCCCGCCCATTGGGGCTTGGCGCCCATTGGGGCTTGGAGAAATAGATTTGGCTGCATGAGCTGCGAGTACTGGTAAATCGTTTAGAAGGTCTAAGTCTGTCCAATGGGCGACAGGGATTGAGATGTTTGTTTGTTTGTATTTGAATTTAACAGCACAGTCAACACTAATTTAGGTCATTTTTGAGCCGGTCAGTTTACCTACATGTATCTACACTTTTCCTGGGCAGGCTTATACGTAAGCAGTTAACCAGTACAGTGCACATCCTTTCGCCAGAAACTGACAACTGCCCTGCTTGAATCAGAGGAAGGGAGAGAATGACTATAGAAAATATTTCATGATCAATCTCCACGAAAGAATGTTGCCGACCCCGGCAGGTATCGAACCCGCTTCCTCCTGATCACCAGTCAGACGCGCATCCGACTGAGCTACCGAAGCCGGCGGGATTGAGATGTTATTTAATCTCAATGAAGGCTTAATGACCAACATAACTTGAAGCAACGTCTCCAAAATGCCCTAAATAACATTGAAGGGGACGTTAAACCTCAAATCAAACAAAACATATCTCTCCCACACCATATGCCACTACTAAGCCTACCCGACATTACCTCTCCCTCCATCCCGGCTTTTATTACACACCTAAATCAAAAAATCTGACGCGAATAGTCGAGTTTTTTTTTTTTTTTTTTTGCAAAGGAAGCAGTCATTATTCATTAGGTTTATATGCAGAGGAGAATTATGGATATCCATAATTCGATTTATGGATATCCATAAATCAGCCGAATAATGGATATCCATAATTCGAATTAAGGATATCCATAATTCGATTAATGGATATCCATATTTCGATTTAAATTAATGATATCCATAAAACCGATTTATGGATATCCATAATTCGATTTGTGGATATCCATAATTTGATTTATGGATATCCATTATTCGATTTATGTATATCATTAATTCACATCGATTTATGGATATCCATAATTCGAATTATGGATATCCATAAATAATTATGGATATCCATAAATACGGAATAAATAGTAAAACGGCGCCCCATAAACACGCCTCTCAATATGAAACTTTTCGCACTGAATCATGCTTATTTCTGCTCTAAACATAGATTGAGGCCACTCGTTAGAATAGCCTCGACGAGGCGGTTCTAACGAATACCCACAATCTGTTTTTGCTGAAATTAGAAAAATAATATATACGCCTGTAAACCCACGTGTTACTATATAAAAGTGGGGTTTACGGGGGTCAATATTACATAGGCGTGTTTTCGTGAGTGATGAGATGTTTGCAGAATGTGGTCGGACGACGACGGATGCCGGGGCATGAGTATACTCACTTGCTGAGCTTGCGGCTAGGTGAGCTAAAAACCTAATGACCAATCTCATTGTTGACGGGCCTCCGTGGCCTAGTGGTTAAGAGCGTTGACTCGTTAAAAGCGTTGACTCTTGATCATTAGGTCTCTCACCGCTGTGGTTCAAGCCTCGCTCGGGTCACACGTGAGTTGCCAAATTCTGCAACGGAAGGTCATGTGGTTTTTCTCCGGGTACTCAGGTTTTCGCCCACAAAGTTGGAAGAAACGTCTCCAAAATGACCTTTACAGTCTTGACGGGGACGTTAAACCTCAAATCAAACAAACAAAACAAAGCAACGATAGTTTATTATCAATCAGCCACTTCAAACAAACAAACAAAGCCTGACGAAGAATGCAAAAGTATTTCATTGTTTAACTGGGGTTACTTTCCAGTAAATCTGTCTCTTACACTCTCGTTGAATCATCGACATCCGTACCCAGTAACGTCGACAACTGTACCCTGCAAACTTTCACTTCATCGACAGCCGTATCGATGAAACTATAAACAGTTCCACAGATGCATATAAAGACATGTTGACACACAAATAAAAGGTTATCGCGTATGTTAATGATGTATCTGCATCATTTCGTCCTCGATATTCCATGACACTGAATAAGAGCCACGCATTTCCCCGGAAGTACTTATTTTATATATTTTCCCGTTTAATTCCGCTAAGCGTCAAAACAGGCTATCAGTCAGACTTCCAAAACACTTGAAACAACAGCAAACTATTTCACAAACGATTTGACACCACAAAAATGGACAGACATACACAAAAATAACACATTTACAGCGAATTTATCGACTACCCTCCTCCGTCGACATCCGTACTGCTCGGTCGACAACCGTATTTCTCGGTCGACAGCAGCTTTACACAGTACCGGCTCGGTCGACAACACAGGTATAGAAAATGGTATTACCCCCGTGCTACCATGGCCTCTGTGCTAATCAAAGAACAACAGGTGAAGGAACTATGGCCACATTGGCTAGATGCGCAGACTAATCTGGTCCTTTGTTTGAAACCTTTTTTTTCGCCGTGCGCCGGCTTAAAACGACGGCGAGTACATTTGAGCGGCCCAATCTGCTTGCGACGTTACAAACACATCCTAAGCTACCAAGTGCAAGGGTCAGTCTGTTCTGATCTCCTATCCCGAGTAAAATACTTATTGCGCATGTGCGTGCAGAAAAGACTGATAAGTCTGCATAGTTGTGCAATCGGGATTGTGTCTTCAATGTTCAAGAGGTTTGAAATGTTTCATCGCGCATAAAGTGAAGATCAATTTTGTGTATGATGTCCGCATTTTCTTTTTCTTGTTACTTGCCTATCTAAATAACATGATGGTTTTGCATCCGCACAGTCTAATCAGTCTTCACCGGACTACTTCGATGGGCATTGAATTGCTACATGCCCCCGGCTTACGCTGATTTGAGACTGCTTATTAGTAAACAGAGAACACACAAACAAGGCTGCGCAGTCTCGCCTGAGGCTTCACTATGCGCTTAAACAATATAGGTGGGGGTGGGGGGTGTGAAGTATCTATGCGCCTAGCTCCACTGGGTAGCTGCACGTGCGGGTTTCAACATCCCATCCCATCCCATATATACATGTAGCTGGACTTTGTCTGCTGCGGTGTAGCCGGAACAAAAAAAAATATTACAGACTATAAGGAAATTCTTTGAAAAATCTTCTTTTTCCTAGATATGGGCTACTCTTAAGAAAAGAATTTGCTCCAAACAAATCAATTTCTGTTATTCCTGAGATCACAAATTGACTCGCCCATTTTAAAGGGAATAGTGATAGTTCAATAGGTGTAAATGTCATTAATGACAATGTGTATCGCATTCAAAGACCCCCTGCACACACTGACTTATTTATAGATCAAACTTTTCTGCACTGCATAAGTGATATTTATAACTTCTAATCACGTACGGATTGACAGGGCCACGGGAAAAAAAAACGTAGTTGTATAAAATATTGAACACAGCCTGATCCAATGTATGGAATTCTTTCAGATCAAACAGTTCTAACACTGATAAATTTCCAATCTGATATTTTCTAATAATTCCAACACCCGGATCAGTATTTATTTTTTTACTGTTCGAATTAATGGGTCATTTACAGTATGTTGATACTCGATAGAATCGCCTCGTCGAGGCGTTTCTGTCGACTCCCCGCAATCTATGTTTTGAGCAAAAAAGGCAAATATTCCAATTTTTCTTTTTGAAATTCCTTTTTCTTTGACCAAAAAATGACAATGTATTTGAATAGGTGTGTTTCGAAATACGGTAAAACTGGTAGACTAACTGCCACACCTGCCAGGTGTATCAATTTCCCTTAAGATATTTTTATTGTTGGAGTTGAAACGCTTGCTTTTCGGTCTGTTTCGCTATTCAGACAGGCTGTTTCCTGTAATTGCAGTATAGTATTGCATCATCGTTTAAGCTGATTGGTTGATCGCGTCACGTGCCCCTCCATGGAACAGCTACAATCTGGTCATTATACCCGGTTTGCCCGCCTCATGGCGACCAAACCAAAAAGTGACATTTCGAGAACGAGTCGGGTTTTCGATATCGCAAACGATTAAACGGAGAGTTGCATACGCAGTCGCAGTAATCTGTGAAATAAATGGATAAATAATGCTAAACAGTATTAGTAGATAAATAAAAAAAATCTTATTTATCGAGTAAAGTTTTAACTGCCCAGCTGCAGCGCTATGTACTGATTTGATCGGAAAATCAAAAGCAAGGTGAGATTTAACCCACTCAGTGCCAGAAACCCCCAAAGGGCTTCCTTGGCAAACAGTACAGGCTCAGATCAGACCCCGCAGAATTCGGCGTCTGATCGGGGCCTACACTGTTTGCAAAAAGATAAGGCGTTTCCAAAATAAATTTTAAAGAAAACACAACCTGACACTCCTAAATTATGAAATGGACTCCTGCTATATATAAGGCGGAAGATTCAATTTGGTACAAAAAGGGTTAAAAAAAAAAAAGATTGGGACTACCTTTTGAAAATGAAAATATTTTACAATAATGCATACAAGGTTGTCTTATGCCAGTGGGAAAATATTTGAAGTAATTAGGCCAGTAAGCTGGTTAGTGTGTCACAGATTTTTGCATAATCAAGGCTGGGTAATAATAACTTTCTGACTGTAAATTATGAATGAATTTCGTCTGACGTCTCGACAAAAAAGCCTATATAATTCTAGCCCACCTTAACCCAGCTTTTTGTCTACACCCGTAGACATTATAATCGTAGGGTTTAACCCTTATCTTGCTGAATATTCATTTAAGCCACACCCATTTCCGTCTATCAACCAATCAAATCACTTGATGTAATTTATTGCTACAAAGTTTTAAACGGAATGCCAAACAGTGAAGATCCTGATCAGATGGCTTCTTAGAAGCCATCTGATCTGGATCTACACTGTTTGTTAAGATAGGGGTTGTCGTGAACAGCAAGGTAAGGGTTACACTAGTTACCAACAATGCAGGTTGATCTTTATAGTGATATGCATATCATCAACAAGTGTAAGCTTTCACAAGAAGAAAAAATCGGCACACAACAAGTATAAGCTTTGACCCATCTTCTTTCTTATGAATGTTTTCATTGCTCTTAAAGGAACTCATTTTTTATTTTCATTTCACACAAAGAGGCCCATAGGCAGAGCTCTGGCACAGAATTGCTATCACATCTGTACAAGGCCAGATTTGGTGTCATATTTGTATAGGCTAATACAAAATTTACATCTATGAATTCTCGACCACGACGGACCACAACCTATCCTATAAGTCTTCTGGTAAGCTAAACAAAAACTTGTCCTGCCGTTAGCAAACTTCAATTTGTCTTGTATAAAGTGTAGGAAAGTTGTCTTCTTAACTTCTCCAACAGTTTTCAAGCATTCAATTTGATAAGATGTTACAAGCATATTGAAGTTGCACACGTGCCATTTTTAAAGATTTTTTTTTTCTGAATCCTGGCTCATATGTTTGGTCGGGGTCATTTGCAACTTAGATATTTCAAATATTATACTTCCGTCGGCAGGATCCAGGGTGCAGACTGGCAATTAGAATATTGCCAAAGACAGTTAATTTTATAAAACACATTCTGGGATATAACTCTAGCATTTAATATTTAATATGTGCTAAGAGAAGGCCTAGCTTTTTGTAAAAGCTATTCTTGTATATTTTAAACTGGGGTTCACATGAGTATCCATTTTTATAGTATATACCCGCTTTTTGGGTAAATAAAAAAAGAATATATTAGTTTCGTCATGGGTGTTCGACCGGGACGTCCGTCCGTTCGTCATTCCGTCTTTTACGAACCTTGTAATTGCACCCTGGTTTAATTTCTTGGCCTATGGTGATCAGACTTGGCACACATATTATTTAGGGACTGCAGATGCGCATGAATCTATCAAAACTTTGATCTGACCCCTTGGGGTCATTAGGTGAGGTCAAAGGTCAAATTTAGGAAAAGCGGTTATTTGCGATGGTGCTTTTCCATTTTCCTATACCAATTCTACGGCAAGGGTCAAAGTTAGGCAAATCCATAAACAGCCAATCAAAAAAGAAGACTGCTACCTCCATTTAAAAGATTGCTCATAAATGTACATGCGTGCAAAACCGGGCTTACCATTCCTCAAGGCACGGTATCATTGGCTTTATTGACATGCGCAGATACTGATCACATGACCTTCCAATAGTACCAGCAGTCAATGGCCGACTTCACCTGGAGCCATTGGCTACCTTTGGCTACTTTGATTGCTGTTCCATTTTCCTACATCACATCTACGGCAAGGGTCAAAGTTAGGCAAATCCTTAAACAGCTAATCAAAAACGAAGACTGCTACCTCCATTTTCAAGAGTGCTCATCAGTGCGCATGCGTGAAAAACCGGATTAACCATTCCTCAAGATTTAGTTTAGTTTAAACGTATTTTATTGCATCAAAACATGACAAAAACATGCATGCAATGGGGTTCGGTCACAAGTTCCCACAACATTAGTTACGACCCTTCCCCTACATATAGTAACATCAAGGCATGGTTTCATTTGTTTTTATTGACATGCGAAGATACTGATTACATGATCTGCTAATAGTACTGGCCGTCTGAATTCGACTGATCCGTCGTTGCTATTTGACGTACTGTGGTTCGAGATGAAGTCGGCCCTTATATAGAGAGCGCAACGGCAGTGTGTTTTGCTTTACCCATATATCTCAAGGATACAAAAAAGTTGAAATCGGCATTCAATGTAGACCCTGGGTAGCGTCTTCTGTAGCTTCTGAGCAGGGTATACACTGTTTGCTTTATCTACAGGAATTTAAAAGTTAAACGAAACCTTCTCAGTTCTAGTTCAGGGTCATTAATTACGTAACAACGCCTATGCAAATACACTGCAAATTTTACCGCCGAAAACAACGAAAGTTTAAAGATGAAAAATTGTAACATTTCTGTTCCAAATATAAATTGTCGGTACTCGTTAGAACCGCCTCATTCAGGCGGTTCTAACAAGTACCGACAATCTATATTTTAGAGCAGAAATAAACGTTTACCCCTTTAAATCCCCGTTTTTTTTTTTGTTTTTTTTTTTGTTTTTTTTTTGTTTTTTTTTTTTTTTTATAAACACGATGTTTCCAACCAAGCATTTAGGGACAATCGACTCATCTGTTGATTGTTCTATTAATATGACGGGGTCCTGTTGTAAACAAGTCTGTGAAATGAACACCCCCTATACCCAAGGTTATATAGAGAAAACTGGGGTTTACAGGAGAATAAATTATTTTTCTTATTTCTGCTGCCAGACAAAGGTTGTGAGTACTCGTAAGAACCGCCTCAATGAGGCGGTTCTAACGAGCACCCACAACATATGTTTGGAGTATAATTAAGAAAAATATCACAAATTTTCATCGGAAAAGTAGCCATTTGGAGATGTTAAAAATTAATTATGTCACACGGGTGTGTTATCGTAATGTATGATCAGATTGCTGGGATGCGCAAGCTGATCGGTGGCTTCGCTGTCGCTCATTCCATGTTGCATATTTTCGAGCGCGAAGATTAAAACCGAGGTTAATTATTCACTTACAGAAGACAATATTTAAATATAAAATCAATTTATTTATTTTGGTCCATCAAAATTATCATAATTATTCAATTCAGGTCCTTGGGCTTACTTAATGATAATTAGGTGTTATCGATGAAATTTCATGTACCTTTGCAATGATAAAATACAGCTTAAACTGTAAAATATATCTGAAATTTTGCCATACGGTCCATCCAAAATGACAGACAAGGCCAAGAGCAACTAAAAGACAGCGAAGTCCCACAAATAGACAGAGTTGAAGAAATACGTTGGCTTGGCCTGGCCTTTTATATGCCTAGCGTTCCTTCTTTGGAACATTGACATTTGCCATACCGACCATGCATAATGTCACAGTGTACAGCAAATAAAAGACAGCGAAGTCGCACAAATATACAGGAGTTGAAGAAATCCTTTGGCCCATTTATACCTGGCGTTCCTTCTTTGGGACATTTACAAACAGTGTAGACCCAGATCAGACGCCGCAAAATGCGGCGTCAGATCTGTGTTTACACTGTTTGCTTTCAGAACATTCATTTTTGTGAAACTTTTAGTAATTTTTATTTGAGTCCGAAAGGTTTGCTAACTGATCGATCCGAAACCGCTTCGTCTACAACTGTCAAGGTAAACAATCAAGTGAAAAACACAACCATCTCAGCTGTCTGACTTAACCAATCAATTACATTTCAGCCGTAGCTCCGCCTCTAAATATTGGTCAGTACTTACTGACCGCAGATAACTCGACATTAGAGCGTCTTTAATTTTAACTGTTCATTAGCTCTTTCTACCCTGCTGGCTCGACGTTAATGGGAAGGCAGACTCGGGTCCTGACGATATTTAACAGGTCTACCCACAAACCTACGCTAATTTTCCCGAATCACAATAAGCCTGACTGTTATACATCGGGAATACAAAAGCGTCGGACTGGGGTATATCACGTTAACAAGCCCATATAATGAACTTCCCGGTAAACCCCACTTTATAAAGAGAAAAGTGGGGTTTGCAGGGGTGTACAATATTTTAATATTATTCTTTGTTCTGTCTAAAACCACTGATTGTGGGTACTCGCTGATATCCTATGCTCAAGCGGTCCCGTTTTGAGCAGAAGGTTCAGTAACGAAAACCCATAATCTGTGCTGATGAGTTTATAATGAATACTCGCAATCTATGTTTTCAGTAGAAATAAGAAAAATGTCACAAATCATGAAAGATAATCATAAATAAAAGGGAAGGTTTTGTTCAATATGTTTTCCATGTCTTATGACTTTTACCCGACATTGAGATGAAATGACATCTCAATCCCTACCGCCCAATGAAACCATGGACTCGCACCGCTTTTCCCGGGCAGGCTTAGATCCTCTAATCGGTTTACCAGTACTCGTGTGCGTGTCGTTTTCAGCTCTGCGTGGAAGCATCATGCAGCCCATCTATTTCTTCAAGCCCCGATGGGCGGGGGTCAAAACGAGAAACAATGAATGAACACCTGTGTATACATGTATTAAAGTAGCCGAGCAGGCACTCGACATTGAATCGAGCGTGGTAGCTCAATGGTTAGTGCACTTGCCTATGATGCTAGAGGATCCCGGTTTGATTCCCGGCAGCGGTTATAAAACTGTGGTGTCTGAACATGCTCCGGGTGAATGCCACAAAGTGCACAGTCCTCCGCATCGGGACGTTAACTGGGGACCCCCTGCACGTGCAGGGAGGCGCACGTGCAGGAGGCCCATTCTGTGCAGGTTAAAGATCTCTAATTACTGTGTATGTTTTCATCCTGCAAACCTGGAGCGTCAGTGACCGATCGCACTAGAATTGAAAACGCTCCAACGTTGATTCGACCGATAGTAGAAAGAAAGAATTGAAAACGCTGTTCCAACGTTGAGTCAAGTTTTCGTTGGGGAGGGGGTGGTAGGCGGTCAAAATTATATAGGTGTGTTTTTATGGTTCGTATCCGCGACGAGACGCATAAAACCCTATTGGTTTCACTGGGCGGCAGGGAACCGGCCCCGATAGCTCAGTTGGTAGAGTGTCCGCTCCGGGGAACGGGAGGTCACGGGTTCTATCCCGGGCCGCGACATACCAAAGTCGTAGAAAATGGTACTAGCTGCTCCCCGCTTGGCACTAAGATTTACGGGGTAGCGCTAGGACTGGTCGACCCAGTGTCAGGATAATGTGACTGGGTGTGGTATCATGTAATGTGTCTGGGGCATGATACTTCAGTGAGGCAGCACTATAAAGGTGAGCATTGAGCTCCCTGTCGCAACCAGACACCGTCGTGATATGACTGAAAAATTGTTGAATGCGACGTTAAACCCGAATTGATACACACACACTGGGCGCCAGGGATTGAGATGTCATTTTATCTCAATGTCGAGTAAAATTCCCAAATATTGGATGATAAACCTCAAAGCAAACAAACAAACAAACTGACAGAAAAGCAGAAATACTGGCCAATTAAAGTCTGTTATTGGTCACATGAAATCTTGCAGAAAAGGAAAAATATTGGTTTCTTGAGGGGAATGTCAACACCTGGCATTTTCCACCATTTTTTCAACCGGGGTCAACTTTCGGGACTTCCTGTTTGCTTTTCTATAAGCTCTGTCCCACGAAAAAAGGGATCTACTCCTAAAGGAAAGAAATTGCTCCTCAGGAGCAAATTATTTCCTTTAAGAGTTGGCCACTATTGGCAGAAAATAAATAAAAAAAAAAATAATATTTGTCACTTAATTGCTCGACTCGACGGTTACTGAGAACTCATCCGTAAAAGATTTGGGCGGATTTTTGCGTGCCCCAAGGAGACCTGTTGGGTCCACATTTTTAAATCTGCACAACCGTTCAACATGTTGAAATTTACACCGAACAGCTGACCTTAGCGTGACTTCAGCAGCTCTCTAAGAATAGTTTCGGGCGGTACACAGGTAGCCAGTAAAAAACCAAGAGGCGGTTCGCTAATCGATACGTCATCTTCAGCGATCAACCGCTGAAACCGGAAACTTTTCGAATACAATTCGAACACAAACTCATCCCTAAACTTGGAATTGGACTTCTCCAAACAGTTAGGTGGAAGATTCCACTGTTATATATGGGTAAATGAAACCACAGAGACCAGTCCACTTATGAAAGATTTAGGTGGGAGCCGCCGAAATGTGAGTTCCGTCGACCCTATAATTTTGTTTGATTTGAGGTTTAACGTCCCCGCCAACATTGTATAAGTAACTTTGGATACGCTGCTTCCAATGTTGTGGCACTTTTACCCGACATTAACATGAAATGAGAAATCAAGCCCTGACACCAAATGAAACCAATAGGGTTTATATGCATGGACGGTCTGACACACACCGACCCTATAAGCCTGTCCGAGAAAACCCGCTTGATATGAATTTACTAGTGTTGACTGGACGTTAAAATTCAGAGTGAGAATCCTCATCATATTCACCTTATTTGCATTATCTGCTGGTTACTAGTCTGAAGGTTATCAGTGTTGGAAAAACAGGTAACCAGACCCCCCTGACCTTGAAAGGTCAGGGGGGTCTGGTTACCTGTTTTTCAAATATTGACAATGTGCAAGCTGGGATCCAGCAAATAATGCAAATATGGTGAATAACAACCATAAGTCAGAAATAAAGGTAAACGCCACCGCAAAGAAAATAGCCTCTATGGCCTAATGTTTAACCCATATCTTGCTGAATATTTATCTTAGCCACACCCGTTTTGATTTTCAGCCAATCAGATTACTTGATATAAAGAGTTTGTTCAAATTCACAAACTGAATGACAAACACTGATACTGCGACCCCTGGTTTACAAGGCGAGTAGCATAACCACTACACCACGGAGGCTTCTAGTGTTTACTATGAATATGCATGTGTGCATTTGCAGTTTGATCCGTGCGGGCGTTCATTTTGTGTGTGCTGGAAGCTGGAGAGTTGGCTGTGACAACTAAAGAAATAGAGGATATTTTCGCGGGTGGCGAAGCCACGAGTGAAAATACTTCTTTTGGTGTTCATGAGTGAAATAAAATTGATCATACACTGAAAAAATCAAATTTTCTATTTCTTACATGCTTTAAATCATAATTTGTAGCGAAATTTCAAAGCGTCAGCATTCATCACAGAGAAAAACTTTTGGCGTCGATTTAACTCTTTATATCATGCTGTTCGCGTTCACGACAACCCATATCTTTGGAAACAGTGTAGATCCAGATCAGATGGCTTCTGAAGAAGCCATCTGATCAGGATCTACACTGTTTGGCATTCAGTTTATGAATTTGTAGCAATAAATTACATCAAGTAATTTGATTGGTTGACAGACAGAAATGGGTGTGGCTTAAATGAATATTCAGCAAGATAAGGGTTAAAGGTGTTTAGTTGGTTAACTGGGCAAACTGAATGTGCACCTGAAAAACAGCTTGGAATGTGACTTTATCAAATGGTTCACTTGAAATGTGCATTTAACCCTTTTTTACCAAATGGAATCTTCCTTCTTATATGTTATAGGAGTCCATTTCAAAATTTAGGTATGTCAGGTAGTGTTTTCTTCAAAATTTGTTTCGAAAATTGCTTATTCTTTTTGCAAACAGTTTAGACAAGAACATTTTTATATGTTTTCCGCGTTCTGCGGCGTCTGATCTGGGCCTGCATTGCTTGCCAGGGTACCCGTTTTAGGGTTTCTGGTACTAAATGGGTTAAATAATGTCCACAGAAGCTAAGCTTGTCTTGCGCGCGTGCATAATTTACGTTGCGTAGGCGAAAAAAATGACGTCATCAACGTCGGAATTACGTGAAAACGTGCGTGACGTAATTTCTGTCACGCAATAATAACGTTTAGCTAATTAAGAAGATACATGTTATTTTTTAGGATACATCGAATTGACATACAATGACAAATAAAACTCGTTTTTTCATTGTTTGTAGCAGTGAAGATATTGATTTAGATTTCACTGAGAAATCTCTATCATTCATTGGAAAGCATGTAAGAAAGAGTTACCTACCTTGTCGGTATCATATGACGGATCTACGTCAGGAAATTTGTTGTTTTGATGTGTAGTGAAGAGAACAATGTTGATGCAGTGGGCTGCGACATGAAGAACTGCAAATATA
>OY757013.1:52356910-52693827 GCA_963580285.1 Lucinisca nassula
GGATCTGTAAAGTTTCCAAGATATTTTGATATTATGAAATGGAGGGGGTGGGGCATGGCCCCAGAACATCCCTGGGGACCCCCAGGTTGGTGTCACTGAATGCGTCTTATGATAATGAACGAGAATATATATGGTTTAGGGGTGGGGATCTGTAACGTTACTGGGATACTGGGCCTTTTATGAAGTGGAGGGGGTGGGGCATGGCCCCGGCACATCCCGTGGGACCCCCAGGTTGGTGTCAATGAGTCCATCTTATCATAAGGAACAAGAATATATATGGTTTAGGGGTGGGGATCTCAATGGTTTCTGAGATAAATGGCATTTTATGAAGTTGAGGGGGTGGGGCATGTCCCCGGCACATCCTGGGGGACCCCCAGGTTAGTATCACTTAATGCATCTTAGCATAAGGAACAAGAATATATATAGTTTAGGGGTTGGGATCTGTAAGGTTTCTGAGATATAAGGCATTTTATGAAGTTGAGGGGGCGGAGCAAGGCCCCGGCACAACCTAGGGGACCACCAGGTTGACATAAAAGCATATGGCTGAGAGAAGTTTGCTAAAGGAACATGTTTATGTAAGTTTTGTCAAAATATCTGCAATGACTTGGCAGTAAATGTCATTTTTCAGTTTTCCCCATTATAAGTCAATGGAAACTCTAAGTTGCCATAGCAACAAAACTAAAAGGCCAAATTTCATAAAAAAAAACACAAAACCTGTAAAGGCAAATATGGTGAATATTTTCATAAAGTCTCAGCCTCCTAGAGCATATGGTTTCTGAGGAGATGATTTTTTAAGTATTTTTTGTCTATTTTTTGCATTTTGGTTTCCATGGCAACCAATAAAAATGGGCAGAAGGCCTAAAATCATAAGGCAGATAGTAGATTGCCTAAGGAACATTTCTATGAAAGTTTTGTCAAAATATCTGCAGAGGCTTGGCAGTAAATGCCATTTTTCAATTTTCCCCATTAAAAGTCTATGGAAACTACAAGTTGCCATAGTAACCAAACTAATGAGCCGATTTTGATAAAAAAAAAAATTCAATCCCCCAGCCCAAGGATGCTACAGATAAAATTTGGGCTGAATCGGTCCAGTGGCTTCAGAGAAGAAGATGTTTGAAAGTGTTGACGTCAGACGACGACAGACGACGACGACGACGACGACGCCGGACAACTGCCTATCCTATAAGCTCCCCCGGAGCCTTCGGCTCTGGTGAGCTAAAAACTATATATCTCCATTTTATAGAATCAAACGAAAGCTCTTGTCATAGTGTTTGCTAGTGGCGCCAGTCTTATTTTTATGTTTTGTTATGCGCTGACTCATTTATTGTTTGCTGCTGAGCAGAACACATGATTGCTTTCTAATTTCATGCTAAGTAACCAGTTGAAATTGAAACAATTTTCTGGATATTAACCTATTAAGCTTCCACAGAAGAACAGAACTACGCAAAAGTACGTTAACTCTCATAGGCCCAGAGAGGCGGTCCTGACAAGCACCTACAATCTATATTCATAACAGAAATAAGAAAAATATCGCAATTTATATCAGACATATCTGATGACATGAAAGATCATCACGAAAACACGCCTATATATTTGACCCCCTTAAACCCCACTTTTATACAATAACATTTGGGTTTGCAGGGGTTAACCTTATTTCTGCCCCAAAATATAGATTGTGGGTACTCGTTAGAACCGCCTCGATGAGGCGGTTCTAACGTGTACAAATGAAAATTTTCCTTTTTTGTGGTAAAATTTCCAATATATTTGAATAGGCATGTTTTCGTAATGTAGCATACGTATCTCATATGGGTGTGTTATCAAAATGGACGAGGTAACCAGAATGGGTTCATGAATCATTAGGATGAAGTATGGGGGTCCCATAGTTAAGCATAGTGATCCTTGAACCCATTTTACCAGGAAGATGTTTATCATGTAGCATACGTATCTCATATGGGTGTGTTATCATAAAGGACGAGGTAACTAGAATGGGTTCATGGATCAGTAGGATGAAGTATGGGAGTCCCATAGTTCATCATAGTGACCCTTGAGCTCATTTTACCAGGGAGATGCTTATGGGTATTTTGAATGTGGTTTGAAAGTGGAAATACAAGCACTTACATGAGAAAAATACCACCAAATAGCCACAACCAATATGAAACAACTTCGACGAATCTATGATAATTCTTGTTGTTGATACGTTAATCTGAAATAAATAAGTAAATAAATAAATAAATAAATAAATAAATAAATAAATAAAAATGAATTAATAAAACTTTGAATTCTTGTAACCACATTCGGTCTGTGCACGTGATCTTGATGATCTTAATCACATGGACGCGGCCTATGGCCTAATTTGCAGACACCTTATTTGCATTATCTGCTGGTTCGTAGCCTGAAGGTTATCAATGTTAAAAAACAGGTAACCAGACATCCCCCCCCCCTGACCTTAAAAGGTCAGTGGGGTCTGGTTACCTGTTTTTTCCAATATTGGGAGCCAGCAAATAATGCAAATGCTTTGTTTCTTGACACGTTACGATAACACACCCGTGCGACCATAGTCATAGTGCATTTTTCACATATCCAACATGGCTACTTTTTTATGTAAATCCGTATTATTTTTTTATGTTTGCTGCAAACATAACGTGTACGTGCTCGTTAGAACCACCTCATTGAGGCGGTTCTAACGAGTACCTACAACCTATATCTTGGAGCAGAAACAAGAAATATATTGCATACCCCCGTAAACCCGTTTACTGCATATGAAGTGGGGTTTAGAGGGGTGTTCATTCGACGGACTTGTTCAAGTGATAAAAAACACGCCAATACAAATATATTGTAAATCATACCGCAAAAAACACGATTATTTTGAGATTTGTTTGTTTGTTTATTTGAGGCTGAACGTCCCCGTCAACACTGTAAAGGTCATTTTGGAGACGTTGCTTCCAATTTTGTGGGACATTTACCCGACATTGAGATGAAATGACATCTCAAGCCCTGCCGCCCAATGAAACCAATAGGGTTTATAAGCATGGACGGTCCGAAGATGAAAAAATGTGATATTTTTATTATTTCTGCTCAATATATAGATTTTGGAAACACTTTTGGGTACCCATGTGCACAATCTATATTTTAGAGCAAAAATAAGAAAAATAAGGTGCACGCCTGTAAACCCCAGTTTTATTGTATAAAAGTGGGGTTCATGGGGGTCAGAATTATGAAAATGACACTATTTATATACATATCATTGTCACCAGAATATGGTTTAAAACTACATGCATTACGCAAACACGCCTATACAAATACATCGCCACCTTTATCGCCTAAAAAATGAAAATTGTATGATGAAAAATTGTAATATTTTTCTTATTTCTGCTCCAAATATAGATTGTGGGCACTCGTTAGAACCGGATGAAGCGGTTCTAATGAATACCCACAATCTATATTTTAGAGCAGAAATAAGCAAAATTAGGTTTACCCCTGCAATCCCCAGTTTTACTGCATAAAAGTGGGGTTCAAGGGGGTCAAAATTATATAGGCGCGTAATCGTGATGATCGTATTTTAAAGTTTATGTCATGTTGTCCTACTGGACCAGGATATGCCCTACCTTTGCAAACAGTGTAGATACAGATCGTATGGTATATACTGTACAGATCTGTAGATACAGTTCATATCCACTGATTTGCCATTGCGAAAACACACCGATATAATTTCGACCCCCTTGAACCCCACTTTATTATAGTAAAACTGGGGTTTCCGGGGGTATACCTTATTTTTCGTATTTCTGCTCTGAAATATAGATTGTGGGTACTCGTTAGAACCGCCTCTAACGAGTGCCCACAATCTATATTTTGAGCAGAAATAAGAAAAATATCCCAATTTTTCATCATAAAATTTTCACTGTTTCGGCGATAAAGGTGGCAATGTATTTGTATAGGCGTGTTTTCATAATGCATCGAACAGTGTAGATACAGATCAGACGGCCATCAGATCAATAACATTCGGTTTGTGAATTTGTAGGAATTAATTCAACTAAGTAACCTGGATGTTTGAAAGTCTTAAGTGGGTGTAGCTAAATTAATTTATTCAGCAGGATTTGGCTTAGGGGACTTTTTGTCTGAGACTTAAGGGGAACGGGAATAATTGGCAGATTTTCCGCCATTTTCAAAGGGAGATAGCTTACGGGACTTCCTGTCCGCTTTTCTATAAACTCTTTCCCGCGGAAAAAGGGGTCTACACTGAAAGGAAAGAATTTGCTCCTGAGGAGCAAATTCTTTCCTTTAAGAGTTGACCCCTATTAACACGGTAGACAAAATACTTTTGCAGGAGTTGCTCCCCTGAAGGTGTATCCATTCCCCTTAAATGCTAAGATTGACTAGTACTATGGAATAGGCTTTGAACACTCGTAGTTTAGCTTACTTTTCTACAAATTTTCCGGACTAGCGTTGTAAGCGTTCTGCACATAGGCAACAAAATCACCGCACAACACAGGTTCAGAATTGCAGCTGACCCTCGGGCTATACATAACCACGACTGAAAGAAGACAGAAAAACCGGGTGGTAACACATTCTTTCTTACATCATTGTTGGTGCTCGTTAGAACCGCCTCATTGTGACGGTTCTAACGAGTACCAATGAACTACATCACGTGAACAAGTCTATGTAATGATGACATCCCCCCCCCCCCTCCACACACACAACCCCACTTTATATAGAGAAAACTGGGGTTTACGGGGAATATATTATTTTTCTTATTTCTGTCCTAAGACATAGGTTGTGGGTACTCGTTAGAAACGCCTCAACAAGGCGGTTCTAACGAGCACTAACAACCTATGTGTGCAGTAGAAATAAGAAAGTTATCACAGATTTTCATCCGAAGAATAGTCATTCTGGAGATGCGAAAAAATGCACTATGTCGCATAGGTATGTTATCAAAATGTATGTTTAAGCAAGAACTAAGAAAATAATGTACATGCTTGTGAACTCCTCTTAATACGATAACACACCCGCGCGACGTAGTGCATTTTTTTTTCATATCTGAAAAATGACTACTTTTCTGGTGAAAATCCCTGATATTTTTCTTATCTATACTGCAAACATAGGTTGTTGGTGCTCCTAAGAATCGCCTCATTGAGGCGGTTCTAACGAGTACCCACAACCTATGTCTTGGAGCAGTAATGAGAAAAATAATGCATACCCACGTAAACCTCAGTTTTCTCTATATACTCGTAAAGGACTTGTTCACGTGAAGTACACGGGCTTTATGAGGGTTTTCCCTACACGGACTTGATCACGTGGTGTTCACGCGTATCTTGTATAGATGTACTTTTCAAAGTTCAGTGGTTGATGCTTTTACTTTTTTAATCTTCTAACCCTTTTTGTACCAACTGGAATCTTCCTCCTTATATATAGCAGGAGTCCATTTCAAAATTTAGGGGTGTCAGGTTGTGTTTTCATCAAAATTTATTTGGAAAATGGCTAAACTTTTGCAAACAGTGGAGGCCCTGATCAGACGCCGCGTTCTCCGGCGTCTGATCTGGGCCTGCGCTGTTTGCCAGGCTACCCGTTTTGGGGTTTCTGGTACTAAATTGGTTAATAACATTAGCCCTTTGGGCTTCCATAGCTCAGTGGACAAGGCTTCTGTATCTAAATCACCAGGTCTCTCACCGTTGTGGGTTCGAGCCTCACTAGAATCATGCTTTAGACGTCAAGTTCTGTAACGGAAAGTTATGCTATGGGTACTCTGGTTTCGCCCACCTCGGATCAACGCTCAGCTCGATATAAGTGAAATAATCTTAGAAATCTTAAAAGCTTGGGCCCATCGGGGCTTGAAGAAACAGATGGGCTGCACGATGCTTCCACACAGAGCTGAAACCGACCCGCACACGAGTACTGGTAAACCGCTAAGCCTGCCCAAGCAATGCGGAGCGAGTCGGTCTGACCATACTTATAATCTCTATTGGTTTCATTGGGCGGCTTGGCTTTAGATGTCATTTCATCTCAATGTCGGGTAAAAGTCCCACAAAACTGGAAGCAACGTCTCCTAAATCACCTTTACGGTGTTGATGGGGAGGTTAAACTTAAAATCAAACAAAAAAAACTTAAAAGCTTGGTCTCTGATTATATCTACATTGCGGTGGTAAATGAGGTTTAAATCCACCCTTTCAACCAATACACGTGTTTGTGCGAACAGTGAAGATCTTGATGAAACGGCTCATGTCGACCCTCCGTATTAGAATCTATATTACCTTAAATATCCTAAAAATTCGAACACCTTGAGGTTTAACAAATTTGTTTCATGATCCAGCAAGGAGTCAAAACGTGCAGACGGAATGGTAAACAGTGTAGCCCCGGATCAGACTGCTCCTTCAGGAGCAGTCTGATCTGGGTCTACACTGTTTGCTTAGGCTTGTCTATCGCACTACTTTGCTCATTACGGTATTTGCTCATCTGTAGATGATTTTGACCGCCGGGAAGAACGGATAGAGTCAGTGATCTGACCAAAAAGGCGTAGGTATGTGCAGAAGTGCACAAAATTGCACAACTAATAATCAGATAAATAAACATTATACGTAACAGAAATAACTACTGGCAATTGTTTTAATGAGCTGATTGCGGTTGATTCCTAAACCACTATGACGCAACACGATTAACAAGAACGTTTGGCAAAATGTACTCATCGAACGCGGTTGCATTAACCCTCGCATCACTAAAGATGTTTTCCCAGCCAGTTAAAAGTAGTGGTTAGAAGCCTCCGTGGTGTAGTAGTTATGCTGCTCGCCTTGTAAAGCAGGGTTCGCAGGATCGATCCCGGGCTTCTCCAAACTTTCGGATGAGTCTTTAAATCGAGGTCCCGTCTCCGTATGACCTTAGCTGTTGGTGAGACGTAAAGCTCAAACACTCACTCACGAAAAATAGGGGTTCTCCAATGTATAGTTTTAGACGCACCCCTTTCTTCTGTGTTTGTTTGTTTGATTTGAGGTTTAACGTCCCCGTCAACACTTTAAAGGTCATTTTGGAGACGTTGCTTCCAGATGAAATGACATCTCAAGCCCTATCGCCCAATGAAACAATAGGGTTTATAAGCATGGACGGTCCGACTCGCACCGCTTTGCCTGGACAGGCTTAGATCCTTTAAGCGTCTTACCAGTACTAGTGTGCGGGTCGGATTTAGCTCTGCGTGGATGCATCGTGCAGCCCATATATTTCTTTAAGCCCCCATGGTCGGGGGCCGCTTGCTGCTGTGTGTTAATCTATTATGTTTTTCACACCAAAGTATTTACCCCCAGGAAGTTGGTATGCATAAAAAAGTATTTGTAATGTTTTAATCTACTCAGCTGAGTCCATCATAAAATATCCTTTCGGGAAAGCTAAACCCGGGCCAACGGTGGCAAACAGTGCAAACCTAGGTCTGATCTGGGCCTTCAAAGTTTGCAAAAAAAAAAGTTCAACCATATGATTTTTAAATAAATTTCTGAAATGAACTCAACCAGGTACCCCTTAATTTCGAAATGGACTTCTGCTTGATATAAGCTGGTTTAAAATGTGTTATCCCTGACCCTGGTCATTTTTTGGTTTGTTTGTTTGTTTGTTTTACCATGAAAGAGAACTGTTTGTATCCCTTACATGTATTTATTATGTTGCCTTTTGTCCAGTTTCATAACCCCCACCAAGAGATATAGTTTCCAAAACTGACATTTTCATAGCAACAGACAGGGTGGGTATTTCTTGATAACTGAAGGATAGTTTCCTTATTTCTCCATATAAACTTATGTTGTGGGTACTCATTAGAATCGCATAATGAATACACACAACATAGGTTTTAATGGAGAACTGACAAAACTATCCTTCAATTGTCACAAAATACGAACCTTATCTGTTGCTAAAATTTCTATCACATTTTTTTTTATCTCTTTTTCGATTTTAAGGCCCTTTCAAGACTATTTCACTTATTTCGAGACGACCGTTAAACAAGTGCTTGCGAGAGCTTATGTTAGTATGTGATATCCCGCTTTTTTCGAGTTGTCTTCTCTCTCTCTCTCTCTCTCTCTCTCTCTCTCTCTCTCTCTCTCTCTCTCTCTCTCTCTCTCTCTCTCTCTCTCTCTCTCTCTCTAAATACAGTTTACACCTAAAACTAAAATCTCGGGGTTTAAGAAGAGAGAGTACACCTTCTGGGGAGGCCGGTATTTTGTGTCGACTGCTTGTCAATATCGACGGTCCCCGCCCACCGGGGCTTGAAGAAATATATGGGCTGCATGATGCTTCCACGTAGAGCTGAAGCCGACCCGCACGTGAATACTGATAAACTGCTTAGAGGTTCTAAGCATTCCCAGGAAAAGTGGTGCGAGTTGGACCGTCCATGCATATAAACCCTATTGGTTTCATTCAGCGGCAGGGCTGGTGATGTCATTTTATCTAAAAGTCGGGTAAAAGTCCCACAAAATTGAAAGCAACGTCTCCAAAATGACCTTTACAGTGTTGACGGGGACGTTAAACCTAAAATCAAACAAACAAACATTGTCTTTATCGACTCCAAAGCTACTTCAGTGTGCAGATGTCCACGTGACTATCACTGATGGTAACGGCTATTTGTAGAAAATAGCCGCGTTATTTTTAAATAGCCTCACACTCCTTATCCCTGAAAGGTCAGTGTTTTAAGAGGATTATCAATAGAATCTGACCTGGACACATGCGTTGGGTTTCGCGGTGTAGACCCAGACGCGACGCCGCAGAACACGGCATCTGAGGGTCTACACTTTTTGTTTACAGGATAAAACGAAAAGTCCGTTCAGGTCCACACTCAGAGACAATCGACCCACCAGTGCTGTCAGTTCTTTGATTTTCCCCCAGCTGTCTCCGCTGCACTATTATGGGGAATGGAAATGCCTTCAGGGGAGGCAACTCCTGAAAAAGTGTTTTTGTCTCCCATGTCAGTAGGGGTCAACTCTCAAAGACAAGAATTCAAATTCTTTCCTTTAAGGGTAAACGCCTTTTTCAGTGGTACAGGGCTTATAGAAAAACGAACAGGAAGTTCAAAAGTTGGAAAGGAGGAACATCTGCCAGATGATCCCATTCCCCCTAAATGGACAAGATACATGTATATACATAGTCACCTTGAATTCTACAACCCAGATATACTTACCCCTAGAACTTGGTGGACATAATAAAATTCTGGATTGTAGTTGAAATTATCATATGTTCTCCAAAACAATATTCCGGATAGAATGAGCAAAACAATCTGAAGAAAAATCAAACAATCGATCAATCAGTCAATCAATTTATAAATTGATGAATCGACGAATCTATCAATCAATCAATCACTCAATTAGTTAGCTAATTAGTCAGCCAGCCACCAAGACAATAAGCAAGCCAATGAGCCAAGTCAACCAGCCAGCCAAACAACTAACCAACCAGTCTGTCGGTCGGGACTATCACTGAGCCAGCAAGCCAGCCTACCATCCAGTCAACCAGTCAGCCATTTAGTCGGTCAGTCAGGCAGTAAGTCAGCCAATCACGCACCGGCCAATCGTTCATCATGGTGAAAACCAGAGAACAGCATCCGCGCCCGCCCATCGGGGCTTGAAGAAATAGATGGGCTGCATGATGCTTCCACGCAGAGCTGAAACCGACCCGCACACGAGTGCTGGTCATCCGTTTAGAGGATCTAAGCCTGCCCGGGCAAAGAGGTGCGAGTCGCACCGGCCATGCTTGGAAACCCTTTTGGTTTCATTGGGCGACAGGGCTTGAGATGTCATTTCATCTCAATGTCGGGTAAAATTCTCACAAAATTGGAAGCAACGTCTCCAAAATGACCTATAAAGTGTTGACGAGGACGTTAAACCTCAAATCAAACAAAACAGTCAAACAGGAGAGAGAAAAAAATACAAAAAAAAGACAGATAAAGAAAGTACTAAAAAAAGTGACAAACAGTTACTGTTTATCAAAACAATACACCGTTAATTAAATTAAGTGTCATTTCACGACAAAACCTACAAAAAATAAAAACAGTACAGTCAGCGAAGTCTGCCTCGTTTGATCACGTACTTGGGTAATAAACACGCAATCTGGTCAGACCTGGTGACAGCGCAGGCTGTTCTATTCTCCGCTACTTGTAAGATTTGCTACTCGTATGTCCCTGACTCATATTTTAAACATTTAACCATGTTGCTTCAAGTTTAAAAAAACCCAACAGGTTTGACATGAGCCTTATTGTGGAAAATCTGTTTCATGGCTTTTGCGAACAACATAGTGCTAATCAGCCTGCACATTCGCGCAGGCTGATCAGCACTTATGTTGTTCGCTGCTTGGATAGTGCAATACCTCTAGTTTCTTTTGCAAAAATTTCTAGACCCTTGCTAGTCTGTGTAGCTGTGCAGGCTGGTTCTGTTTACCTGGTCGCCAACCCCGAAGACATGGTTTTTCGCGACGAGGCTTATATTCAACAGGAAGTCATTAGCTAGATAGTAAACGTTCCATTAATTACATGCCAACGTTTCTACAGTAAGACTGACGTTAAAATGAGTATAGAAAAAAAAGAAGGGACAAAAAAAGGAACGAAACATGCTTGATATCACGTTAATAGGTTTGTGTAATGAACGCCCATGTAAACCCCTAAGGGGATAGTGAATCTTGGGGTTTACAACAATTTACATTATATTTCTTCTTTTTATCTACAAACGTACATTGTAGTGCCGCTTCAGACAAGCATCTACAACGCCTGCAGCAAAGATGAGGAAAAAAATAAGAAAAATGTTTCAAAAGAAAGCGTGTTCTTCTAAAGGGCCTTCAAATTAACCTTTACCTGCTCTGGGCTAATTCTGCAGACGACACATTGTTGATATTTTTCTTATTTTTCCCACAAACAAGATTTAAGCTTCCATGAAAAATGGCAAATTGTCTCCAATTTGCATATCGTCTGCTAAAGGGACCAAACATGCAGAGTGTTTAGAACACTCCCATTTACTGTCTTAAATAATAATAATAATAAAACTAATAATAATAATAATAATAATAATATTGAGTTTATTTTTATTTTGGTTGCAATTATGTCTGCTATACAACGGCCAAACAAAACAAACAAATCAAAAAACTTCACACATACAAAATTCAGCATTAAGCATACAAGCAATGCTTTAATATATATTATAGCCTACACTATAAAAATATACTTTTGCAAATTATTATTATTATTATTATTATTATTATTATTATTATTATCCAAGCATAAATTAACATGAATATTCCAACAATTTTTATAACAATAGGTAATACGATACTTACTAAGAGAACATATTTCAACCCGAAATTTATCAACCACCCTTTTAAAATCATCCTGTAGCCACATTTCCAAACAAGACAAATAACACCTTTCTGCCGAAATACCTTGGTTTAATGGTATTTGTACCTATTTTAAAATCAGGAAATATTTCGGCCTTGCCACTGCTATATATATCTAGCAACAGCATCACGTATTCGGGCGGATACAAACGTCTAAAAGACGGGCGAGCCATTGAATATGAGGACACCAGATACCATACCCATGTGAGATAATGATATCTCATATATTTCTAAAACAACCTTTTTCGGAAGAAAGTCTCTGGTAGTTTCAAGATATTTCTTACTTGGTGCTGTCTGGTTTGTATCCATCACGAAAACACGCCTATATAATTTTGACCCCTTCGAACCACACTTTTATATAGTAAAATGGGGTTTACAGGGGTAAACCTTACTTTCCTTATTTCTGCTTTAAAATATAGATTGTGGGTATTCATTAGAACCGCCTCATTGAGGTAGTTCTAACGAGTACCCACAATCTATATTTAAAGCAGAAATAAGAAAAAATATCACACGTTTTCATCTTAATTTTTTTTGGCGATATGGGTTACAATGTATTTGTATAGGCGTGTTTTCGTAATAGCCTAATTGAGCTGTATTTTCATTTTAGAAATAGATACATGTAAGCTCTATCGGTGATTTATTGAATCATTAATCATTGTTTTGCGGCCATTTGTAAAGTAGATCAAACCACGAGCGTGTATCGCGAGTGATTTGTCTATTTACAACTGTCCTCCAAACAGTGATTAATCACTCAATAAATCACGGCAGTAGAGCTGATCTGTTTCGATTCCAACACACTAAAAGTCAACAAAAATGCTATTCTTTCCTTCCTCCGCCATTGTTTAAAGGAACCCCGCCAATATAACTGACTGTATCACATGCGTTTACCTGTTTTCATAACACATTTGATACAAGAAAAAGACGAAACATCACATCACGTGAACAAGTCCGTGAAATAAAGACCCCCCTTAACCCCACTTTACATAGAGAAAACTGGGGTTTACGGGGGTAAACATTATTTTCCTTATTTCTGCTCCAAGACATAGGTTGTGGGTACTTGTTAGAACCGCCTCAATGAGGCAGTTCTAACGAGCACCCAAAACCTATGTTTGGAGTATAAATAAGAAAAATATCACAAATTGTCATCAGAAAATTACCTTTTTTGAGGTTTGAAAAAATGCTCAATGATCAAATGAAATGATGAAACCTGAAGAAGGCGGCTCTTCGCGTCGCGATCTTTCGCCCAGTAATTTATCGCTCTATATATCGCTAGATTTTACAATAAGCTATATAGGCATGTTTGTTTTTGTTTGATTTGAGGGTTAACGTCCCCGTCAACACTGTATAGGTCATTTGGGAGATGTTGCTTCCAATTTTCACGGTGGGACTTTTACCCGACACTGAGATGAAATGAAATCTCAAGCCCTGTCGCCCAATAAAACCTATAGGGTTAATTAGCATGGTCAGTCCGACTCGCACCGCTTTGCCTGGGCAAGTTTAGATCCTATAAGCGGTTTACCAGTACTCATGTGCGGACGGTTTCAGCTCTGCGTGGAAGCACCATGCAGCCCATCTATTTCTTCAAGCCCCGGTGGGCGGGGGCCGAATATATATAGGCGTGTTGTGTTAGAAGTCATTATAAAATCCAAGTATTGAACAACCTTAAACAACGGGCCCCGCCTTCGAGGCTTCGAGAAACAGACAAGGCTGCACGAAGCTTCCATGCAGAGCACACTGGTGAGTGCTGGTAAATCGCAAAGAGTGTCTAAGTCTGTTCAGGGAAAGTTGTTCTAGGCGGACCGCTCATGCATATAAACCCTGTTGATTTCGTTGGGCGGCAGGGCTAGAGATGTCATTTCATCTCAATTTCGGGTAAAATCACACAAAAATGGAAGCAGCGTCTCCAAAATGACCCAATTAGTGGAGAAGGGTACGTTAACCCCAAATCAAACAAATGAACACCCTTAAAAACCCTTCTTTACATAGATTAATAAGTTTGCAAAGGTCTATATTATTACGAAAACGCACCTTTTCAAATGCATTGTAAACTTTACCGCCGAAAAAGAGAACATTTTAAGATAATAAAATCGTGAGATTTTTCTTACTTCTGCTCAAAATAAATATTGTGGGTAGACGTTAGTTTCTAACGAGTATCCACAATCTATATTTTTTTTTTTTTTTTTTTTTTTGGTTTGGGTTTTACGGCCCTTTCAAGATTATTTCACTCATATCGAGCCGATCGTTAATCAGAGGTGGGCGAAAACCGGAGTACCCGGAGAAAAACCACCTGACCTTCCGTTGCAGAACTTGGCGTCTCACATGTGACCCGAGCGAGGCTCGAACCACAGCGGTGAGAGACCTAATGACCAAGAGTCAGCGCTCTTAACCACTAGGCCACGGAGGCCCACAATCTATATTTCAGAGCAGAAATAGAAAAATAAGGTTTACCCTTGTAAACCACAATTTTACAATATGAAAGTGGCGTTTAAGGGGTCATAATTATATAAGCGTGTTCGTGTTTTTGCGCAAACATAGAACGTGGGTATTCGTTAAAGCCACCTAAATAGGGTGGTTCTAATGAGCACATAAAATCTATATTTGGAACAGATATAAGAACGTGTCACAAATTATCACCTGAAAATGCCTTTCAAAAATCAATGAAATAAATTGTTATTTGACATTTGAGATTTTCCTTATATTAGCAGAACATGAGCTTATCAACTGTATGTGAGATTGAACTATCTTTAATTTGCCTATAAAAGGCATGCGGGCCTCTACAATCGGAAGAGTTCAAAGCATCGTCAAATGCTCAATGTTCGAGCAAATACAGGCGTTATCTTAAATGGAGTTGACTGATAATATAATTCAAAATGTTTTGGTAGTAAGTTCTTTCCCCTTCTTATGATTGCCATTGCTTTTTTTTTTTTTTATTTGAGATTATTTTGGAGACATTGCTTTCAGTTTTGTGGGACCTTTACCCGGCATAAGGATGAAATGACATCTCAATATCTGCCGCCCTATGAAACCAATTGGCTTAATATGTATGGACGGTACTACTTGCACCAATTTACCTTTGCCTGGACAGGCTTAGACCTTCTAAGCGGTTTAACAGTACTTACTTGTATGTGCGGTATGTTTCAGCTCTGCGTGGAAGCATCATTCAGCACAATATATTTCCCCAAGCCAAGATGGGCGGGGGCCATGATTATATTTGGTAAACTGTGATCTTTGAATTCGGCTTTCATCTGGAATCTTTTGTTGACTTTCTTTTTTTTTTCCTTCTTTCTTTCTTTTGTTGGTTCAGTCATCTTATTTAGTTTGCGAATCTAATCGATTTTATGCATGTTTTCCTCGGGCCCTTTCGTATTCCCTTTCTATCCGCCAAGAAAAATATAAAATTTGCATCTGTTTTATCTTTTATTCAGGGGAAAAATATTCAGTAGGAAATCTTTAATGATTTTGGGAGCGATGCCTGAATGAACACTGATCATTTTTGAATCATAGCTCTCAGGCAAACCTCCAGTCAAAGGACTGAATGTTCCTTTCTTTGTCTTATTTTTTCAGGCAGGCTTATGTTGTGGATACTCAATAGAATCGCCTGGCAAAGGCGATTCTATTGAGTATCCATAACATATATTCGTGATCAGATAAGCAGTATATATAATATTTCATGCTTTGATCTTTCTCTTTCATTTATCCAAGTAGTGGTTCTAAGACAAAAAGAAAGAAAGGAGATGAGTCAGACGGTGCCAGTGTAGATTTCCTTGATGTTGAGGAGATACCTGTCAGATGTGTTATAAAATGTGCAAGTTTGTTGCCAGTGTGACTAGGCCTTGTTAATAATTTGCGACGTTTGCTGGGTTGTTTATTTGTTATGAAATGCAGTTTTGTTTGTTTGTATTTGAGTTTGAACGGCCCAGTAAATACTATTTAGGTCATTTTTGAGCCGGGCAATTTACCTATCCACACTTTCTCTGGGCAGTCTTATACGTAAGCGGTTAACCAGTACATTGCACATTCTTTCGCCAGAATCTGACAACTGCCCTTCTTGGATCAGCGGAAGGGAGATAATAACCGTAGACAAGATTTCATGATCAATCCCCACGAAATAATGTTGCCGACCCCGGTAATTATCCAACCCGCGTCCTTCTGATCATCAGTTACACGCGCATCCGACTGAGCTATAAAACAAAAATATTCGTATATTCTTTTTTAGAGTTCCAGACACATGGGTATCTCATCACGAAAACACGCTTATATAATTTTGACCCCGTTGAACACTACTTTTATATAATAAAACTGGGTTTTAGAGGGGGCAAACTTTATTTTTCATATTTCTGCTCTAAAATATAAATTATGGGTACTCGTTAGAACCGCCTCAATCTATATTTTGAGCAGAAATAAGAAAAAAAATCCCAATATTTCATTTAAAACTTTTAGTGTTTTTTCGGCGGTAAAGTTTACAATGTATTCATATAGGCTTGCTTTCGTATTGTAGTTTGTTTTATCTGTTATAAATATCATTGACGACCCCCGCCCATTGGGACTTGAAGAAATATATGGGCTGCATGATGCTTCCACGCAGAGCTGAAACCGACCCGGACATGAGTACTGGTTAACAGCTTAGAGGATCTAAGCCTTCCCAGGCAAAGCGGTACGGGTCAACCGTCCATGCTTATAAACCCTATTGGTTTCATTGGGCGACAGGGCTTGAGATGTCATTTCATCTCAAGGGCGGGTAAAAGTCCCACAAAATTGGAAGCAACGTCTCCAAAATGGCCTATAAAGTGTTGACGGTGAAGTTAAACCTCAAATGAAACAAACAAAAAATAAATATCATGGTCATTCATGTACTTTTAACAAACGGTGTGTAGATCCAAATCAGACGCCTAGTTCTGGTCTCTATTCTTTGCCACTGTCCCTGTTTGAGAACGTTACTCAGGCAAATTTGATGTTTGATCTGATGCATAACGTTCCCGTCAACACTATAGGTCATTTTGGCGACGTTGTTTCCAATTTTGTGGGACTTTTACCCGACATTGAGATGAAATGACATCTAAAGCCTTGCCGCCCAATGAAACAAATAAGGTTTATAAGCACGGACGGGCCGACTGGCACCGCTTTGCCTGGGCAGGCTTAGATGCTCTAAGCGGTTTACCAGTACTCGTGTGCGGGTCGGTTTCAGCTCTGCGTGGAAGCATCATGCAGCCCATATATTTCTTCAAGCCCCGATGGGCGGGGGCCGGAAGCATGGGTTAATTTCCTTTATCTCGTATAATTATTATTGTAGAAATTAAATTCTATTCATGTTTATCCCATTCAGTACCAGAAACCCCTAAAGGGATACCTTGGCAAACAGTGCAGGCCTAGATCAGACGCCACAGAACGCAGTTTCTGATCAGGGCCTCCGCTATTTGCCTAAAGTTCAGTCATTTTCCAAATAAACTTTGATGAAAACACAACCTGACAACCATAACTTTTGAAATGGACTCCTGCTATATATAAGGTAGGAAGAATCTATTTTGTACAAAAAAGATTAAAATAAAAGCTCTTGGTAAATTGAATTCCAGCCAAACCATAGTATTTAACCCTTCTCTTGCTGAATATTCATTTAAGTCACACCCATTTCTGTCTATCAACCAATCAAATTACTTGATGTAATTTATTGCTACAAATTCATAAATTGAATACCAATCAGTGTAGATCCTGATCAGATGGCTTCTTCAGAAGCCATCTGATCTGGATCTACACTGTTTGCAAAGATAGGGGTTGTTGTGAACATCAAGATAAGGGTTAACGTACATTCTCTATATCTTCATGCCTATAAACATTACAAGGTTGTACCACATTTGAACGCCGGCCTCGGTGGCTCAGTCGGATGCGCGTCTGACTGGTGATCAGGAGGACGCGGGTTCGACTCCCGTCGGGGTCGGCAACATTCTTTCGTGGAGATTGATCATGAAATCTTTTCTACAGTCATTCTCTCCCTTCCGCTGATTCAAGAAGGGCAGTTGTCAGTTTCTGGCGAAAGAATGTGCACTGTACTGGTTAACCGCTTACGTATAAGCCTGCCCAGGAAAGTGTTGATAGGTAAACTGACCGGCTCAAAAATGACCTATATAGTGTTGACTGGGCCGTTAAACTCCAATACAAACAAACAAAACCACACTTGAACAACATCATGATAATAAGTCTGTGTAATGGGCACCCGTCTAAGCCCCACTTTAAACAGAGAAAAAACTGGGGTTTACGGGGGTATACATTATTTTTTCTTATTCCTGCTCCAAGACATAGGTTGTGGGTACTCGTTAGAACCGCCTCAATGAGGGTTCCAACGAGCACCCACAACGTATGTTTGCAGAATAAATTAGAAAATATCACGGCTTTTCAGCCATTTTGGAGATGTGAAAAATGTACTGTGTTGCGCGGGTGTGTTATTGTAATGATATTATACTACTCAAAGTTTGCTAAGGACCACATTTTATATTGTCTACTACTTTTAATAGATTGAAACTTTCTTTGTTTGTTTGATTTGAGGTTTAACGTCCCCGTCAACACTGTAAAGGTCATTTTTGAGACGTTGCTTCCAATTTTGTAGGACTTTTACCCGACATTGAGATGAAATGACATCTCAAGGCCTGTCGCCCAATGAAACCAATAGGGTTTATTAGCATGGACTGTCCGCCTCGCACCGCGGTTCCTGGACAGGCTTAGATCCTCTAAGAGGTTTACCAGTACTAGTGTGCGAGCCGGATTCAGCTCTGCGTGGAAGCATCATGCAGCCCATATATTTCTGCAAGCTCCTATGGGCGGGGGCGGTAATAGATTGAAACGACATGAGAGATTAGATCTTTTTTGGAAGCGTTATTCATTTAAGAATTCATTTTTTATTAACCCATTTCGTACCGGAAACGGGTACCCTGGCAAACCGTGCAGACCCAGATCAGACGCCGCAGAACGCGGCGTCTGATCAGGGTCTTCACTGTTTGCTAAAAGTTCAGCCATTTTCCAAATAAATTTTGATGAAAACACAACCTGACACTCCTGCTATATATAAGGAGGAAGATTTCATTTGGTACAAAAAGGGTTAAAGTAAAGGCCAAGTAAATGTTCATCGATGCGTGAATATGGCTGATGGACATATTGCTTGCGGAAATCTGAAAATCAGGAAAATCACTAGTCTGTGAGTTTTAGCTTAGTTAATAGCGTGTATGGTGCCTGTGGGTATTGATTACGGTCTGACATCGCCGTCGCATACTACCGATAAGTCTGCGGAGCTTATGCTGACGAAGCAGGGCCCACTCCTAAATGAGAGCCTCTCTGAGCTGGTTGGACCTGGCGAGAAGAAATGGCTGTCTGCATCATATCCCATGCATGTTCTATGGGATTTAAGTCAGGGGATCTCGCCAGTCCAATCGCACTATTGTAGCTTGCTCAAGGTACCGGTTAGTGATGCGGGCCCTATGTGCACGGGCATTACCATCCATCAAAATGAAATCAGGTCCAATAGCACCTGCATATGACCATCCAAAATTTCATTGATGTACCTCTCTGTCGTCAGTGTGCCGTTATCGATAACATGCAGGACCGTTTTCTCATGAACGCTAATTCCCGCCCACACCATAACTGAACCCCTGCCATAGCGATCATGCTAATACAAACTTCAGACCCTAGCCCGCCTGTCAGTGAAGACCACACAAAACCTGGACTCATCAGTGAAAAGAATTGGAGTCCAGTCACTAAGGGCCTACGTAACATGATCTCGTGCCCATTCTGAACGCTCCTGAACATGGTATCGTGTCATTCGGGTGCGTATTGCAGGTCGACGTGACCTCAAGCCAGCTTCATATGGTCTGCGTACTTAAACGAACACCGGTAGCGTTCTGCAAGTCGCTACGTAACGTTGTTGCGTTGTTGAACCGGTGACGTCGACTTGTAGAGCGATAAATCGGTCTTGAGCTCGAGCTGCTGAGCGTCCACGACCTCTGGCGTGCTGTTGCATTACGTTTCCTGTGAAATTGAATCGAGTCCACAATATTGAGACAACCCTCTGGGTCACCCCAAGAACACGAGCAACCTCCCTATGTGACAATCCAGCCTTAAGAATTCCAATGCCCATATTCATCTCTTCTTCGCTTAGACGACGCCTAACGTGTCGGTCTGTCATACCTTACGTTAAATTTGATCAAAATTTGATGATAACACAAGCAAAACCCTGCGCAGGCTCACCCGAACATTACACCCCGCCTAAGCAAAGCCCCAACAGACCTCACGACCGCAAAAACGCACGCAAATCCCACCAACCCGCAAATATCCAACACGAAAACAGTTTTCGATAAAAAAAAAAGTCGATTTTTTTTTTTTTCAAATTTCTGCCCTTGATATGTTGTCATCGTTAGAGCCGCCTCGGCAGGGCGGTTCTAGCGGGTATCCCCGGTCTACGGTTTTCGGTGGTAATGGGAGTAGTAATGAATACCCCTGTGGGCCCCGGTTTTATTATGTGATGGTGGGGTTTGGCGTGGTTGCGGGCGTTTTTATGGGCGTGTTTTCGTGTTGGATGTGTGCAGGTTGGTGGATTTCGCGTGTGTTTTTGCGGTCGTTGGGTCTGTTGGGGCTTTGCTTGGGCGGGGTGCAATGTTCGGGTGAGCCTGCACATGTGCGCGGTCTCGCCCGGACATTTCTGCTCGCCCGGGCGGGGCCTTGGCTGGCTCCGCAGGCGTGGTGACGCGCGCGGGCCCGACAGGCCCGCGTATGCTTGTCGCGGGGACGTGCCCGTGGCGTTGTTCGCACCCCCCCCCCACCGGGCCCGCCTTCGCATGGTTGAGTCGGGGCTCGTAGGGGTGTGCACATTGTAGAAATGGATGATAGTAGGATTTAATTGTCTCCATTTAGGGCGGGCAGTAGTGTTTTTGTGAGCCTGCGCATGTGCACAGTTTCGCCGGGACTGCATTGTTCGCCGATGTAGGCGGGAAATGGTTTTCAGTATGACGCGTCGCAGGCTTGCTCCTGCTAGCGCCGTGGCGCGGAATTTGACTTTTCTTACGTTGTTTCCGTTTTCACATTGTTTATTTCCTTGAAATCAATGGCGACTTTAGCGAAGTAGTTTTCTGTGTAATTCAGTTTTTCTGAAGAAGGCCAGTGGCCGAAATATTAAAATTGAATGGATATGTAAAATGAATAAAATTATCTTTATTAGTTTCCGAGATATTACAATTTGAAGTCTGAAATATTCCATGGAAACCGAGCAACTTCAAACTGCCTTATTAATATTCATGAGGTATTCTATGGTGTCATAATGCACATTAAAATTTTTGAAGTTTTTAAATATGAAATATCTTGCGTTTTATTGTCCTCAGAAACTTTATAATCACCTCAAAAGCAATTCAAAATTTAAACAATTTATTAAAACTGTTTAAAATCCCCTCAAAATCAATCCAAAATTAAAACAATTTATTAAAATTGTCTAAATTCCAGTTTCTCTATTGGAAAAGGGATGAAATAACATACAGAACTTACCGATCTGTTTAAAATGCATGTAAAACATTTACCTCAAGTGGTCTAAATAAAATTTTTAATCACACAGTAGTTTTAAACATTTAAAAAAAAAATACTTCTAATTTAAAGTTAAGTTTAATTTTCGAAATTAAATTCCTCATTCCTATCCTAAACTAAACAACATACATAGTAATCAAAGGGCATGAGAAAAAATGTATTTGGCAACTGCAAGATGGAAAACATGGTAGTTTATTTATTTATTAATTTATTTATTTATTTATTCATTTATTTTTAATTTTAATACCACTATGATATCACAGAATATTGCATTGTGGGTCTAAATGAATATTCAAGGGCGGTTACTCTGAGAGGAAAACAGATATGTATCAGATATAATTGAGCATAGCTTAAGAATGAATGGGATTTTTAATGATGCGGTTTTCAATAAAATGATCCTCTTTGTGTCTGCTAAATAATAAGAGCATTTTAAATTGCTTTATAATTGCTCTTTAAGCAATGATGTACATGTATTTTATGACATGTAAAATGTCATGCCAACTTGATAGTTAGAGATAACTAGCCTACATGCTCAAAATTCTTATTTGGGCAGGTTAATCGGTGGTTTTACGGTCGACCGTTCGCTCTCAGGCGGGGATTTGTTTGTATGAATTGATGCTTTATGTCCACGTCAACACTATTAAGGTCATTTTGGAGATGTTGCTCTCAATTTTGTGGTACTTTTATCCGACATTGAGATGAAAAGACATCTCAAGCCCAGCCGCCCAAACAACCAAAAGGGTTTATATGTAGGGATGGTCCGACTCGCACCGGTTTAGACCCTCTAACTGGTTTACCAGTACTCGGTCAGTTTTAGCTCTGCATGGAAGCATCATGCAATGCAGCCCTATCTAAATTTCTCTAAGTCTTGATGGGCGGGGCCGATGTGATCAAATTATTCAGCATATAATGTCAATATAGATTTGTTTCATGTATTGCAAGAGGACACTGATTATTTTGAAGGCAAAGGGGTGGGGCTCGTAGTAGGTGATTATAATGCAAGGGTTGGTAATGGGGATAAAAAAAGACTATATGGTTTGTGATTTTGTTATACATTGGATAGATGATAGTGATTATGTACCAGACACGCCACTATCAAGACGTTCTATGGATAATGCGTGTAATGCACCAAGTACAAAACTACTAGACTTATGCAACGTAACTACGATGGGTTTAGTTAATTGTAGGCTAGGAGAAGATCATATTAAGGGTACCTTTACATATAGTGCTCGAAATAGGTACCTTTACATATAGTGCTCGATATGGCTCATAGACTATCTGTTACTGCAAGAAAGGCATTTCCATAAATTATTAACTTCAAAGTTGATCAAGAATTGTTTGAGTTTTCTGACCACAGTCTGAAATCGTTCTCAGTTAAATGTAAAACATTTAATAAAATCATAGAATATGCCAGCCGTTTGTTTGTTTGATTTTAGGCTTAACGTCCCCGACAACACCGTATACGTCATTTTTGAGACGTTGCTTCCAAACGGCGGAGACATTCAAATCCTCGAAACTATAAAGAAGAAATCTTCGAAATGTAATATTCCCACTAAGGCCTTTTATAGTTATTTCACAGAACTCGCAAATGATATAAGCACCGTTCAACACGATGAATCTGGGACACTCTGTGAGGTAAATAACTTTAACCAAACAGATTGTGACTACGACGATTTTAATAGGGAAAGTTCTATATCCGAGGTGTGGGCAGCTTTACGATCACTCAAACATAATAAGGCCGTGGGTAGTGACGGGTTGATGAAAGAGTATTTCATAGAAGAAAGTATGAACATTTTAATCTCAAACCTTTCCGATGTATTCAACAGCATTCCATGTTCAGGATATTTCCTTGAAAAAAGATGGACTGAGGTTATATAATCGTACAACTGTTCAAAAACGGCGACCCTGAAGATGTGAATAAGTACCGCGGAATAACTTTATTGAGTTGTCTGTCAAAGATTTTACAAGCATCTTAAATAGGAAAAAATACCAAATGGCGTGATGATAAAAAAATTATATCTGACAGTCAATTTGGATTTCGAAAGTACTGTACCACAACTGATGCTATTTTTGTTTTACATACCTTAATTCCAAAGTTTTGAATGATCGCAGAACAGAACAGAACAGAACATAACTTTATTGATGAATAACATCTCAGACCACTCGCAGGTGGCATACGAGAATAAATGTTTACATGAACATAACCATACATGTGACGTCAGTGCAGTATTTGACAATGTCAAAATACGTGTGGCATTTTCATAAAGACAAATGTATGTACGATATTCAATTGTTTCCTCGTACCCTTGTGCAATGAGAGGAGTGCACAGTACTTGTAATTTCTAATTTATAATACATGTAGTAATAGTAATAACAATAATAATAGCAATAATATTAATAATAAAATATATAATAATAATGATAATAGTAATAATATTAATAATAATAATAATAATAAAATACATATCGTTGCAGATACCAAACAGCGTGCTTGAATAAACCTTAATAATAAAAAAGCGAACTGATTGCATGTTCTTTTTGACGGTATGAGAATAGTTGTATGTTTCTGTAGCTGGTGAATGGAAATATTCATATATGCCTTAGAACAATATTGTATTGGTACTAATGGAATCTATTTAGTATGATTTTCACAAATTTCTAGAGTCTTACGAGAATATTTCTGTTATTAGTATTCAGTAGTTCCTTATACTTAATAATATTTGGTCTACGGTAATAGTATTGCTTCAAATATACCTTTCTTTCTGTCTCGAAGAAAGGACACATTAAAAGGTAGTGGAATTCATCACCTATATCGTACTTGTCACACATGTTACATCTCCTTTCGGGAAGGGGAATATTTTCCCATCTTCCCGTTTCGATTGGTAATTTGTGATTGCCCGTGCGGAATTTGACAAGTGGGATGTATAGTGCTCTTGGGAGTATTCTGAAATAGTTTTCGAAGTTAATTTCATCCTTGAATAACCTATAGTTTCTGCCCTTTGATGATTCTTCGGTTTTCGAGTGCCAATCCTGCATATTTAGGTCTTTAAGTGTTTGTACGATTTGCTGCTTAGTTCTTTCAGGATTGTCAATAGACATTTGATAAAAAAGTTCTACTTTTCCTACGGATATCAAAATAGTTTTAATAAAGTTTAACCATTTATAATCAGGACCTAGATTTAGTTCACTCTGCATAATATTGTACATTGTCTTTGACAGTCTAGAATCTGGGCTATTTGCCAACTTTATCCAAAACCCAATCATGCGTGATTTTATATGAATATCAATAGGGACCACACCCAATTCCGCATTAAGCATATAAAGGGGGGTACTTTTCCTGAGTTTAGTTACTGTTCTCAGGAATTGGTTTTGAATATTTTCAAGCATTTTAGTATTCTGGAATCCCCAAATTTCACATCCATACAATAGGACGGGTAGTATAGTGTGATTAAAGAGTTGAATTTGCAGATACAGTGGGATATTCAAATTTCTTATACGTTTATGGAGAAGGTGCATTGCCTTTTTCGCGTGGTCAGCATTATGTTTCATAGCTTTATAAAAACTGCGGCTTTTCGAGAATACTACACCTAAATATTTAAATTCATCACAGATTGTAATATTATGGTTACCGAGCTTAAATGTTATATTTTCAGTGTTTCTTTTACCAAAAATCATAATTTTTGTTTTCTTATAATTAATATTGAGTTTCCATAACTGGCAATATTCATAAAATACATCCAGGTTCTTCTGAAATAATTCCGGTTCTGTTCCAAATATAACTGTGTCATCTGCATATAATAATATAAAGACTTTAATGTAAACGAGAATGTAGTCGTTTGCAATGTCAAAATCGACACCCGAACAGTTATTTGTTCTCATAAAATCTTCCAAATCGTTCAGGAATATACTGAAAAGGACAGGGGACAAATTTTCGCCTTGTCTTACACCGCAAAAACTCTGAAAAAAGTTAGACTGGCAGCCTGAATACATAACGCATGATTTAATATTTTGGTACAGATTGTAGATAACTTGGAACATTTTTCCGTTTATAGAATTTCCTAACAGTTTTAACCAAAGCCCGCCCCGCCAAACTGAATCGAACGCTTTACTAAAATCAACGAATGAGCAATATAATTTTACCTTTTTGAATTTAAGAATTTCGATTAGAGAATGGAGGGTGAAAATATGGTCAGTAGTTGAATATCCTGATCTGAACCCTGCTTGGTTTTCCTCAATTAGGTTATTGTGATCCAAAAAGTTTTTAAGTCTTTGGTTTAGAATAGACGTAAACAGTTTTCCAAAACAGCTTAGTATTGTAATGGGTCTGTAGTTCTCAGGATTTGCTGCGTCTCCATTGTTTTTATAAATAGGTCGAATGATCCCCTCAATCCATGAATCGGGTATGATGCCATGATCAAAAACCAAGTTAAAGAAAGACACATATGTTGGAAGCATTGTGTCTGCAGTGTTTTTTATATATTCATTGATGATTTTGTCGTTTGCAGAGCTCTTGTTATTTTTTAGTAATTTTATGCATGTTAAAATTTCGCCCTCTGTTATAGACGAATTCAACAATTCGTCGTAATCAGTTGTATCTATATTTATATTAAATTCCGTGTCATCATCGTTACCCTTCTCATTTAAAGAATTGAAGAACTCATAAAGTGTTTCAATATCGATATCATTGGTTTCTTTATTTTTATTTAAGCTATTAATTATTTTCCAGTAGTCTTTTGGTCTGGTGCTTTTAAGATTCCGTAATTTTCATTGCATTTTTCGGTTATATTCATTAATATAGAAATTCATCGTCCGTTTATATTGTTTACTGGCTGTTTTAAGATTTTTCTCGTTATTTTCTGATGGGTTAATATTTTTTATTCGGCGCGCAATGTGGTATTTACGCCTTGCATTCCTGCATTTGAAGCCGAACCAAGGTTTAGATTCTTTGTCATTGTCAATATGATTTTCACTGGTGTGACAAGGTGCCTGTGTAGGTATTTCAGCGGCGGAAGTAAATATGGCTCCGATATCCGTGCATATTTGGTTTATGTTATCTTTACTTACGCTATAGTTTTGGTGTAATAAACTTAATTCCCGATTTATGACTCGTATTTTGTCTAGGTTTATATTTGCCAAGAATTCTGTTTTCTTATTATCATTCCATTTTGGGGTCTTCATTTTGTTTTGCGACTCATGTTTATTCTTATTATGCGATATTTTTAAATTTAAGTAGGTTGATAACAGGGAATGCCCATCAGAGAAAAGACAATCTAATCCCATTATGCTGAAATTGTCAACAAACTTAAGCGCATGTGCAGATGCTATGGAATAATCTATAACAGAAAGGTTCTTGTATGTAAATTCGCCAATTCCCTTGTCTTTCCCGCACCTCCCATTCAAAATAATCAAATTATTAGTTTTACATATATCAATGAGTAATTTTCCCTCATTATTCAGAATTTTATCTTTTGAAACACGTGTGCAACCCAGCTTTGACTGCTTTAATAATGATGATACGTTATAAAATTCGTTGAGTGTATTGTCAAACGCTATACTGCGCAATAGTGAGCCTGAAATAAAAGGCGTTTGACATTATAGAAATGCACTGCGGTATAAAATGATCAATTAAAGGATAAAAGGAAGAACGCCGCGAATAATTAAGGACATGTATTCAAAAGTTAAATCATGTGTGACGAGTGCTAATAGGATATCGGACTTCTTCCAGTACCTTGTTGGACTAAGACAAGGCGAAGTGCTGTCAGCATTGCTATTTTCACTGTTTGTTGAAGAGTGGTTGAGTGTTTGAGTTTTACGTCTCACCAACAGCTAAGGTCATACGGAGACAGAACCTCGGTTAAAAGACTCACCCGAAAGTCTGTGTTTGTTGAAGACTAAGACCTGTATTTACAATATCGCATTATATACATGTGGACTCAATATTAACGATATTATCATTATTTTGCTGCTATTTGCAGATGGTGTTGTACTTGTTTTGTTTGTTTGATTGTTTGATTTGAGGTTTTACGTCCCCGTCAATACTGTATATGTCATTTTGGAGACGTTGTTTCCAATTTTGTAGGACTTTTACCCGACATTGAGATGAAAAGACAACTCAAGCCCTGTCGCCCCATGAAACAAATAAGGGTTATAAGCACGAACGGACCAACTTGCACCGCTTCGCCTGGGCAGGCTTAGGTGCTCTAAACGGTTTGCCAGTACTCGTGTGCGGTCGGTTTCAACTCTGCGTGGAAGCATCATGAAGCCCATCTATTTATTCAAGCCCGATGGGGGGAGCCCTCATGTTGTTTGAAGGTAATTCTCCAGAGGATTTACAGTGTAGCTTTGATCGGGTGCATCTGTATTGTTCAAAATGGGAATTTGACTGTTAAAACATTATAGGCGAAAATTGTTGTTTTCATGAAAAGGGGTAATGTTAGGCCGGACGAAAGTTGGACTTATAACAATGAGCAGATTGAGGGTTTTTTTGTTTGATTGATTTGGGGTTTAACGTCCCCGTCAACACTGTATAGGCCATTTTGGAGACGTTGTTTCCAATTTTGTGGGACTTTTACCCGACACTGAGATGAAATGACATCTCAAGTCCAGTCGCCCAATAAAACCAATAGGGTTTATAAGCATGGTCGGCCCGACTTGCACCACTTTGCCTGGGCAGGCTTAGATCCTCTAAGAGGTTTACTAGTATTCTTGTGCTGTCGGTTTCAGCTCTGCGTGGAAACATCATGCAGCCCATCTATTTCTTCAAGCCCCAATGGGCTGGGGCCGAAGCAGATTGAGGTGGTCAGTGACTTTTATTATCTCGGTGTGGTTTTCAACTGCACTGGTTCACTTGTCTTAAACAGGAAAAGGTCTGAAAGCTCTACGAGTGCTGTTATGAAACACCCGGAAATTTGGCATAAAAACGTTATGTCAGTTGTTCGACTCTTTCTTGTGAAGTATACTAAGGTATGGTTGCAAAGTGTGGGGCTTCCATTACGCAAACACGCCTATACAAATACATTGCCACCTTTATCGCCGAAAAAATGAAAATTTAATGATGAAAAATTGTGATATTTTTCTTATTTCTGCTCAAAATATAGATTGTGGGCACTCATTAGAACCGCCTCATCGACGCGGTTCTAACGAGTACCCACAATCTATATTTTAGAGCAGAAATAAGAAAAATAAGGTATACCCCCGGAAACCCCAGGTTTACCATATAAAATTGGGTTCAAGGGGAGCAATATTATATAGGCGTGTTTTCAAGATATAAAACATCGAACGAACTAGAGAGAATCCTTTAAAAGTTCTGCAAAACGTTTCTGAATGTTGAGGATAAATTTCACCATGATATCAAAATTTTCTTCACTTTCCACGAATAACTTTTTCTAAAACCTTTTTATATGCCACACCTTATGTTAAAATAGAAGTGGAGGCAATGATCAGGGATCGATACAAATAATCCATAGCTCCCATCAGAGACACCAAAGGGAAAGAAACACAAACACGAAACAACAGACCCTAATGGAAACATCAATAGCGAAAAGCCAAAAGGACAGTAACTTTCCTACAAAATGGTCAGTAGGCTATCCAAAATAAAATAATATAAGCGACAGAAACACCCAAAAACAAACCATAACAAAAAATAAACCGCGACAGAAGAAGCGCCTCGGAACGGTCAGCGGAAACGAATTCCACTGTGGGGCTTAAATCGATTTAACGTGGCTACAATCCTCGCCCTTACTTCCGTCGCGATAAAGACAAATAATTTGTTCAGTCCGAAAAACCTGACGTTCTTAAAGTTTTTGAAAGAAAAGAGTTCAGTGGGGAGAATGTGGAAGCTGTGTGCTATAATATTTATTCAAAGGAGTGTAATTTCATATTAGGATCAGTCTATATTCCACCAAACGGTACAAAAAACCTTGAAGTTTTTATGAAAAATTGTGAATACGCTGATGACGGAGTCTTTACCAGTAGTTTTTATCGGGGATAATGCTCATCATCCATACTGGTTTGACAAGGACGCAAATAAACTGGGGAATCAATTGTTTGAGTTTTTGGTGGATAAAGACTTGACTGTCATCAACAATTCACTGCCAACTCGGAAAGACTTAATCATAGATATTAACCATAACCAGTGGGATTTTGCAGAGTAAGATATCAGGATGGAAAGTCCAACAGGAAGTGTATCTTAATACAGACCACAGCTGGATCTCATTTAGACTTGGGGAGGATGAGGAAGGCAACATTTGTGAAAGGTTAGATTTTAAGAATACTGATTGGGAGAAATGGGAAGATGTATGCACAGAGTCTATTGATGGATGTCTGGACAGCGGAAAGAATGACACAGATGTGAATGTGGACTATAAGGACCTGGTAGAAGTGTTACATCAGAATATTGAAGAGCATATTCCTAAGAAGAAAGTGTGCTGTTCATAGCAAAGGCTGGTCGAACTCGACATTAAGTAAATTAGCAAAGGATTTTAAGAGGGCAAGAAGAATGTTTGCAAAAAGATAAAGCTAATGAGAATAGAATGTAGGAGATATATAGGCTATTCAAGGAGGAGGAAACAAAGGCTAGAGGGAATTATTTGAGTGAGATGTAATGCAGTTTCAGAAGCATGAAATAGGAAGGAAAACACAGTGCTTGCAGTGATGGATTATGAGTCTTGCTATGAAAGAATTTGGAGAGCAGGTTTATTGAAAAAAGAATTTGATAATGGAATTAATGGCCGATTATGGATATACCTTAAAAACTTCCCCATGGATAGGAAGTACTTCTTGAAAGTGAACAAGCTTACATCCCCTATGTTCCAGTCTGCTGTTGACATATCGCAATGTTCAGTTATCAGTCCGGTGCTTTGTAATCTATATACAAGTGTTTCTATGCAGGAAATTGATGGCAATCACACAGTGTTTGCAGATGATAGCTGTGTTTGAATCAGTAATAAATCAGTGTTGGAAGGCTGTGTTGAGTTAACCGATAAACTGAAGTCGTTAGTGGATTGGGATTGGTGTAGGAGAAGAAATATGCTAATAGCACCAGATAAGACAGAAGTTATAGTATTTACACCTAACGGGGGAGAGCCCGAAGTAGAGGTAGAGGTGAAGATAGGTAAGTATAAGTTGAAAACAACTGGTTTTAAGAAAATCTTTAAAGAAAATCTTTGGAGTCACAATAGGTAACAAATTGAACCACGAGCATATACAACGGAAAACCAAGTTTGATTCAACGCCTTGAAAGGCTTGGACAATTTTGTTCAAGGACATAGAGGATGCAGTCAGACAGTGTATCTGAGACTCTATAAATCCTTGGTGCTACCAGTGATGGAATTTGGAGCAGCAGTAACAGTAGAATTCCTGGCAGAAAGCAGTAAAGAATTTGGTCAGCAATGCTTAAAACATCAGGCTGTTTAAACAGTACCAGCGCAGAGGCCTTGGAAGTATTGACAAAAATCATGCCTATAGACCTACAGCTTAAGATTAGACAAGCACAGGAAGTCATCAGAGTTGGTGCTAAATATACTGATGGTCCACTCAGGGAAGAATTTTATTCATGGATAGAAAGGGACAATACTGTTGGTAGGAGAGCAACTATTTTTCATTTCTTTGATGTCAAGATTTAGGGAAGGGAAGGGTATGGCGGAGTTTGAAAACATTGAGAAGGAAATCAGGTTCAAAAAGGAATTGATGAAGCTCATTAAAGAGAAAGGTAGTATAGACAAAGAATTGTTCCAGTTTTCTAAAGAAGAACAGAAAGAAAATATATATGAGCTACTAAGTCATTGTGGTACAAATGATGTACTTTTGTTCACGGATGGTTCAGCTCTAGGAAATCCAGGCCCAACGGGACCTGGTGCCGCAGTCTATTTACAGGGTTATTCCTGTACACCAGTGTTGATAAACAAGGAGATTAGTCATATAGGTAACAATTATACTGGCGAACTGGTGGGTATACAGATAGGGCTGGAATTCTTGGCTGACCTAGATTTCAAAGGTAGAGTGGTTCATATTCTGACTGACTGTCAACCAGCAATTAAAACTGCATTCACTGATGAAATGCCAACAAACAAGATTGAAACAGTCCTTAATATCAAGGAGAGCTTTGCAAAGGTAAGGAATAGGGAGAACACTATCAAAGTTCATTGGGTGCCTGGACACAAAGATATTAAGGGTAATGAGTTGGCAGATCAACACGCAAAGGCAGCAGCATCAGAAATTATACAACCAATGAGGTAAAACCAATCTTAGACAAGTGAGCAGTACGGTAGGGTAAAATACAGGGTAAGGAAAAATGGGAACGAAGGTACAAGTGCTAAAGATAATGTATTGCAGGAAATATTTCAGGAAGTTGGAAAAAGGAACTGCCATGGTGATAGGGACAGAAGGACATTCTCGGCAGTTAATCAGCTGCGTAGTGGGTACTCAATATTAAATGATCACCAGGCCGAAATTAAAAAAAAAGATTTGTCATGTTTATGCGAGGTGTGCAATATGAAAGAGAATGTTGATCATTACCTGTTCTCCTGTCAGAGATTTACTACAGAAAGGGCTATTTAAGAGTCCACAGTTGAAGATATTCTGAGTAGGGAAGATATAGGATTGGTAACAGAAATTAAATTGAAAGTGTTAACAGGCATGGTGAAAGACATTAGTAAACAAGGACAGAAGGATATTTTGACTGCACTGATGGAGTTCATCAGGAGCACAAAAAGATTTTGAATTGTAACATATTTACGCATGCGCACATGTAGCAGCATGAGTTTAGTACCATGTGAAATGTACACGAGGTTATTATAGCACATTGAGCTCATAAGCAGCGATAAAATGCTTTATAGATAAACAACAACAACGTTCTGACTTTTTGATAAGCTTGCAATTAAAAGAAATATAAAATTAGCTGTAAGTCCTGGAGATTTTTTCTTTCAAATAAACACCTTGACCATTATGAGGTCATGGAAAAAAATATTATTGAAACATCAGAGACTGGACGCAGCTGTGGTTAATTGCGATGGTTCATTTTCAATAGGTTTATAAGTCTGTAACTATGTGTGAAGCCATTATGCAGTCATGGTCAATCATCTAACTGCCGGCAATTGATCTATATCTGAGGGTAGAATATGCAAAGTTTGAGCGTATCAGACCAGCCAATCTTATTCAAAATATTTATAATGGACTGTAGGCATTTTGGGCTTTCCTGAATAAACAAAAAAAAAAAAAAAAAAAAAAAAAAAAAACGAATTCCTGTGTGGGTGACTGTTTTCAAAGTGATCAAGTTTCTTATATCAGCGTCAAAATTGAATAATATTTGGCATAAATGTTCTTTGAAGGCAGCACTTCAGAATTTTGATATCTTGTTCCATTTGGGCTTAAATGAAACTTTTGTTCACGAACGGCAATTGATGTCTCCTCAAAAAAAAAAAATTGCCAAAGTTTTCTGTTGGAAAGTGTTAGAAAAAAAATCTGTGAAACGTTATTGCTATTAAACAAACACATACAATAACTTTCCCCTATGCTTATATCATATTAAATGTTAATAAAAATGTTAATCCCTTGGAAGTAAGGGCCGCATCATAGAATTGAAAACCGCAGAGTGTACAAGATTTTCTGGGCAAGACTAGCTAGTTTCGGCCAGTTAGGCCTCATCAGTGACCCTAAAATATTTTCTAAATTCCACAGTGAAATCCATGATTCCAAACCACTAGAAAATATAACCAACACTATGATGATGGGCAGGGAGACTTCTGAAGGCCGTCACACATTCCCTTAACCCTTGTCCTGCTGAATATTTTAATCTGCCACACCCATTACCGATTATCAACCAATCCGATTACTTGATGCAAATTATTGCAACAAATTCACAATCTGAATGGCAAACAATGTAGATCCTCATCTAATCTGGATCTTTATTGTTTGGAAAATACGGCATATCCGGGCTCAGCAGGACAAGGGTTAATACCGGCTGTGTTAACATTAACCATTTACCCCTGAGTTGCTTAAGTACACCCTTCCATCACAGACTTTTTAAATAAAAAAAATCACAATGCTTATGTTACTTTAACCCTTCCACCCCTGCGTTGCTGATGTGCATTGCGAAAACAAGCCTATACAGACATATTGCAAACTTTACCGCCGAAAAACGAAAATTTTATGATGAAAAAAATGTGATATTTTTCTTATTTCTACTAAAAATATAGATTGAAAGTACTCGTTAGACAACCTTTATTTTAGAGCAGAAATAAGAAAAATAAGGTATACCACTGTAAACCCCGGTTTTATTTAATAAAAGTGGGGTTCAAGGGGGGTCACAATTATATAGGCGTGTTTTCGTGATGGGGACTTGACACGACCCTGAGATGAAATGACATCTCATCTCAAGCCCTGTCGTCCAATGAAACCAATGGGGTTTATAAGCTTGGACGGTCCGACTCGCACTGCTTTGCCTGGGCAGGCTTCGATCCTGTAAGTGGTTTACCAGTATTCTTGTGCGGTCGTGTTTAGCTCTGCGTGGAAATATCAGTCAGCCGACGGGCCTCCGTGGCCTAGTGGTTAAGAGTCTTGATCATTAGGTCTCTCACCGCTGTGGTTCGAGCCTCGCTCGGATTACATGTGAGACGCCAAGTTCTGCAACGGAAGGTAAGGTGGTTTTTCTCCAGGTACTCCGGTTTTCGCCCACCTCTGATTAACGATCGGCTCGATATGAGTGAAATAATCTTGAAAGGGCCGTAAAAACCAAAACCAAAAAAAAAAATATATCAGTCAGCCAATCTGTATTTATTTAAGCCCCGCTGGGCGGAGTCACGTGCAGAAATAAGAAAAATGTGAGTACGTTTCGGTTGAAAGAAGTTATGTGGCGCTATGTTGCATTATAAATATGATGCCTGGTTAAAAATGTTGTGTGTGTACTTGTTTAAACAGCCTCACAGACAAGTGTTGTTGACAGTTTTCCTATATCATTCGCCTTAAAGGCATGTATTCTGAGACAGTGGGACACACCGTGTGTTAATAATTGTTTTATTGCTCCCTGTGATATGCTGTATAGAGCAGATCAAAGGCGGCCAATAATAGGGTGATTAGTAGCTCCTGTTGAATCCCCTGACTGAGACACTAAAGGGGAAAATAAATAAGGTAAACTCTAGTTAACAGTTAGTCAATTATTGTATATTCACCAAGGAGGCCCCTACCTGTTGCAGACAGAGGAGTTCTCTTCAGTCAGCACTGAGGGCTACATAATATTATGTAATGAAATGATAGTCCTCAATAATCAAGAATAAATTCCAGTGCTTGTGAGTGAATCTGACGCCAGGGTAAAAAAAAACCTGTGAGTGTATGCTTATTTAAACAGCCTCGCAGATGCAAGTTTAACAACTACCCACAACATGTGTCAAGTGATGTTGTAAATTTTCCTAAATCATTCTTCGTAAGCACCAGTGCTCGTGAAACTGATGTCAGGTTAAAAATGTTGGGTGTGGATTGTTTAAACAGCCTCACAGATGCAAGATTAACAATTACCCACATATGACGAGTGATTTTGAAAATTTTCCAAAATCATTCTTATTAAGCACCGGTGCTTGTGAATCTGATGCCAAACTGCCTCAAAGGGGCCATTTTAACAACTACCCACAACATGTGACAAACGATGTTAAAACTTTTCTTAAGCAACAGTGCTTGTGAATCTGACGCCTGGGTAAAAAACGTGTGTGTGTTCTTGTTTTAACATCCTTACAGATGCAATGTTAACAATTACCCACAACATGTGACAAGTGATGTTGAAATTTTCCTAAAGCATTCTTCTTAAGCACCAGTGCTTGTGAATCTGATGCCTGCTTAAATATGTTGTGTATGTAGTTGTTTAAACAGCCTCACAGTGGCGATTTTAACAAACCAATTATACCTAGTAGACAAAATGTGACAGATGATGTTAAAAGTTTTTTTCTAAATCACATCACGTGAACAAGTCCGTGAAATGAAGACCCCCCTAAACCCAACTTTATATAGAGAAAACTGGGGTTTATGGGGGTAAACATTATTTTTCTTATTTCTGCTCTAAGACATAGGTTGTGGGTACTCGTTAGAACCGCCTCAGTTTTTGAAAATGTGAAAAATGCACTAAGTTACACGAGTGTGTTTTCGTAATGAACAAGTCAGTGTAAACTATGGGGCGCTGTTTTACAATTAATTCCATATTTATCCATAATTATTTATGGATGTCCATTATTCGAAGTATGGATATTCATTCTTCCCCTCTGCAATAAACCAAATGAATATTGACTGCTCCCTTTGCAAAAAAAAAAAAAAAAAAAAAATCTCGACTATTCCCGTCAGTTTTAGATTTTTTAGACCGGGGTGGAGGTTTTGTTTGTTTGTTCGTTTGAGGTTTAACCTTCCCGTAAACACTGTATATGTCATTTTGGAGACTTGGCTTCCAATTTTGTGGGACTTCTACCCAACATTGAGATGAAATGACATCTCAAGCCCTGTCACCCAATGAAACCAATAGGGTTTATAAGCATGGACTCGCACCGCTTTGCCTGGGCAGGCTTAAATCCTCTAAGTGGTTTACCAGTACTCGTGTGCAGTCGGTTTCAGCTCTGCGAGAAAGCATCATGCAGCCCATCTTCAAGTCCCGATGGGCGGGAAAGGGAAGGTGGAGGTAAAGTAGGGTAGGCTGAGTGGTGGCCTATGGTTTCGGAGAGATATGTTTTTGTTTTTCTTGATTTGATTTGCGATTTAACGTCCCCATCAACACTAATTAGGCCATTTTGCTTCCAACTATGTGGGACTTTTAGCCTACATTGCGCTCGAAGCTCCTTTGGAAACTCCACCAGTAGGTCTGGGTTTGATCCACGCCTTCATAGGTAATTGGTCACAGTCGGTAATCTTTGAGGGTGAGCAATCAGGTTAGGTTCTTGTTCGTCAGGAGTGCCTCAGGGCTCTGTACTGGGCCCGATCCTGTTCCTTGTCTGTATAAATGACTTACATGAACAGTTAGAATCACAGGCCCGTCGGTTTGCCGACGATGGCCGTTTACCTCACCATAGAAAGAGCGGATAGTTGCCAGGTGCTACAAAATGATCTAAACACCCTGTCTGCGTGGGAGTCCAGGAGGGACATGGAGTTTAACTCCTCGAAGTGCCAGGTGTTAAGGGTGACTACTTCAAGGAGACCAATAAACGTCCTGTATCACCTGCATGGGCAGATCCTGGAGGTGGTCACCAGTGCTAGGTACTCGTGGGTGGACATATCCGGCGGCCTGGTCTGGGACTCCCACATAGACAGGATAACTGCAAATGCAAACGGGACCCTTGGATTTCTTAGAATGAATATCAAAACCAAACTACCAAGGGTAAGAGAGAGTGCCTACAACACTCTGGTACGGCCCCAGCTGGAGTATGCAGCCCCTATATGGGACCCCTTTTCCCGAAACAAGATATTCCAGTTAGAAAAAATCCAAAGGAGGGCTGCTCGCTGGACCACCAGTGACTATGACACAATGTCAAGCGTTACAGCCATGCTTGATAGACTTGGTTGGAGATCTTAGGGAGAAATCATTAAACCAACGGCTTTTGCGGTGAAGTATGGATATCCATAAATCGAAATATGGATATCATTAATTCAGATTGATTTATGGATATCCATAATTTGATTTATTGATTTCTCTAATTGAGGAATAATGGATATCCATAAATCGAATTATGGATATCCATAATTCGAATTATAGATATCCATAATTCGAATTATTGATGTCCATAAATCGATTGGCATTAATGATATCCATAAATCGAATTATGGATATCAATAATTCGATTCATAATATCTATAATTCGAATTTTGGATATTCATTATTTGGCTGATTTATGGATATCCATAAATCGATTTATGGATATCCATAAATACGAATTTAATAGTAAAACGGCGCTCCATAGTAAACAACACGTCTTTATGATAAAACGGAAAACTAAGGTATACATTTTTTTCTTTTTCTCTATTTTTTTCTAAATTCTACTCTTAGACACGGGTAGCCTATGTTTGGAGTATGAATGAAAATAAAACACTGACAGACGGGTCTCCATGGCCTAATGGGTAACAGCGATGACTCTTGCTTATTGGGTCTCTCACCGCTGTGGTTTTAGAGCCTCGCTCGGGCCACATGTGAAACGTTGATCTGCAACGAAAGGTCAGGTGTTTCTCCTCCGGTCGTTTCGTCCAACTGTGATTAAAGATCGGCTCGAAATAAGTGAAACAATATTGAAACAAAAAGTTACTGACCGCCGTCTCTGAGTGTAGATAAATGATTACTAAATAACCCATAACCCTGTTGGAGGTAGTTTTTCTCTTTTGTGTTTGTGTGTGTGTGTGTGTGGGGGGGGGGGGGGTAAACGACCCTTTCAAGATTATTTCACTCATATCGAGTCGATCGTTAATCAGATGTGGGCGAAAATCGGAGTACCCGGAGACAAACCACCTAACCTTCCGTTGCAGAACTTGGCGTCTCACTTGTTGAGGGTAGTAAGCATACAGATGTGTTCTTGTAACGAATTCATTACGATAACACACCCGTGCGACGTAAAGCATTTTTTCACATCTCCAAAATTACTTTTCTGATTAATATCCGTGATATTTTTCTTATATATACTGAAAACATAGGTTGTGGATGCTCGTTAAACCGCCTCATTGAGATCTTGGAGCAGCAATAAAATTTAATGAATACCACCCCTCGTACCGGAGGAATTGCAAATTCTTTCCTTTAAGAGTTGGTTTATAGAACAGCAAACAGGAAAACCCGAAATGTGTCTCCCTTTGAAAAATGGCGGAAAAATCTGACAGGTATTCCCATTCTCCTTATTAAATTCAGGGGTGAAAGGGTTGAAATAACATGATCACGTATGTATTTATAATAAATGTACATGTATGCAAATAAATGTACATGTATGCAAATCAATGTACATGTATGCAATAACTTGTCAAATGAGTAAGCATTTGTCAACAATTAATAATTTTTCACTGTCAGTGATTTATGTAAGAAACGTGCAATTATAATTGTACTTTTATTTGAGCCCAACGCTCACTTGTCTTTTATATTTTTACGTTCCCTTTCTATTTCACGATCGTTTGTCAGAAGTGGACGAAAGCAGAAAAACCACCCACCCTTCCGTTGCAGAACTTGGCGTGTCCATGCTCACACGTGACCCAAGTGTGGCTCCATCCAGAGAGCTCTTACCCACTTATTGTTTTAAATATGGTTCTTATATTTGAGGCAAAATGTTTTCTGTCTGTGTTTCAGTTTTACGTCCCACCAACAACTGAGGTCATACGGAGACGGGACCTCTGTTTAAAGAATCTCCGTAAGTCTGAATGCGCCCGTGATCGATCACACGACCCCTTGTTTACAAGATTAGCAGCATAACCACTAGACCAAAGATGCTTCTGTTTTCAGGAATTTTTATTGACTTCGATTTCACAGTTGGAATATATGATATACTTAGGGGATAACTATATTCAAAATTGTCATTTGGGGAGGTAAATCGGTGGTTTTACGGTCGGAAATTTCGTTTTACGGCGACGCGTCAGCGGAGCCGTAAAACGTAATTTGCGACCGTTAAACCACCGATTTACCTCTCCAAATGACAATTTTCAATACAGTTATCCCCATTCTAATGCACTTATTCGGTTGTTTTGTTAAAAATTGTACTATTTTGCACAAAGCGGCAGGCATTGTGAGCTGCGTAAAACCAAATGTAAGCCAATGAAAAACGACGTTACGTGGTGACGTCGGATTTCCGACAGTATATCGTGGAATATACTGTCGCAAATTTTTGACGTTATCCAATCAGACGTCGTGTTGTGATGCCGGACAGTGACCCTCGGGACGGATTTTTCCATCCACCCCTCACACCCATATAAGATTCTTATAATCCCACATGGGTGGTATTATCCTAAATGAGAAAGTCTTCAAACATATATGCAATGTAAAGGGGACAATCAGCCTTCATACCCACAAGTCAGGACCTAGTCAAGGTTATAAAACTTTTTATTCCCCTGGAATCGAGATTCCGGAGGCATATAGTTTTTGGCCTGTCTGTTTGTCCTTTTGTCTGTTTGTCTGTTTGTCTGTCTTCAAAAACCTTAACATTGGGCATAACTTTTGAATGGTAATAAATAGAGCTTTCATATTTCACATGTGTATACAAGTATCACAAGTGGATACAATGGGGATACAGTCAGGATACAGTAAGGATACAATGGGGGTGTAGTCAGGATACAGTCAGGATACAATGGAGATACAGTCAGGATACAGTCATGATACAATGGGGATACAGATTTCTACGGCATATAGGACATTCGTATACGTATCTGTGAGGCATATTTTATCGCAAATGGTTAAAATCGCCGGGGGTTACGTTCAAAACGCTGTAATGCACCCCCGCCTCGATGAGGCGATTCAAACATATATCTATAACATTTGCAGAGAAAGATAAAAGGTGAGGAGGTCCTTAAAATGTACCCGTCATACTCAAAAACGGGATTCTTTATGACGGTGCCATAGAAGGGAACAAAAACTGTCGTTATAGCGAGGGCCCTCTGTACGGGATATTTAGCACCCCGCCCCTCTAGGGCTCAAATAAATAGATCGGGCTGCACGTGTCTTTCACCCCCACGAGTACTTACGCTCCACTCTCATAATGCATACTACTTGAAATTTTTGGTTTTCGAGGCGATAAGTGGTTCGCCGCGATTGTTAATAATATCAATACGACATCGGGTAGTATCCCCCTAAATATACGGATAGGAGCGCTCGAGCGAACGGTGTAGACCCCGATCGCCCTGACCCGATCGGGGACCGGCAAACTTCGCCATTCCGCGGGAACGCCTTTCGATCGTCGCCCGAGACCTCAAACTTTAGGATAATTACGGCGTAATTACGGTAATTTAAATAAATTAAGCACGCGTCCGATATTTAGGGTAGTTTCGTCATCTAATCGTTTCCCTTACGTTTCCGGGAGTGACGTCATTCTGTGCATGCGCAGTCCATGACTCCAAAGTGACCCGATTACTACTCGTGTCATTTGATATCAAGTTTAGCAGGCAAGGCTTCGACAACGCTTGTAGAATCGCGAGGCTTGCCGAGCAATTCAACATGTGTTCTCGAAGCCAAGCCTGATAAACCTGGTATCAAAAGACACGAACCTGGTATTCTCTGTTTATACAAACTGTAGACTCTTGTCAGCAGCAGCGTTCTGTTGTTTATGTACACTGTTTTCCAATGTCCCAGCACATGATGAACCGAATCACTGTTTTACATAAACCATAACCGTACATAAAGCTTTCTTTACACACTCTGACGTCACAACGACAAAAATTTTGAGGTAATACAGTAAAACTCCGCTATTTTAGATTTGATTTGATAAGAGGTTTAACGTCCCCGCCAACACTGTATAGGTCATTTTAGAGACGTTGCTTCAAATTTTGTGGGACTTTTACCCGATACTGAGATTAACTGACTTCTCAAGCCTTGTCCTCCAATGAAACCAATATGTTTATAAGCATGGACCGACTCGCACAGCTTTGCATGGGCAATCTTAGATCCTCTTAGCGGTTTACCAGTACTCGTGTGCGGTAGGTTTCAGCTCTGCGTGGAAGCATCATGCATTTATTTCTTCAAGTCTCGATGGGCAGGGGCCGCAAAAACTTCTCTGTTAAGACCACCTAAAATTAAGACTTTTTGCCTTTAAAATGCTTATTTAGCAGGCTACAGTCATGTTTCTTTCTGTTTTCTGCATGCAGTGTCCTCTGGTTGAACAGTCCCAAAGGTGGTCTTGATATAAGAATTTGACTGTAACCTTTTACTAGATTTCGCGCAAATTTGTGATGGTCACGCGGACATCAGCAACGCAAATGCGCTTAGTAGATTTGGGTCGTGTGTAATCTAAACATCGATTGTGGGTGCTCGTAAGAACCGTCTCAATGAGCCGATTCTAATGAAAACTAGGACATAATCCTTCCTACTCTGTTATGTTCCAACTATGTTTTTGAGCAAAAATAAGGAAATAAATGTGTAACCCCTGTAAACCTCTTTATAAACTCTTAATAAAGTGGGGTTTACAGGGGGTTGTAATTACGCGGTTTAGTTAACCATTTGTCTTTGAGAAGCTCAAATAGAGGATCTTACACTCGTAATTTCATGCGGACTTTATTAAACGAGCCATCGGCGGGTTTAATGAAGTTCATATGAAATGACCACGAATGTAAGATTCTGGCTATCATATCACGTTTTTAAAATCGGATTATATTGTAAAAGAATTTCAAAACAAATCATATAGTTGTCAACCCACGAGAGTACCCTGAACCCATGTCTTGGAGCAGAGATAAGAAAAATATGGCATACACCCTTCAACCCCAGTTTTCTCTATAAAAAGTTGGGTTTAGGGAGATGTTCATTTCACGGACTTATTCGCGTGATGTATATGATTTTTATGACATGGAGTTATCCACAACATAACAGCTAAGTTATATTTTATAATTATCCCCTCGCACAACATAGTTGTGAGGGGGGATATAGCATTTGTCCCGTACGTACGTACGTAAGTACGTACGTACGTACGTACTTTGTCAGCGCTCTAGCGCCTACATTTCTTGACCGATTTTAATATAACTTCACACAAATGTACCTTAGGACAATATCTCGAGCAAGTTCGACTTTCAAGGTCATGACCTCAAGGTCAAGGTCACTGTGGCTATTTTTAGAGAAACTTTGTCATCGCTCTAGCGCTTACATTTCTTCACCAATTTCAATATAACTTCACACAAATGTTCCTTATAAAAATATCTCGAGCGAGTTCGACTTTCAAGGTCATGACCTCAAGGTCAAGGTCACTGTGGCTATTTATAGAAAAACTTTGTCATCGCTCTAGCGCCTACATTTCTTCACCAATTTCAATATAACTTCACACAAATGTTCCTTATAAAAATATCTCGAGCGAGTTCGACTTTCAAGGTCATGACCTCAAGGTCAAGGACACTATGGCTATTTTTAGAAAAACTTTATCATCGCTCTAGCGCCTACATTTCTTCACCAATTTCAATATACCTTCACACAAATGTTCCTTATGGCAATATCTCGAGCGAGTTCGACTTTCAAGGTCATGACCTCAAGGTCAAGGTCACTTTGGCTATTTTTAGAAAAACTTTGTCATCACTCTAGCGCCTACATTTCTTCACCAATTTCAATATAACTTGACACAAATGTTCCTTATGACAATATCTCGAGCTAGTTTGACTTTCAGGGTCATGACCTCAAGGTCAAGGTCACTGTGGCTATTTTTAGAAAAACATTGTCATCGCTCTAGCGCCTACATTTCTTCACCAATTTCAATATTACTTCACACAAATGTTCCTTATGACAATATCTCGAGCGAGTTCGACTTTTAAGGTCATGACCTCAAGGTCAAGGTCACTGTGGCTATTTTTAGAAAAACTTTGTCATCGCTCTAACGCCTACATTTCTTCACCAATATCAATATAACTTCACACAAATGTTCCTTATTTAAATACCTCGAGCGAGTTCGACTTTCAAGGTCATGGCCTCAAGGTCAAGGTCACTGTGGCTATTTTTAGAAAAACTTTGTCATCGCTCTAGCGCCTACATTTCTTCACCAATTCCAATATAACTTCACACGAATGTTCCTTACGACACTTTCTCGAGCGAGTTTGACCTTCAAGGTCATGACCTCAAGGTCAAGGTCACTGTAGCTATTTTCAGAAAAACTTTATCATGTCTCTAGCGCCTACATTTTTTCACCAATTTCAATATAACTTCACACAAATGTTCCTTAGAAAAGTATCTCGGGCATGTTTAACGTTCAAGGTCATGGCCTCAAGGTCAAGGTCACTGTGGCTAGTTTTAGAAAAACATTGTCATTGCTCTAGCACTTACATTTCTTCACCGATTTCAATATAACTTCACACAAATGTTCCTTATGACAATATCTCTAGCGAGTTCCAATTTCAGGGTCAAGGTCACTATGGCTTTTTTTAGAAAACTTTGTCATCGCTCCAGCGCCTACATTTCTTCACTTATTTCAATATAACTTCACACAAATGTTTCTTATGACAATACCTCGAACCTGTTCGACTTTCAAGGTCAAGGTCACTTTGGCTATTTTTAGAAAAACATTGTCATTGCTCTAGCGCTTACATTTTTTCACCAATTTCAATATTACTTCACACAAATGTTCCTTATGACAATATCTCTAGTGAGTTCCACTTTCAAGGTCAAGGTCACAGTGGCTATTTTTAGAAACACTTTTTATGGCTCTATCGCTTACATTTCTTCACCGATTTCAATATAACTTCACACAAATATTCCTTTTGACAATATCTCGAGCGATTTCGACTTTCAAGGTCAAGGTCACTGTGGCTATTTTTAGAAAAACTTTGTCATCGCTCTAGCGACTTCATTTCTTCCTTGATTTCAATATAGCTTCATACAAATGTTCCTTATGACAATACCTCGAGCGAGTTTGACTTTCAAGGTCAAGGTCACTGTGGCTATTTTTAGAAAAAAATTGTCATTGCTCTCGCGCCTACATATTTTCACCAATTTCAATATAACTTCACACAAATGTTCCTTATGACAATATCTCGAGCTATCTCGACTTTCAAGGTCAAGGTCACTGGGCTATTTTCAGAAAAACTTTGTCATCGCTCTAGCGCCTACATTTATTGATGGATTTTTATTGAACTTCACACAAATGTTTCTAGTGATAATATCTCGAATTGCTTTGACTTCCAAGGTCATGACCTCAAGGTCAAGGTGACTGTTGCTATTTTTAGACAACTTTGTCATCACTCTACCGCCTACATTTATTAACAGATTTTAACATAACTTCACACAAAAAATGCTTATCATTATATCTTGAGCAAGATCTTCTTTTGCGGTCATGGCCTCAAGTCAAGGTCACTATGGTTATTTTTTAGAGAAACATTGTCATCACTCTAGAACCTACATTTATTAATGGATTGTTAAACAAATGTTACACAAATGTTGCATATGATAATATCTCAAGCAAGTTGGACTTTTGCCATTTCATTGTTTCCACACACGAAGTTGTCTCGTGCGAGGGGATTTGTATCGCATGCGATGCCCTTTTTTTATATATATATATATATATATATATATATATATATATATATATATATATATATATATATATATATATATATATATATATATATATATATATATATATATATATATATATATATATATATATATATATATATAAAAGTCGGGCATCTACTTTTTAAGATGAATACCGAAAATATTACATCGAAAGTATTGAAAACATCAGTGTTTTCACGAGTGCAAAAGACGAGTAAAATTCAGATGTTTTTGATATGCAAGGTGAAATATGTTTGTTAGTTATCGAAAAAAGTAATATGGCGATGTACTGTTCGTGACATGCTTCGCACTCGTTAAAATTTCTGGTGTTTTCAACACATTCGATGAAATACAGTCGAACTTTAATGGCTCGTACTCCTTTGGGACCTCGAAAATCTGTTCGAGACAGGAGTAGTTCGAGCCAATGAGGTTACTGTCAGGCGGCATAACGAGATACTTTTAGACATCTTTTCGGTGTTCTATAATGAATATGTATGCTGTGTGCACTCATTAGAATCGCCTCATCGAGGCGATTCTAATGAGCACACACAGCATACATTTGCAAGATAAAAGACGAAACTTTCCTAATTTTTCCCTCCCTAGTTCTTATATTCAGAGAGAAGCCTCCGTGGTGCAGTGGTTACGCTACTCGCCTTGTAAACCAGGGATCGCAGGATCGATCCCGGGCTTCTCCAGACTTTCGGATGAGTCTTTAAACCGAGGCCCCGTCTCCGTATGCCCTTAGCTGTTGGTGGGACGTAAAACTCAAACACTCACTCACTCACTCTTATATTCAGAATTTCCCTAGGGACTCAAGAACGGGTTCGACTCAGCCATGGTAAAGTGAGCCGTCGGTGTTCGAGCCATCGAAGTTCTACTGTATTTGCATCTATCGACAAAAGTAAACTTTCTTTTTACAAACCATAAGGTAATCCGGGCTGCTATTGTGAAAATAAGATGGTCATGATTTTTTTTATCATAGTTACTGTGTGAAAATATCATTTTATTTGTTTCAGACATGCATTAATTTCATTGCTTAGTATCAAAAATACTTTTACTTCGCGCTGTAGACCTATCGAGATCCTGTTTTTAAGACAAGATAAAATAAAGACCAACATGTAATGTTTTGATTTTTCTTACATTAGTTTGAACATTTTTATTTCAAACGAATTAAAATACACTTAGCCAGGATCTGAACAAAAATTCATTTTCTAAAAATAGAAGTAAACTCTCGATAAAATTGCCGAAAAAAAAAACATCAACATAAAACAACTTCGCCAAAATGAAAGCGTCACAGCGGAAAGCAAAACGACAGTTACTTTCCCACAAAATGCCCAAACGGCTTTCCTAAATAAAAGATATTATCAATGCAGTTGCAAAGACGAACATTATTTTGTTTGGTTTGAAGATTAACGTCCCCGTCAACACTGTAAAGGTCATTTTGGAGACGTTGCTCCCAATTTTGTGGGACTTTTACCCAACATTGAGATGAAATGACATCTCAAGCCCTGCTGCTCAATGAAACCAATAGGGTTTATAGGCATGGACGGGCCGACTCGCACCGCTTTGCCTGGGTAGGCTTAGACTCTCTAAGTGGCTTACCAGTACTCGTGTGCAGGTCGGTTTCAGCTCTGCGTGGAAGCATCGTGCAGCCCATTTATTTCTTCAAGCCCCGATGGGCGGGGGCATCTAAAAGACGAACATTAACAATGATAAACCACCTCAGAAGAACCGCTTTGAAACGGACAGTAAAGTTTTTTTTTTTTTTTTTTTGTTTTTTTTTTGTTTTTGTTTTTTTTTTTTTACTTGTGGAAGTGGAGGTGGGCTTCAATCGTTTTTAGATTTTACGTGGCCACAATCCCCGCCCTCGGTTTAGAGAAATAATTTGTTCATTTACTCTAAGCCCTATGTCTTCTAGTAAGCGCAGGAATATAGATCAGTCTGTGCGTCAGTCCTAACTAATGTAATTGTCTACAATTTAAAGTGAAGTCACCGAAGAGTGTTATTTCCCTGCAGGAAAATGATTTGCAGATAATAACTGAAATTCTAAAGCAATCATATGTTCCACTACTGTCACAAATGGTCCAGTGTATTGTCAATGGCGTGGTACAGGGTCTAAATGACACTATAAAGTCACTACAGAAAGAGAACCGGGAACTCAGAGATAGGATGGAGAGACTTGAAGCTAAAGCTGATGCTGCTGAGCAGTAAAGAAGACGTAACTGCTTAAGAATAACAGAAACAGCCCTCTGCAGGTACATGGCGTGACTGTGACGTCATATCAACGTCGGTGCATAGTCATGACTTTTATGCAACGTCACATCCACGTCGGTGCAACGTCGTTGATTTGACGTGTGCCTGCTGGAAGGTATACCAGAAAATCCAATATAAGTTTTTCAGAACACAGTCATCCGGCATATCAAATTAACGGGGATGATGAGTAAATGATCAAACAATTAAATTAACGTGCAAACTGGGGCCTTCTCATGGGGTCAAACGGTCATATTTGATTGGGGTCTCTAGAATTTGCGATGGGGTACCATCGAGTGCGCGCTCTAGTACATGTATTAGCTTTTTCAGTCTGTAAGAAAATAAGTTGAGTCTGTTGAATCCATAGCGCGCATCGTAGACAGGTTTTACGGTGTGGAATAACATGCTAATCTGAATCTTCGCTGGGTGCACATACTTGAATACCTCCACTCGTTCGGCGTGTTCCTTGTACACTTTATTGAAGCGAATTCGGGTCCTTAAAAGGTTAAAGAGTTTTTCGCTGAAATCCCACATTCTGTATTCTGTATTCTTTGCATTGCGCTGAAAACAAATTTGAGTATCTTGTCTTAAGGACTCTTAATGTGTCTATTTAATGACAGATTCAATCTGTCATCTCTAGCTATCCTGCAGGTTTTAAAGTAGTTCCGGCTTTCTTCTGGCTATCTTCCGCGGCTTTGACCGCCATAGAAATATGAATCCGCACAAAATATAGTCCGGTTTGGCGCAGTAATCAAAATTGTACAAGGGTATAGCGCAAAACAAATTTGAAGCACACGACTTGACGATTTTATCTTACCTTTTAGAGAATCGATTCAGCATTTCAATGAATCAGCTGCATCATGTGATGGGTTTGGCAAATATATCCAGATCAATGCGTCGTCTGCTCAGCCGTCTGCTCAGGTTTTGCACTGTTTTCTAACAGTGCTGTCCATATTTAATCCATAAAGACCAGCCTGCTTAATGGGTTTTCTGACGATCGAGGTCAAGTCTAGGTCAGTTACAACTTAGGTGTATATTAGACTTTGCGTGGAGAACTTGGAAAGAAAGGCTGTCCCTTTCAACCCTAAATATGGTACAGATACTTATGCAAACAGTGTAGGTCCTGTGATATAATTCTAGGTGCCATATTTGGCAGGATGGACTAGCCCTAGTGATGGACGAGTGCACTCCAGAAACTCAAGACAGTGAATAAATCAAAGCACTGACAACATTCATGCCGATTGTCTCTGAATGCAGGCTGGTCATAAACGGAGACTTGCACTGATTCGTTTAAACTTAAGACGTTAGTATAAACTAATGCAAAAAGGTGTAGAACAAGATTAGCATCCTGTTATGTGGCGTTTGATCTGAGTCTACATTGTTTGCCAGATCCAACATTTGATTTAAGTGCAAATTTTACAGACAACACTTACATGTACACAACACTGACAAACGACGCGGATATGTTTGGGTTGATTGTTTGGCATTCGACCCGAAGTTGCTAATAAGAAAAGCGCTTCAGTGCTAACGTCTACGTGATTATCACTGACTTGTCAGAATTACCTTTTTTCTTGTAGAAAATAGCCGCCATCAGGGTATTCCAAAAGACTGAATATTTGTTTGTTCGATTTAAGGTTTGACGTCCCCGTCAACATTGTGAAGGTCATTTTGGAGACGTTGCTTCCAATTTTGTGGGACTTTTACCCGACATTGAGCCTAAATGACATATCAAGCCCTGTCACCCACTGGAACCAATAGGGTTTATAAGCATGGATGGTTGGGCTCGCACCGCTCGGCCTGGGCAGGCTTAGATCCTCTACGTGGTTTACCAGTACTCGTGTGCGGTCGGGTTCAGCTCTGCGTGGAAGCATCATGCAGCCCATCTATTTCTTCAAGCCCCAATGGGCAGGGGGCGCATAAGGCTGAAGATGGTTATCCTGATATCAAAGGGGGAGCGTGGCAAACATTGTAGAACAAGATCGGACGCTGCAGAACGCGGCTTCTTATCAAAATCTTCACTATTTGTTTGGAATTTCAGAGTTAAATGAAACAGTTTCAATATCAACCCAGGACTATTACCCCAACCTACACCCTACCAACACTCTCAGTGCTTTGATTCTGAAACCAAACAATTGCATGATCACAACACGCTTAGGCACCATAAAGGTTAAATCAATCAACCGTGACGTCTGGTTACCAGTCCTGCCACGTCGATCCTGTGCACCACCTTCACAACACCACGGATAGAAACATGTTCAGGATTTGATATTTAATGTAAGGTCGTGCCTAGAAAAGAATGAACTGAAATTTGTTCTCAAAAAGCATTGAGAGCGTATTGCAACATTTTTCATTGAAGGATCGTAAGCGTGCTCCTTGGTCGGAAAGCGGATGACGATGAATCTGATTTTGGGTGTCACATGTGTGTGATCTATCGTCTATTGGAGCGACATCTTACTATATACAGAAGACGCCAGTGGACGTCGACGTAGCGGAAGACCGACGTCAGTACATCACGATCGATTCATCCGTCAGACGCCAATGCGAAACAGATTTCCGTCGGCAGCTGCTAGACTGTACCTGTAGATAAACAAGGGGTCTCAACTACCGACTAATAAGCACTGACACTGTTCGTCACCCTTATGCGATGCATGTTTGAGAGCTAGACGTCCCTGTCGTGACCAAAGTTAACGCGTCGACACACTACGGAACACTTACGCTGGTGCATGAAAGACGTAAATTTGCGTCTAAGCGTCTGACGTGATATGCGTTTTAGTGACAAATCGCACTTCAGCGTGAATTACGCCGATTGTCGTTTCCGGGTGTTTCGACGTATAGGTGTAAGGTATGCCGAGGCGACGCGTGCGTCATAGAGCGTGACATATCGGGCGAAACAAGCGTAATCGTGTGGTGTGGTATTGCATGCAGTTACCGAACGCAGCTTAGTGTCTTTAATAACATTCAAGATCATGTCTGAGACGTGAACTGAACAGCGAGACGTTACATCAACCAAGTGCTTCGGTCTTACATGGTTCCATTTATTTGTTTACGCTCATAATCCGGGATATCTTATCCAGCAGGATTATGCGCGGGCTCATAGTGCTGTTCTTACTCAAACCTTTCTTAAAGCCAATGGAATTCATGTACAGGACTAGCCAGCCTTTCTCCTCCGATCTCTTTCCCATAGAGTATCTTTCTGGAGAGGTATCCACAACCGACCAGACAAAAACTGTTACTTATGGACAGTAGCATTGTTAAAGCTTGAATTTAAATGTTTGGTTTTGAAAACGTAAATAGTTTCTTTCCAAAATTTGAAACATCGAATACCACCGGTGTATAGACATCTGCAAACATATCTTATAATGGAATTTGCAGAACTACTTTTCTAAATTTTAAGGTCTTTTTAGAAAGGATTTCTGTAAGTTTTCACAGTGTTATGACTTTCTCTTAGAATCTGTCATTTCAGTGCCTTTGGCGCTTTGATTTAATTTTTGCTAGTGCACTTGCTTTCTATATGTTGGTGTTTCAAGCTGAGGACGGACAAAGGAGAAAAACGGCTGTTAAAAAAATGGACCATTTTCTTTTAAAAGAAATTATTTTTGTCTTCCAACAACAACAATACATTTTTAATATGCATGTTTTAATTTGGAGCATAAAAAACCGTCATTTATCTAGAAACACGCCAACGTTCTAAGCAATCATGCATAATTTTAGTTCACGTGCCAGAGTCTGAAAACAAGGTTATATTACTAAGCAATTTCCATGCCCTGTAACGGACTATGCAGTGTAAGAAAAAAATGTACAAACATTTCTTATATCATGTAGACATCTTTTGAAAGCTATCTTTAGCCCAGGAGACAAGAAGCTTGACACTAAAAAGCTACATGAGCCGGTGCTCGGCAAAGCCAACATGAATACCCGTACGACAAGCGTTGACTCAGATCGGCCTGCGCAGGCTGATCTGAGCCAGCGCTGGCCTAGTCTCATGAGGCTTCTATTGCCCCTGTACTTAGAGAAATAAGCTTGAAAACTGACCATACTGAGCGACTGCACAAGCTGATTTGTGTCCTTGTTGCTGCCGAAAGGTCTTTTTGGAGGTTTTGTCAAACTCTGGTTCAGATAATGACATGGCATTAAAAGTCACATTGAACAACGTACATGAAACTTCTTATCACGTTAACAAAAAGAAAAAAAAGTTTCGTGAGCATCATTGCAAATCCGACCTTACGACCTGATAGAGATCTGACTGGTGATAAGGGGGCCGTGGGTTCGTTCCCCGCTTGGCCCGGCTAAATTCTTGCTCATGAATTATTTTCTATGATCCTTCGCTCCCTTCCGTTGAATCAAAAAGGATAGTTGTTAAAGTCGATTTTTTTATCTTTTTAGCCGCATCTTTTCGGTGATAACTTCTTTATTTTTTATTTTTGATCAGCACATCCAGCGGGAATGTTGTAGAGGACAAGCTCCACCAACTTCTCAAAAAGGTTCCATGCCCCTAATTTATATGAGCAGAGCGGTAATCAGATGTAGATTTCTTAAATTTCAGGCCTGCGTGAAATTTTTGGTTTCCACTGTTCCCTCCTTGACGGCGTGGTTTGGCGACTTGTCGTCACTGACGGATAATTGTGTGGATAATTCCAACATCCCGTATGTAAACAATGTGCACATTCGAGAGTGAAATGGCTGGAATAGTATTTAAAAAAAAAAAAAAAACGATATAGATCAAAGGCGTATGATCTTTATTGTCTTTACAAATGGTTTGCCGAATAAACCACGTATTTCATGTTTTTGAACGTCTACACTGTAATGATTTGTATCACGTCCCTTGAATTGGAGGCTTCCTTGGCTGCACTTGCAAAAGTTGTTCACTTAGCTATCACACTGTATATAACTCGTACGGTCACAAAATCGAAAATTCGAAAATCAGAAATAAGTAGGAAAGAACACTTTTTTTATGTTGTTGTTGTTGTTGTTAATTGTTGTTACAACCACGCCGTCAGCAGTTTACCAATAAGATTTCTCCCCGACGCACGTTTGATGCCGTTAAATTTGAGATGCGCCAAAAGTTTTACCTTTTTTACGTGCTTCAAAACAGGTAGAAGCCTCCGTTGTGTAGTGGTTATGCTACTCGCCTTGTAAACCAGGGGTCGAAGTATCCACCCCGGGCTTCTCCAGCCGACTTTCGGATGAGCCTTTAAATCGAGGTCCCGTCTCTGTATGACCTAAGCTGTTGGTGAGACGTAAAACTCAAACACTCACTCACTCAAAACAGGTATTAGTGATGACTGAGAACCTCGGCGGAACAATTGCGTAGCTACTCCGCCGAAACTTTCAGACAACTGATGTAACGTTTAAAACAATTTTGAATATGAAGCGCAAATTTGAAGAAGGCGATATTGCAATGGTATAGATCTTTTACAATCGCTAAGACCCGCCCCAACTTCCTGTAAAAAAGGAATATACCGATATTACATATCATCACGAACACACGCCTTGAATTTTGACCCCCTTGAATCCCACTTTTATACAGTAAAACTGGGGTTTACTGGAATATTCCCTTTTTTCTTATTTCTGCTATAAAATATAGATTGTGGGTACTCGTTATAACCGCTTCAATGGAGCGCAGTGGTGCAGTGGTAAAGCGTCGGATTTGAGATCGACAGGTACCGGGTTCGATCCTCACATGCGCAATGTGTTGTTTCCTTGAGCAAGAGACTTTATCCACATTGCTCAGTACTGGTTTCTACCCAGGAAAAGAGGGCCACATGGAAGATTAGAACTAGTACTAAATATGTTACCCTCTATAAATAAGGTCGATTATTATTATTATTATTATTATTATTATTATTATTATTATTATTTATTAATGAGGCGGTTATAACGAGTACCCACAATCTATACTTTGAGCAGAAATAAGAAATATGTCACAAAATTTCATCCTAAAATTTTCATGTTTTCTTTTTCGGCGTAAAATTTACAAAGTATTTGTATAGGCGTGTTTTCCTAATGTGCTGAATACGGTTTCTTTATACCTTTTCGACAAACTTGTGACTTATGTTCAGCGAATCATTTAGGGGATAACTGTATTGGAAATTGTCGTCGGGATGTGTGTGTGTGTGTGGGGGGGGGGGGGGGTGGGGGGGTTATATCAGCGGTTTTACGGTCGGTAAATTTGGTTTTACGGCGACGCGCCAGCGGAGCCGTAAACGGAATTCGCTACCGTAAAACCGACTATTTACCTCCCCAAATAACAATTTTCAAAACGGTTATTAGCCCCCGCCCATCGGGCCTTGAAGAAATAGATGGGCTGCATGATGCTTCCACGCAGAGCTGAAACCGACCCGCACACGAGTACTGGTAAACCGCTTAGAGGATCTAAGCCTGCCCAGGCAATGCGGGGCGAGTCGGCCCGCCCATGCTTATAAACCCTATTGGTTTCATTGGGCGACCGGGCTTGAGATGTCATTTCATTTTAATGTCGGGTAAAAGTCCCACAAAACTGGAAGCAACGTCTCCAAAATGACCTTTACAGTGTTGACGGGGACTTTAAACGTCAAATCAGTCAATCAAATCAAAACGGTTATTAAAATTGTACTATTCTTTCCAAAGCGACAAGCGCTGTGAGCTGCGTAAAACCAAACGCTAACGAATGAAAAGCGAAGTTGCATCATGATGTCGGGTTTCTGACTGTATATCGCAGAATTTACTAGCGCAAATTTTTGAAGTTATCCAATCAGACGCCGCGTTCTTTACACAACAAGTGCATTAGAATGTGTTTTGTCTTTATGCACTTTTAACCCTTGTTCTGCTGAGCCCGGATATGCCTTTTCTTTGAAACAATGTAGATCCAGATCAGATGGCTTCTGAAGAATTCACAATTCAGATTGTGAATTTGTTGTCATAATTTGCTACAGGTAAACTGATTGGTTGATAATCGGTAGTAGGTGTGGCATATATGAATATTCAGCAGGACAAGGGTTAAGAACGGAAAACAATGCTCCCACCGCCAGAATTCTACACTTTAAACACCCATTTGACTTTAACAACTAGATTAAGGTCACCAAGATATAAGCTGCCAACAAGTATTTTTTTTCTGACAGATTTTTGAAAGCCTGTGACCTTAACAAAACGGCCATTAAAAGATCAAGATCACAAAAATCTAATTAAATTAGGCAGGTTGTAATTAAAAATTGTACAAAGTTTGAACAATATCCATCAATTCTTAAATGAAAATGGGTGCAAAATGGCCTTTTTTGTGGACAAATGAACAGGTTTGGGAGCATGTGACCTTGAAAATAAGGTCAAGGTCACAAAAATCTGATCAAATCTTTTGTATATTGTAATTATATAATGTACCAGGTTTTACCAAATATTTTCATTTTGTTCATGAGATAGGGTGCAGACAAGTTTAAATTGACTATTTTTTGTGGGGGTGTGGGTGGGGACGTGGTCCATTTCAAGGTTACCAAAATTAATCAAATCATTGGTAGTACGCAATGATATATTATACCAAGTTTCACCGCATTTTATCAATTAGTCAATGAAACAGGATGCATACAAGCCAAATTTGACAGTTTCTGGGGGGCCGGTGACCTTGAAAATAACATGAAGGTCACCCAAATCTAATAAAATCTTTTGTAGGATGCAATGATATGTTGTACCAAGTTTGACCAAATTTGATTGAGTTGTTCATTCTATAGGGTGCAGACAAGCCAAAATTGACAGCTTTTTTGGGGCTGTTGGAGGAGGGGGGCTCTGTGCCCTTGAAGATAATGTCAAGATCACCAAAAACTAACCAAATCTTTGGTAGGTTGCAATGATATATTGTACCAAGTTTGACCTAATGCCATCTGTTCGTTCAGGCGACAGGGCTTGAGATGTCATTTCATCTCAATGTCGGGTAAAAGTCCCACAAAATTGGAAGCAACGTCTCCAAAATGACCTTTACAGTGTTGACGGGGACGTTAAACCTCAAATCAAACAAAACCATCTGTTCGTTCATGAAATAGGGTGCAGACAAGCCAGAATTCACAGTCACAGCCTTTGGGTCCATGTGTCCTTGCAAATTAAATAAAATCTTTGGTTTGACCAAATTCCATTCATTTGTTCATGAGACAAGGTGCAGACAAACCCAAATCCACAATCTTTGAGATATGTGCCCTCGGAAATAAGGTCAAGGTCACCAAAATCTAATCAAATCTTTGATAGGTTGCTATGATATACTGTACCAAGTTTGACCAAATTTCTTTTAATTGTTCGTGAGATAGGGTGCAGACAAGCCAAAATACACAGTTTTTGTGGGCATGTGTCCTTAAAACTAAGGTCAAGGTCTCCAAATCCAAAACAAATCTTTGGTAGATTGCAATGATAGGTTGTAGCAAGTTTGACCAAATTTCATCCATTTGTTCATGAGATAGTGTGCAAGACAAGCTTAAATTCACATCCGAACCAAAAACAATGTGCCCCTTTCACCTCTGGTGTGGGCACATAAAAATATCATAACGTTTTCTAAGAAAATTTTCATTTCTCGGTGGTAAAATTTTCGATATATTTAAATAGGCGCTTTCGTAATGGTGATCCACAATTGTCAGAAACAATTCACCTTATTTGCATTATCTGCTGGTTCCTAGTCTGAAGGTTTCAGTGTTGGAAAAACAGGTAACCAGACCCCCCTGACCTTGAAAGGTCAGGGGGGTCTGGTTACCTGTTTCTCCAATATTGACAATGTGCAAGCTGGGAGCCAGCAAAAATGCAAGTATGTCCTTGAATATGTGCGCAAAGCCAAGACTCAGATCAGCCTGCGCATTTGAACAGTCTGACCAGGTGTATGAATGTCTTTTGACGTGTCACCAGTAACAATTCTGACCAGTCTTCGCTTTGACTGTTGATCCAAACCTTCCTCTGCATATATTAAGGGCAAGTATTTCAAAAATAAATCACTTGGTAGGTTCGTAGTAGTTATATACCTTGTTATATGGTTACCGTAATAATGGTTACCGTAATATGGCCCTCAATATTTAGACAGGCCTTAGTGAACAGTGCAGACCCAGATCAGATTTCTCCTGAATGAGCAGTTTGATCAGGATCAACATTGTTTGCTATTCCGTCTGCACTTTCTGAACTCAACTAAATTTGTTAATTTTAGAAGAATTACAGTTATCAGGGGGTCCGATTTTTTTTTTAGGATTTTACGACAATCAAATTAAATGATGATGATTTCGTGTTTAACGACGGTCAACCCTCTTTGTGGGTCATAAGCGTCAATCGGTTATTGATCAAAAGGTATGTAGCCAATCAAATTACACCTGTGGACACAAATCCGTTTAAACTTTGATAAGCTCCATTTCATTTTGATCTGGATGTTTCGTTCAATATTTCCTTACATCCTGTAAGTCAACTGCAAGACAGGAATAAATTCAAAACACAAAGTGTTGTATATGTCATTGTAGACACTGCACTGTCAAATCAGATTACATTTTGAATGTCAATCAGATCTAAAAATGGAAAAAAGTGCTTCCACTTGATCCAGTTTTGATGAATGACAAATGCTTGTCAAACTAACTCGATGCAAAGAGATTCATTGAAAGGTACTTCATCGGAGTTTGAACGCTTTTGTGTCCACAGGTGTAAAAGACCAACTGAGTGTAAGAGAGTGTAAGCAGAAATGCTTCAAGTTTTCAAATTTTATTACACTCGTACATATCTGTTCGTTCGCTGTTGCTAATAGTGTTAATGTTACGTTAACAAACGCCTCTTAACATTGAACAACAAGATCCTGATAAGTAATATTCCTATATTAAGGCCACCATTGGGACTGTTCAAAAGTGGTCTTTAAGACCACTTTTGAACAGTCCCAAAGGTGGTCCTTTTTTAGAGGACACTTGGTGCAGAAAATGTTAAGAAAGAGCAGTTGAAGCCATATAAATAAGCTTTTGAAAGCAGAATTTGTCCTAATTTAGCTGGTCGTTATAACGGTATTAGTAAGTATCTCTGGGGGTATCACTGTTGTCGGTAAGCCACATTTGCCTTCAAGTATCCCAGCACAGGACTCGTACAGAAACAAGCTTCTAGTGGATACAGACAAATATGGGCGAACTTGTTCCGGCACTGGTATCCGTCGCAACACTGATCAGTTCCAGGGATGCAGGCATCCTGCTCTACGCCACACTGCGGAAGAAAAAAAAACAGACTGTCATAACAATTATACATGGTAACTTTATAACACTTTCCATAATTATTCGCAGAAATGCTCTGGGTTACTTTCATGCGATATCTAAGAAAAATGTAGAGATTATCAAATGGCAATTTTCTCATTATACCCCATATCAGCTCGAGAAACTCCTATCGGCCTGAGGGGCTGATATGGTGTGCAGTTTGAAAATCGCCATATCACAATCTATTTATCATAGATTTTCTTCACTTTTTAGCCTTTTCAAAATATGTTGAGTTATGGTTTGATGTTTAAAAGTCTACTACAAACAAAGCAAAGGGTTGGATGAAAACCTCCTTGGTTATACATTTTCTTACTGGCAAGAAAGCTTATGTAATAATCAGAACCATCTAAAAACAACTTTATCTAAAAATTCCAGATAGAAAACGAACATTTAAGAGAGATGGTTATTTATGATACGTTTCTATTTTAGCTCCTCTGGGCCAAAGTACGTCGCACGTAACCATTTTCAAATGCCTTCTGCGATGAAACCACTAGCCCAAAGTCATAAGCCTCCATGCAATGGAAAAACGAAAGCCAGGTCACATGACCAGGATGGCCGCAATGCCCAAATATGTTAAAAAGCTTAAAACCCCTTTTCTCCAGAACGACTATACCGATTGCCTTGAAACTTGGTATGTAGCATCCTGTGACTGAGTACTACCTAGTTTGCAAAACTGATAGCCCCAGATTGACCTTGACCTATTTTATGCCAATGTCAAATTTGGTTCCTTGAGTTATTCAATAAGTAAACCGATGTTCTTGGTTTTTTTTTTTTTTTTTTTTTTGTTGTTGTTCTTTTTTGTTGTTGTTCTTGTTGTTGTTCTTGTTGTGTGTGTGTGTGTGTGTGTGTGTGTGTGTGTGTGTGTGTGTGTGTGTGTGTGTGTGTGTGTGTGTGTGTGTGTGTGTGTGTGTGTGTGTGTGTGTGTGTGTGGGTGTGTGTTTTGTTGTTGTTGTTGTTGTTTGTTTATTTTTTATTTTTTTTTTTCAAAAATGTTGTGGTCTATTACATATGAATAGGTACAAAATGAATGTCTATGAATGCTAAAGGTCAAGGTCATGTGGTAACCTTGGCCCAGGGTCACTTGAATTGCAGGCTCATTGACAGTTCAAACTAACTTTTCTCTTGGAACCACTTGGTCAATTCAATTATTTAAAATCCAGCCGGGAACGAAAATTTGTTCAAACGGTCCAAGAAAGCGCCATGCCAAATATAGTAAAAAAAAACTTTTAATAATATTCTTCTCTGGGCTGTTCAATGAGAAAAAGGTCAAACAATGCATTTTTCGAAAAAAAATATTATGGTCTTTGCCATGAGAATAGGTACAAAAGGAATGCTTAAAGATCAAGGTCATTTCGTGACCTTAGGCCAACGCCACCTCGATTGCAGGTCCATTGGCATTTCATGATCAGAAAACATTTTATATGAAACCAGTGGGCCAATTTCAATGAAAATTCATATGCAGCCTCCTGACAATGGAAGATAGGGAGTTTGCACGAATGGTCTGGGTCACTTGGTCAAGATGGCCAACATGCTCAAATAGGCCTATGGTAAAACCTTAAAGACAATTCTCCAGAACCACTAGACCGATTTTCTTGAAACTTGGAATGTGGCGTCGGGTGACTGAGTACTACCAAGCTTGTCAAACGGATGACCCTAGTTTGACCCTGGCCTATTTTACACTACGGTCAATTTTGGATCCTTAGGCTTTAAATTTGAAAAAGGTAAAACAATGCAAAGTTTTCAAAAAATATTATGGTATGTGACATGAGAAGAGATACAAAATGAACGCCAGTGAATGCTAAAGGTCAAGGCCATTCGATAACCATGACACAAAGTCACATGGATTGCAGGTCCATTGACATCTCAAAATCCATTTGACTGAAATCAGTGAGCCAATTTCATTTCAATTGAAAATTCAGCATTGGCCCAGTGAGGAAAAGAAAATTTGTTGGAATTCCACATGCCCAAATAAGGAAACACAATCTTTAAAACCTTCTCCTTCAGAACCAATGGGCTGATTGTCTTGAAACTTGGTGTGTAGTATTGCGTGACTCAGTACTACCATGTTTGCAAAAATAATGACCATAGGTTGACCTTGACCTAGGACAAATTTGGTCCCTTAGCCTTTTTTCATTGGGAAAAAAGAAAAACAATGCGTTGTTAAAAAAAATATTGCGGTCTATGACATGAGAATATATAGATACAAAATGAACGTCTATGAATGCCAATGGTCAAAGAAATTCGATGACTTTGGCCCTGGGTCACTTGAATTGCATGTCCATTGACATTTCAAAAGCCGCTGGGCCAGATTCATTTAAAAATTATATTGTGCCTTAGGAAAGTGAGTGAATGCAAATTTGTTGGTCTAGGTCACATGGCCAAGATGGGCCGCCATGCTCAAATATGATTAAAACCTTAAACTAGAGGCCCATGGGACACTTTGCTCGCCAGAGCCCAGGGGTGCGGAGCATTGCCAATTGGCAACCATGTATTTTAACCCTTATCTTGCTGAATATTCATTTAAGCCACACCCATTTCTGTCAATCAACCAATCAAATAACTTGATGTAATTTATTGCTACAAAATCATAAAGTGAATGCCAAACAGTGTAGATCCTGATCAGATGGCTTCTTCAGAAGCCATCTGATCCGGATCTACACTGTTTGCAAAGATGGGGGTTGTCGTGAACAGCAAGATAAGGGTTAACCATAGAAGATAAGACAACCAATTCATATATGAGCCGGGGCACAGCATTTCCTACAATTTACTTTTTGCGCCCAGCAAAGAATCGGATCAGCCTGCGCATCCATATAGTCTTACCAGAGAATTCTTTTGCTGCAAGAAGGAGCATTGGCGCTTAGCTATCCTGAGAGCGCACAACGAAGACTATGATCAGACTGCGCTCTCAAGATAGCTGAGGGGCAATGCTCCTTCTTGCAGCAAGAGAATTCTCCGGTAAGACTAAGACTGTGCCCCGGCTCATATATGAATTGGTTACGAGTGTTAAGTTGGTTCCTTATTCCTTATTCCTTATAACTTGTTCCTCATTCCATATTCCTTATTCCTTATTCCTTATTCCTTGTTCCTTATTCCTTATTCCTTATTCGATTTTCAACTTCATAGTACTTTGCCACGCGGTGTAACAGAACATTTGCGTATGTCCTAATCATCATCATTTTTACTTCTAAGCATGATGGTATAGGTTTCGAAGAAATCCAGCAGGTATCAACTGCGAATAAGGAATAAGGAACAAATCCAAATTTTCCTTATTCCTTATTCGATTTTCAACTTCATAGTACTTTGCCACGCGGTGTAACAGAACATTTGCGTATGTCCTAATCATCATCATTTTTACTTCTAAGCATGATGGTATAGGTTTTGAAATCCAGCAGGTATCAACTGCGAATAAGCAATAAGGAACAAATCCAATTTTTTCTTATTCCTTATTCGATATTCAACTTCATAGTACTTTGCCACGCGGTGTAACAGAACATTTGCGTAATAAGTGAGTGAGTTTGAGTTTTACGTCCCACCAACAGCTTAGGTCATACGGAGACGTGACCTCGGTTTAACGACTCATCCGAAAGTCTGGAGAAGCCCGGGATCGATCCTGCGATCCCTGGTTTACAAGGCGAGTAGCGTAGATACTGCACCACGGAGGCTTCTAAATAAGGAATAAGGAAAAAATCCAAATTTTCCTTATTCCTTATTCGATTTTCAACTTCATAGTACTTTGCCACGCGGTGTAACAGAACATTTGCGTATGTCCTAATCATCATCATTTTTACTTCTAAGCATGATGATATAGGTTTTGAAATCCAGCAGGTATCAACTGCGAATAAGCAATAAGGAACAAATCCAATTTTTTCTTATTCCTTATTCGATATTCAACTTCATAGTACTTTGCCACGCGGTGTAACAGAACATTTGCGTATGTCCTAATCATCATCATTTTTACTTCTAAGCATGATGGTATAGGTTTCGATATCCAGCAAGTATCAACTGCGAATAAGGAATAAGGAACAAATCCAAATTTTCCTTATTCCTTACTCGATTTTCAACTTCATAGTACTTTGCCACGCGGTGTAACGAACATTTACGTATGTCCTAATCATCATCATTTTTACTTCTAAGCATGATGGTTTAGGTTTCGAAATCCAGCAGGTATCAACTGCGAATAAGGAATAAGGAACAAATCCAAATTTTCCTTATTCCTTATTCGATTTTCAACTTCACAGTACTTTGCCACGCGGTGTTACAGAACATTTGCGTATGTCCTAATCATCATCATTTTTACTTCTAAGCATGATGGTATAGGTTTCGAAATCCAGCAGGTATCAACTTCCTAGTACTTTGCCACGTGGTGTAACAGAACATTTGCGTACGTCCTAATCATCATCATTTTTACTTCTTAACATGATGGTGTAGGTTTCGAAATCCAGCAAGTATCAACTGCGAATAATGAATAAGGGACAAATCCAAATCTCCTTATTCCTTATTCGATTTTCAACTTCATAGTACTTTGCCACGCGGTGTAACAGAACATTTGCGTATGTCCTACTCATCATCATTTTTACTTCTAAGCATGATGGTTTAGGTTTCGAAATCCAGCAATAATCAACTGCGAATAAGGAATAAGTGAGTGAGTTTGAGTTTTACGTCCCACCAACAGCTTAGGTCATACGGAGACGTGACCTCGGTTTAACGACTCATCCGAAAGTCTGGAGAAGCCCGGGATCGATCCTGCGATCCCTGGTTTACAAGGCGAGTAGCGTAGATACTGCACCACGGAGGCTTCTAAATAAGGAATAAGGAAAAAATCCAAATTTTCCTTATTCCTTATTCGATTTTCAACTCATAGTACTTTGCCACGCGGTGTAACAGAACATTTGCGTATGTCCTAATCATCATCATTTTTACTTCTAAGCATGATGGTATAGGTATCGAAATCCAGCAAGTATCAACTGCGAATAAGGAATAAGGAACAAATCCAAATTTTCCTTATTCCTTATTCGATTTTCAACTTGATAGTACTTTGCCACGCGGTGTTACAGAACATTTGCGTACGTCCTAATCATCATCATTTTTACTTCTAAGCATGATGGTATAGGTTTCGAAATCCAGCAGGTATCAACTGCGAATAAGGAATTAGGAACAAATCGTTATTTTCCTTATTCCTTTTTCGATTTTTCAACTCCACAGTACTTTGCAACGCGGTGTAACAGAACATTTGCGTATGTCCTAATCATCGTCATTTTTACTTCTAAGCATGATGGTATAGGTTTCGAAATCCAGCATATATCCACAGCGAATAAGGAATAAGGAAAATTTGGATTTGTTCCTTATTCCCTATTCGCAGTTGATACCTGCTGGATTTCGAAACCTATACTATCATGCTTAGATGTAAAAATGATGATGATTAGGACATACGCAAATGTTCTGTTACACCGCGTGGCAAAGTACTGTGAAGTTGAAAAATCGGATGAGGAATAAGGAAAATTTGGATTTGTTCCTTATTCCTTATTCGCAGTTGATACCTACAGGATTTTGAAATCTATACCATCATGCTTAGAAGTAAAAATGATGATGATTAGGACGTACGCAAATGTTCTGTAACACCGCGTGGCAAAGTACTATCAAGTTTAAAAATCGAATAAGGAATAAGGAAAATTTGGATTTGTTCCTTATTCCTTATTCGCAGTTGATACTTGCTGGATTTCGAAACCTATACCATCATGCTTAGAAGTAAAAATGATGATGATTAGGATATACGCAAATGTTCTGTAACACCGCGTGGCAAAGTTCTGTGAAGTTGAAAATCGAATAAGGAATAAGGAAAATTTGGATTTGTTCCTTATTCGTTATTCGCAGTTGATACCTACAGGATTTTGAAACCTATACCATCAAGCTTAGAAGTTTAAATGATGATGATTAGGACATACGCAAATGTTCTGTTTCACCGCCTGGCAAAGTACTATGAAGTTGAAAATCGAATAAGGAATAAGGAAAATTGGGATTTGTTCCTTATTCCTTATTCGCAGTTGATACTTGCTGGATTTCGAAACCTATACCATCATGCTTAGAAGTAAAAATGATGATGATTAGGACATACGCAAATGTTCTGTTACACCGCGTGGCAAAGTACTGTGAAGTTGAAAATCGAATAAGGAATAAGGAAAAATTGGATTTGTTCCTTATTTCTTTTTTTCCCAGTTGAAACTTGCTGAATTTCGAAACCTTTACCATCATGCTTAGAAGTAAAAATGATGATGATCAGTACATACGCAAATGTTCTGTTATACCGCGTGGCAAAGTACTGTGAAGTTGAAAATCGAATAAGGAATAAGGAAAATTTGGATTTGTTCCTTATTCCTTATTCGCAGTTGATACTTGCTGGATTTCGAAACCTATACCATCATGCTAAGAAGTAAAAATGATGATGATTAGGACATACGCAAATGTTCTGTAACACCGCGTGGCAGAGTACTGTGAAGTTGAAAATCGAATAGGCAATAAGGAAAATTTGGATTTGTTCCTTATTCCTTATTCGCAGTTGATAACTGCTGGATTTTGAAACCTATACCATCATGCTTAGAAGTAAAAATGATGATGATTAGGACATACGCTAATGTTCTGTTACACCGCGTGGCAAAGTACTATGAAGTTGAAAATCGAATAAGGAATAAGGAAAATTTGGATTTGTTCCTTATTTCTTATTCGCAGTTGATACTTGCTGGATATCGAAACCTATACCATCATGCTTAGAAGTAAAAATGATGATGATTAGGACATACGCAAATGTTCTGTAACACCGCGTGGCAAAGTACTGTGAAGTTGAAAATCGAATAGGCAATAAGGAAAATTTGGATTTGTTCCTTATTCCTTATTCGCAGTTGATACCTGCTTGATTTTGAAACCGATACCATCATGCTTAGAAAGTTAAATGATGATGGTTAGGACAAATGCAAATGTTCTGTTACACCGCGTGGCAAAGTACTATGAAGTTGAAAATCGAATAAGGAATAAGGAAAATTTGGATTTGTTCCTTATTTCTTATTCGCAGTTGATACTTGCTGGATTTCGAAACCTATACCATCATGCTTAGAAGTAAAAATGATGATGATTATGACATACGCAACTGTTCTGTTACACCGCGTGGCAAAGTACTATGAAGTTGAATATCGAATAAGGAATAAGGAAAAATTGGATTTGTTCCTTATTCTTTATTCGCAGTTGATACCTGCTGGATTCAAAACCTATACCGTCATGCTTAGAAGTAAAAATGATGATGATTAGGACATACGCAAATGTCTGTTACACCGCGTGGCAAAGTACTATCAAGTTGAAAATCGAATAAGGAATAAGGAAAATTTGGATTTGTTCCTTATTTCTTATTCGCAGTTGATAACTGCTGGATTTCAAAACCTATACCATTATGCTTAGAAGTAAAAATGATGATGATTATGACATACGCAAATGTTCTGTTACACCGCGTGGCAAAGTACTATCAAGTTGAAAACCGAATAAGGAATAAGGAAAATTTGGATTTGTTCCTTATTCCTTATTCGCAGTTGATACCTGCTGGATTTCGAAACCTATACCATCATGCTTAGAAGTAAAAATGATGATGATTAGGACATACGCAAATGTTCTGTTACACCGCATGGCAAAGTACTATGAAGTTGAAAATCGAATAAGGAATAAGGAACAAGGAATAAGGAATAAGGAACAAGGAACAAGGAATAAGGAACCAACTTAACACTCGTAAATTGGTTGTCTATCGCAAGCGCGTTTTTTTTTTTTTTTTTTTTTTTTTTTTTTTCGATACTCCAACGCTTATTATTGTATTATCCGTACAATAATACTTTTATTACATTTTGAAATACATGCCTAATATCAAGGTTTTTTCTACTTTGAAAACCTTATCTAGTAGGTTTCCGTTATTCTTTCTTGTCTTATCTGCATGCAACGTCCTCTGGTCAGGGACCACCTTTGGGATTGTTCAAAAGTGGTCCAATGGACCACTTTTGAACAGTCCCAAAGATGGTCTTAATATTGGGATTTTACTGTACTAGAGTGCAAGTTCTAATGGCTATTGCAATGGTACTACCCTGCTGTTTTAATTTTGTAAAATGTTATTTCTAGTTTGTTGTCACTTTCAATTGATTAACTTTGGGGAGGAATGTTGTGCCAGATTTAGGCATTAAGTTCAAACTACCAATTAAACAAATGAATTTAGGACTGTCAGTAATGATGGAAAGATCCCGCGAGAAATTATGAATTAATCACTGATTGCCAGGCCAAATGAAGGGGAAATTTTACCGCCCTCACGAATCGAGAAACAAAAAAATCTTCGCCGCGGTACCATAGATTTTGTAACATACTCGTATGACCACAAACGATTTTTTTTCATTATCTATTTTTGTCATTACAAGAAGTTCATAGCACCGTGCGTATCATTGTATTACTGTTGTTATGTTGGACATACAGCGTCCGAATTGATGGCAAGTCAACGCTCTAGCTGAAGTCCCCTTCAACCTTGGCCGCCTACCCCACCCTTTTATATTGGCTACATGCTACATGTACATACTGTCGCAAGATGTTTGTTCCCACTGGTGTTTCTCATGCTAGCTATCAATCTTTACGCAACTACGCAGCTGCGTATACGTTCCAACAAAAGACGAAGAAGAAGAAGAAGAAAATGATGATGATGATGATGATGATGATGATGATGATGATGATGATGATGATGATGATGGATGGATGGATGATGATGATGATGATGATGAAGAAGAAGAAGTTCGTACGAAGAAGAAGAAGAAGAAGAAGAAGAAGAAGAAGAAGAAGAAGAAGAAGAAGAAGAAGAAGAAGAAGAAGAAGAAGAAGGAGGAGGAGGAGGAGAAGTCGCAAAACATACAAGCTTCTGTAACAACACAACTTTCCTTGCGCACATTCCGCATGATTGTCAGGTCGCCTAATATAATTTCCCTACTCACAGAGATTATTCCAAAAGGAAAGACTCTTCTCCCTTTCTTTCCAGTACGAGTGGTCCCCTTTTTGGGTCGTGTGTTTAAAATCACTAAGTATAAAACCCTTCAGTGCTAGAGTCCGACTGACTATCACTGTTTTTGCAAGAAATCCAGTTGTTCAAAACTAACCATGTCGTATCCTTAAAACTTTGATAATTTTATATGACAAATATTTTAATATATATTTGCTGAAAAAGTGCGAGCAGCTTTTGCAGTTGCAAAAGCTGCTCCCATTTTATCAACAAAAAATAACATTATATTAGATATTGTACTTACTAGAACAGTTAGTAATTTTACTACTAACGAGCTCGTTAAGATTCAAAATGACGCTGGGAAAAAGTCGCAGGGACGAACGTCTGGCGAATAAGGTGGATGGGAGAGCTGAACTACTTTTCTCTTTCAAGAAGTCCTGGACAAGAACACGGCTTGTGAGCAGGTGCATTGTCATGGATAAGACACGGGCCTCTAAACCTGTTGCAGGTCTACGGTTTTCATAGTGTGCCTTTACTTTTGGCAACACACCATTCTTATAAAGGGGGTGTCCATAAGGTGGTATTCTGAGCCGCTACCAAATTTTTTTTTTTTTTTTTTTTTTGTAGGTGAACAGCCTAACATGTGTACTTTATCATAGCATACCTCCGGTTGCGCAGTTCGAGCTACAAGTCCTTAAAAGAGGGTGGGGTAATTCACCCCGGTACCCATGTGTAATTTGTAAACTAGTTTTGTCCATTTCATGGTAAAAGAAAGATTTTAATTTGCAATAACACCAATAGAAGTATGCCTGGACTGATGCTCAGTAACAATATTTTGTACAAAATGTCAATGTGAGTAGACGAAATGCATTTCTTAAACATTAAGATAATTTTGCAAAATTTAAGATTGCTGGAAATATATGTTAGCCGTAGTAATAAATCCTGGTCCATAGTAGCATTCTTATAAGGCGAGCTCATGACGGTGGTCATGTGGTAGCCTTGACCTGTCTCAAGACTTAACTCCTTGAACCTCATAGGCAACTATTTATTCCCTTTACATAACCTATACCATTCCTTTCCACCCTATATGTATCCCATCAACGGTAAGTGTTTATTCTCCAGACATAACATTACCTCTAGGTTTTCATTTCATTTCTACCTCGTATTTCCATCCTATACGTACACCCTTCAGGGTAAATGTTAATTCTCCACACATAACATTACCTCTACCCCTTCGTATCAAATCTATATGTACCCCCTCCAGCGTAACTTTATTATACATACGAATTGTCACCTCTACCTCTCATTTCCAATCTAAATGTACCCTCTTCAGGCTCAAGCCAGAAGATCACCTTTATCAATCACCTTTACCCCTCATTTCCAATCTGTTTGTATCTGGTCTAGGTTAACCCTTATCTTGCTGAATATTCAGTTTAGCCACACCCATTTCCGACTTTCAGGGTTGAGGGTTTCAGTTTTACGTCCCACCAACAGCTAAGGTCATATGGAGACGGGACCTCGATTAAAGACTCATCCGAAAGTCTGGAGAAGCCCGGGATCGATCCTGTTTTCTGACTTTGAACCATTTCTGACTTTGAACCAGTCAGATTACTTGATGTGATTTATTCCTTCAAATTCATAAATTGAATGTCAAACAGTGTAGATCCTGATCAGATGGCCATCTGATCTGGATATACACTGTTTGCAAAGATAGGTGTTGTCGTGAACAGCAAGATAAGGGTTAAATGTTTTATCCTCCAGACATTGCATCATCCCAACACTTCCATTTTAATAAATATATACCCCTCCTGGGTGAATGTTTTATTCTCCAGATATCATCCTTGCCCATCCACATTAATATATATGAACCCCGGACATGTCAATGTATTATACTCCAGACATCACCTTTAACCCTCCACTCCATTATATATGTATTGCTCCTGAGTACGTGTTTCTTCTCCAGACAGTACCTTAACCTATCCCCTCCTCAATATAATTATGTTCCGCACCTGGGTAAACGTTTATTCTCCAGACATAGCATCGCTTCTACGGCTTGAAGGAATATATGGGCTGCAAGATGCTTCCACGCAGAGCTGAAACCGACCCACACACGAGTACTGGAAAACCGCTTAGAGGATCTAAGCCTGTCAAGGCAAAGCGGGGCGAGTCGGCCCGTCCATGCTTATAAAGCCTATCGGTTTAATTGGGCGGCAGGGCTTGAGATGTCATTTCGTCTCAATGTCGGGTAAAAGTCCCACAAAATTGGAAGCAATGTCTCCAAAATGACCTTTACAGTGTTGACGGGGACATTAAACCTCGAATCAAACAAACAAACAAACTACCCCTTAATTCCACCTGGGAATAAGTTTATTCTGCAGCCATAACGTCACTATTACCCATCATTTCAAATATGTATGTTCTTAAGACTTGCTTCAACAGACATCACAATCTTTGCCTTTTCATTCAAATTTATCTTATGACGTCGCGTCTGAGAGTGAAATAATGCCATGTAATAAATTCGATAATCCACTAGTAGATTAAATATGCAAATTAGCTAGATAACTCCCGTAACGTTACATGTACGACGTCGTTAAGTTTAATGGCGGAAAATTTACATTTTTGTTAAACAATCGTGAATAAAATGCTTTTTAAATGTCATATGATAAATAGAATCTTGCATTCGTGCTAATGTATTGTTGCATTTATTAAACTCGTCGAAGAAAAGGGATAAAATGCTCGGCAGAGCCCCGCATTTTAATCCCTTTTCCTCAACTCGTTTAATATATTCAATAATACATAAACACTCATGTAAGATCCTCTATGTACATGCATCTCTTCACAAGTAAGTTCTGTGATGTTCAGTTTTCATTTAAGGGAATGGGTACACCTTCGGGGGAGGCAACTCCTGCAAAAATATTTTTGTCTCCCATGTCAATAGGGGTCAACTCCTAAAGGAAAGAATTTGCTCCTGAGGAGCAAATAGGGGTCAACTCTTAATGGAAAGAGGAGCAAATTCTTTCCTTTAAGAGTAGACCCCTTTTTCAGTGAGACAAGGCTTACAGAAAAGCGAACAGGAAGTCCCGAAAGTTGTCTCCCTTTGAAAAATGGCGGGAAAATCTCCCAGGTGTTCCCATTCCCTTTAAACCAATCTCAGTTATTTTCTTAGTCATTGTCATCTGAATCTGAACTTGCGACCCAGTCTTTCACAAAAGCACCCATTACCAAAGTCATATATCGAGACTTAAATTCAGAGTTGTTGCAGGTCTCTCGAATGGTTTCGGAATATGCCACATCTTTACCAAATCTCAAAAGAAATTGTTCACAAGCAAACAAGACAAGGTTATTCAAAATAAGGTGGGTGGCTGAGTCGACCAATGGCAGAATTGAGTTAAAGAAATCACTGTCAAACATTTCTACTAAACACCGTGTAACATGTGTAGATTCAGATCTCAATGATTAGAAAACAAGAAATATCTTTAAAAAAAAATATGCGGCGTAGATTTAAATGGAAGGTTGTTTTAAAATATGAGCTACGATAGTGATTTAGCAATAATTGTCTAGCTATGAACTGGTTTACTGTTTTCAAACAATTCAGCTGTCACGCGAGAACAATAGCTTTGCAGAGGGCGGTGTCCCGCCTGTCTGATCTCACGTCAAGGTGAAAGGTCAAGGTCAAAACATGCTCATTTCAAGAGCATATGATCTCAAGTTTATGCATAACAAACATGAAAACTTTATCTTTTACTGTTTTTGAACACAAATTCTAGGGTCAACTTTTAGGGTTGTCGCTATGGTGAACGTAAATCTACAGACGGACGAACAAACGGACGAACAGACAAACGGACGGAAACTTGGTCTTATATGGACCTAACTAAAACTCAAATTACTCGTATTCCTTTTCAGAATTTATATAACAGTATGATATTCGAAAATGTCCATTTTGTGTTAAAATGAACATAAAGAAAAATGAAGACAACTTCTTATTGGGCAGATATTGTAAATTAAACATCTCAACTTGTAATTCGATTAGTACGTGTTTTTGTTTTACTATTTCTATTTATTATAAGTAAAACAAAACTTCCTTTCGTAGATTCCTTTCGCTATATAGGCCAACCACGTGAAATTAGGTCAAAATAGTTATTCACCGCAGCAGTTACAGAATTCACTAGAAACACAATTATACATAATATGACGCATACTCATCAAATAATAATAAAAATCAAAAATGAGTTCAAAAATAAGACTGTTTAAGAACAAATGTGAGCAAGCCGAAGCGGTATAGATTTTTCATTCATGTCTCACAAAAAAATGAAAAATTTCCTATGTTAAAACTTCGGTAAATTGGCGTATTTGTTGAATAGGCTTACTTATGCAAATCATTGAGCAATGAAATGGTCATCTTCTCGAACATGTGGTTTTATTGACCATTGGAATAACGAAAAATGTAGGACAAAACCAAAAACACAACGGCTACGCCGAAATTAGGGGGGAACATGTCAATCGGAATGGGTACAAATAGATTTGAAATGACGGGGTAGAGGTGATGTAATAAAGGAAGCGGAAGGGCCGGGATGATCTTATGTCAAGAGACTAAACATTTACCCATCAGGTTGGAGTTGTGTCATGAGAATAAGCATATAAAGTCAAGGAATAAAAATACCAATGTAAAGTGCTGATGGGTGAACAAAGGGTAGTAAAAACGGTCTAACTGACAAACTAATGGCCTTGATATATCATTTGAAATGCAGATGAATAAGACATTACGAGCTTAAAAGATCTGGATGGATGCTGTAATAGGAAGTGATATATATCATGCTTGAATACCCCACACATTTATATCTATATGTTCACTGAACCTTGAAAAAGAGGTCAAGGTTACCATATGACCATCGTTATGAGCTGGACTTATCAGGATGCTAAGGATACCATTGATCAAGTTTTATTACTGTGGCTAACATATATTTCCAGCAATCTTAAGATTTGCAAAGATTTTGGACAAAAAAAAACAAACCTATCTTAATGTTAAAAAAAACACATTAAGTCTTCACATGCAGCTTGACATTTTGTAAAAATATTGTTTTTGAACATTAGTCGATGCATACTTCTGTTGATGTTCTTGCAAATTAAAATCGTTTTACTACCATGAAGCGGACAAAAATACTCAACAAATTACCCGTCGGTGAATTACCCCCCCCCCCCCCCCCACCCCCACATTTAAGGAATTCTAGCTCGAAAACAGCCCTGCTTATGCGCGACCAGAGGTATGCTAAGATAAAGTACACATACTAGGCTGTTCACCTACAAAAATAAAAAAAAAAATGGTTGGGGCCAGAATACCCCCTTATAGAAACTCCGCCTTTACCTGTGATTGTCTTGCCATCTGGTACGGGAAACTGAACAATGGGTAGATTGCACGTACAAAACTTTTGCCCCGTTGTTAATTCTTTTCGCATTAACAACTCCGTGTTATTGCTGCTTCTCTGCGGCTTAAAACAATAGTTATAGAGGATCTTACACGAGTGTTCATGTATTATTGAATTTATTAACTGACGAGTTGAGGAAAAGGGATAAAATGCTCGGCGCATTGCCGAGCATTTTATCCCTTTTCCTCAACGAGTTTGATAAATTCAATAATACATGAGCACGAATGCAAGATTCTTTTTATCATATGACATTTAAAGCATATTTTATTCACGATTGTTTACAAAAATGTTATATTTAGCCGTTAGTAAACGCGACGTCGTTCAGGACGCTGTACATGTAACGTTACGGGATAGATAATTTGCATATTTAATCCTCTAGTAAATTATCGAATTTATTACATGGCGTGGGCTGACTATCGATGCCAATTTTGACTATCGTGATAGTATTGCTATCGTGGAAACTACTATCACGATACTATCACTATGGCAGCATATATACTATCACGATACTATCGTGATACTATCGGGTACTGTTATAAATGATTCATAGATGTTAATATCACTCACATAAAAATGGCTACGAGTGACAGAACGAGTTAGGAAAATTGCATTGGCCTAAAATTGTATGTTTATTGTGTGTTTCAATATCAGCATTCATTCCCTCGGGACTATTCCAGAAAAAAAAACATCATGGGGAGATTGCTCTTTATATATCACCACCACCTACAGAAGGAACCATCGCCTAAAAATAGCCTGCTGCTTCCAGTATATATGCCTCTCAGCGATGGTTATCATAGCTATAATACCTATAGACATACACCTTTGCAGTGTTTGAGATTTTCTGCTTGTGGAAACTGACATGCTGATCGAGTGATCATTCTTCAATTGTTTGATGTTTGCCGCCTGTACTAACTTAATCTGTGGATTCAGTTAATTAGGTAACCCGATTAATCATTGCATAGTATTGCGTAATCACAGCACGACATTTTAGCACCTCTTTAAGGCAGACATGAATCTAACAAACTGCATTGAAACTTGAATTTACATATTTTTATTTGGATTTAGCAACAAAAGCTAGACTATCAAAACAGAAGTAAAGCAGTGATCAAGTCGGTGTTTTCATTTAGCAATATGCAGTGATTTTGTTACCTGCGAGTCCTGCTTCAGATACTCATACTACTCATTAGCTATCGTGTTTGTCGGACGCAAAAAGAGTCACATATACAAGTTAAACTGCATTACACCGTCGTTTATTATACATTTACCTATGTGAATGAGTCAACACACAGCAAAAACAAACATTTCTTCATATAAAAGATCAGCTTATGCATCTTGCAAATGTCTTCAAAACTGAACAGGGAAATTACGTTTGTCCCAGAAGCCATACTACGAAAGGCTAATACAAACAGCAAACATCTATATATGACTGCGCATGCTGATCTGCGCCTTCACATTTCGCACAGGCTTCATCGTCATGTTTTCAAAAAGTTGCATGCAACAACTGTGTGAGCAAACGATCATTGACGTTTTGTTATTGAAAAACGCGAGAAAACTTCTGACTGCCTCAACAGCACGTGCTAAAATGACAGCGGGAAATTCATCGCCGCGAGAAATTCACCACACAGCAAAAAACAATGATACACATGTGCGACCAGCGAAGACTCAGATCATCATGCACATATGCGAAGGTTTATCAGTCCGTCCTGATTACAGCTGCATGGATATCCTAAACAAAAATTCTTGTGTCATTTAATACAACAGTACAGGTATATTTTCAAAGTCTATCCAAGAAAAAAAACTATCGAAACTATCGATAGTTGAATGAACTATCGGCGATAGTTATCGATAGTCCAAAGTACTATCGATGTATTGCTATCGAGGCAGTCCCTATCGCGATGCATCGAACTATCGATGCATCGTTACATCCCTAGCCAGCCCGGCCGCCGCCGTTATTACACTCTCAGACGTGACGTCATATGATAAATTCAGATATAGTACTTACTCCTAGCAGAGCTTTAGATTTCAGTCTTTGGGATCTGAGAAAACTGACAACCGGGTTGGACCGTTTCCGCTCATCTTCGGGTAAGCCAGCAGAGACATAGATGGAAAGGGTAAAAACCAGCACCAGTATCACACTCCTGGAGATTTTAGACGTTATAACATCTGATGACATCGTTTCGATTATCTATAAAACATGTATGTAATACGATAACCTAAACCAATGTTATAATACGAGGGCTGGTGGATATGTTGTGAGCCTCGTATCGAAGGAGGTATGCAGGAATGTTCTTTTTAAGTACTACTATTCTCAGACTATATAGGGCTGTGTATCCAAGGACTGCCCTCATTTGGCCAGTTTATATCGATAAGGTAGCACTCTAAAGTAAACAAGACAAGCGGTTTTTGCAAAATGGACAAAATCGGTGAAAGAGCAATGATCCAATAACCCCTAAGGATATCCATAATGATATGGTAGCAACACTAGGGAAAGATGCCCCTTCATATGCTGCAGTGAAAAGGTGGGTGGCGGAATTTAAGCGCGGTAGACAGAGCCTTGAGGATGACCCCCGTCCTGGAAGGCATGTCAATGTTGCAACCCCAGAAATGGTCAATAAAGTCCATGATATTGTTATGACTGACAGACACGTCACAAAAAGATATATAGCCAATAGAGTTAGCATTACACAGGAAAGGGTACATTCCATTCTGACAGAGGATTTTGCAATGAGAAACCGTTCGGTCCGATGGGTAGCAAGACTCCTGAAAGTTGATCAGAAGCACACCAGATGCACATTATCGCGTGCAAATCTTAACCTTTTTGAGGAAGATCCTTCCAACTTTCTTCAGAGATTTGTTACTATGGATGAAACATGTGTCCACCCCAAACAACAATCGAAATAAATGGAAGCACCCTGGCTCACCCCCGCCAAAGAAGGCAAAGATTGTTCCGTCAGCTGGGAAGGTTATGGCATCGGTTTTCTGGGATGCAGATGGTATTCTGCTGATAGATTATCTCCAAAAGGGAGAAACAATCAATTGCACATACTGTGCTTCACTTCTGATGCATTAACGGGAAAGTATTAAACTTAAGCGCCACGGAGAGCTCACTAAAGGTATGTTGTTCCACCAGGACAATGCTCCTATTCACAAGTCTGTCATTGCTGTGGCTGCCATTCACGATCGCGGCTTTAAATTGATTGACCATCCGCCTAATTCACATGATCTCGCTCCATCAGACTTTCGTCTATTTCCGAAACTGAAAACGGCTATTTCAGGCACCCACTTTCAGTCCGATGAATACGTCATATGCAGCGGACAGCCGAGAAAAGGACTTCTATAACGGTGGCATTGCGGCCCTTAAACACTGCTGGCAAAAGTGTATAGATACCGTAATAAGTCCGACAAAATTCAATTCCTTCAATATAAGGCTCACAAAAAATCAACCAGCCCTCGTAGAAGAAGCTTGAAAACATGCCTATTCAAATATATTGAAAAGTTTACCACCCAAAAAATGGAATTTTTCAGATAAAAATTCTGATATCCTTTTTATATATTTCTGCACAAAACATAGATTATGGGTACCCGTCAGAACGTTAGAACGGTGGTTCTAATGGAGCTTGCTCTAACTAGTTCCCACAATCGATGATTTGAGCAAAATTAAAAAAAATAATGTATACCTCTGTAAACCCCAGTCATCACATGAACAAGTCCGTGAAGTGAAGACCCCCCTAAACCCCACTTTATATAGAGAAAACTGGGGTTTACGGGGGTAAACTTTATTTTCCTTATTACTGCTCCAAGACATAGGTTGTGGGTACTCGTTAGAACCGCCTCAATGAGGCGGTTCTAACGAGCACCCAAAACCTATGTTATGAGTATAACTAAGACAAATATTACGGATTTTCTTCAGAAAATTACCTTTTTTGAGGTATGAAAAAATGCACTGTATCACACGGATGTGTTATCGTAATGTTACTGTATACAATGGGGTTTACGGGGTCAATTAGGCCTAAAAATGATAGCTATGTTTCCGCTAACCTGACCGACCCTGATTTTTGTACCGACCCTGATTTTTGTATCGACCCTGCATTTTTTATTGCCACCCAGAAAAAATATAAAAAGATTTTCTTACCTACCGACCTTAATATTTTCTAGCACTTTTGATAAAAAAAAATCATAAAACTGTCAAAAAAGCTAAACTTATACTTGAAACCCTGTTCTTTTGCTTCCTTGATGCGTTTAACCTCATTATTTGAATGTTTAAAGGTAATATAATTAAAGTATTAATGTTTTTTTTGTTTTTTTTTATTTTTTTTTTTTTTGTTTTTTTTTTGTTGTTGTTGTTTGCTTTTTTCCATCGAATAAGATTTTGACAAAAAAAAAAAAATAAAAAGTTCTTGCGACTTGCCAAACCATTCCCGTTTTCGGTATGTTAGTGGAAACACAGCTATGTTTTAGGCGTTTCCAGTCGTGATGGATTCGATATACTACTCGAGGGATGCCTTGGCCGATAGACACCGAGGTTCCAATCAGTCCTGACATCCCGGCAGTTAGTAACAAATACTGCGAATCTTCGATGACTCGAACACGGATGGCTTGTTTACCATGGTTAAAACAGTAAAATTCCTATATTAAGACAACATTTGGGACCGTTCGGTGGTCTCCTACAAGAGCACACTGGATGTGGAAAACACAAAGAAAATGCACCTTAAATCTTCTAAATATTCTTTTAAAGCAAAATTTAATCTTTATCTTATTTTTATATATTTATACAATATTTTAAGAGGGTGGCACAATTAGCTGCAAAGCTAGTTTACCTTGTGGCCCTTGTAGAATAGCGGAATTCTACTGTATATAAAGTGGGGTTTAGGGGGTGTTCATTTCACGGACTTGTTCACATGATTTATATCTTTGTAGACACCACTTTTCTCTGTAAAAAGTGGAGTCAACAAGAGTGACCGTACATGAGTTAAAGAAAAACTACGTGGTCAAGGACTGTGTGTGAAATCATATAAGTTTATGTCTCATCCTGATATTAACCCATATAGGACAATGGAATCTCCCACCTTATAAGTTTGGTGTAGTCTTTTTCCAATTATAACGGTGTCAGGTTTGTCTTGTTAGCAGTAAGTTTTGCAAAAAATGTATGTACTTTCAGTGGGCATTCAATTAAGAAATGAAATTTATTTTTCTGCAGTTCATGGAAGTATGAACGCAGTGGGTCGCGTGCAAAGTAAATGAACCCCGAAGGGGTCCATGTAAACTTTGCTAGCGACACACTGTCGTTCATACTTTCATGAAAAGCAGAAAAATTAAGTTTATTTTTTATATTTATATTATTTGCCCCTAATCACTGGGCGAAATAATGATTGTATGGCAAACTTTTTAAGCTAAAAAACATTTACACGCTGTTTTTCTACAAAGAGCGGAGCAGCGTTGACGTCATCAACGCCCGTAGAGAACAATGGTTTAGAATGACGTCACTTAACGTCTCTGAACATCATGTGATTCGATACGTTCATGGAAGTATGAACGCAATTGTTTTCTATAGGTTTACATTAGACTTTACACTGGAAATGTAAATATTAGTAAATGATCATACCTCTATAGTGGTTAATTTTTTTATAAAAGTTTTGACATTGTTCTTATTTCTACTCAAAACATTGATTGTGGGTACCCGTTAGGCAGTTCTAACAAGTAGAAATACACCCCTGTAAACTCCAGGGTCCTTTGAGATCAGCGTGAATATTCTGAGAAATCAGAAATAAATTATTGGTTTAGACTCTTATTCTAGACAGGTGTTTAAATATTTGGACCCCATTTTGATTTATATCAGTCTTTGAATCGACTGCCTATTTGAAATTCGCAAAATTGCAGTATGTTTCCTCTGGCTTTCTTTGCCGTATCATTACAGGGTCACTGATGAGGTTTTATTAGCCGAAACTACGTAGTATGACCCATCTTCTTTCTTATGGATGTTTTCATTGCTCTTAAAGGTGCATTATTGAGCTATCTGGAAAAAATGCTTCCAAAAATAAAATACATATAGGTATTTTTCTTTGAAACAATACAAATGAATGTTTTATGCAAAAATGCGAACAATTATGATGACAGGTAAACGAGTTTGAGAGGGATTCCCTAACTAGGTTTCGCACACTAGTTAGATCTATTTTTAGTTCGTGACAAAAATAGAATCCCATTATATGACGTTATGCGACGTTCATTTTTGGCCTTGTTTGCTTAGGCCATGCCTGAATCGGAAGAAATATGACGCTGAATATCATGCCATAAGTAACGACACTCAGAGACGATACTGTCGCCATGTATGTGTAAAGTGACAGATTTATTTTTTGAACAGAAATTCCGAACACATGTTCGGAGCGAAGGGTAAACACGAATGAAAACGACCATTTTCACAAAGTTCTGAAGCTGTATTTGATCCAAAAGTGTACGAAAGACAAAGGAGTATGCATTGAAGATAAAAACCAGAAAAAAAATGAGACCCGGTAGCTCAATAATGCACCTTTAAAGGAACTCATTTTTGATTTTTATTCGCAAACAATGATAAATAAATAAATGAATTAATAAATACAGTCAACCCTCTATATACCGACATTCGTTATAACGGCAAAACTTGTTACAACGGCAATTTCAACGGAAAGACTTCATACATAAAGGCTTAGCCTCGGTTACGAGCGGCGTGGGCTTCTCTCGGATTGGAAATGGACAGATCGGGTCCATAGACATAAAAGATTCTTGTAACCTAATACTCCAAGAAACAAATGTTATTGATATTTGTAAGAAGAATCTAGGCGATTCTAACAAATGCCTATCACGTTTGTTACTTGGAGTAATAATGGGATTACGTATTATACTCCTAACTTAATTTTTATAACGGCATATTCTTTATAAAGGCACAATAATAGGGAAAAATACTGACGTTATAACGAGGGTCCCCTGTAAATAAATAAATAATTTTGATATATCATTTTCTTAATAAAAGAAAAAAAAAATATATATATATATATATATATATATATATATATATATATATATATATATATATATATATATATATATATATATATATATATATATATATATCTTACCTTTATCCTTAAAAAAGATGGTAGCCACCACAGAAGACTGCAAATGCTCTTTTAACGAAAAGCAGAGTGCTTCTGGAAATCCGTCCTTTTCACAGCTAAGACGCGTCACAAGAAACCTTGTCCTCGGGATTAGTGACCAGTGCAAACACAAACCAGACTCCTAAGCTACACAGATTAGCAAGAGTCTTGAAATTTTTTGAAAAAAGCAACTAGAGATATTGTACTATCAAAGCGTCGAACACAAAGGGGCAGATCAGCCTGCGCGAATGCGCAGGCTGATCTGCCCTTTTGTTGTTCGCAAATGCTAAATATAGGTTTTCTCATGATGTAGCTCAATGTGAACCCACATTATAAAATAAGACACGACAAGTGAAATTGTACCTTATGTTTGGCTTGCCGAAGAATTACGATAACATAGTGCATTTTTTTTTTTTCAAATCTCAAAAACGGACAATTTTCTGATGAAAATCTGTACTATTTTTCTTATTTACACACCAAAAATAGGTTGAAGGCGCTTGTGTCTTGGAACAGAAATAAGAAAAATCAAGAAAACCCCGTGGACTCCAATTTTCTTTATAAAAGGGTGAGGTTTACGGGGTTGTTCGTTTCACTGACATGTTTACGTGAAGATTGAAGACTGAAGACCAAAGTCAGCCCGCAAACCCGTTCAGTCTAAATACAGCCCTCACTATCTGCGCTGAGAGCGCTCCCGCCCCTCGGGATTTGGAGAAATAGATTGGGTTGCACGGTGCTTCTACGCATGGCTAAAACCGACCAAACATCAGTACTGGTAAACCCCTTAGAAGGTCTAAGCCTGCCCAGGCTAAGTGGTGCGATTCGGACCGCCCATGCATATTAACCCTTTTTGTTTCATCGGGCGGCAGGGCTTGGGGTATCATTTCATCTCAAGTCCCACAAAATTGGAAGCAACGTCTCCAAAATGGCCTACATAGTGTTGACGGGGACGTTAAATCCAAAATCAAACAAACAAACAAATCTGCGCTAAGAAGCCTGAGATTAACTAGAACCCATATAGTGTACAGCGAAGATTATGATGAGACCCTGGCGATGCGCTGGCTGATCTGAGAGTACGCTTGGCTCACATGCCCGATATCGCATTTTCGCTTGACGCGGATCATTGTTATAATTAATTGCAATAACTCCTTCTCAGATCTCCTGTTGAGTCTTGAAAAAAGCACAAATGACAATCAAATTCATCCCTACTGGACAAAACGGCGATACACTGGCGGACCTGAAAGGACTGAGTTCGCAAAATGCACGAGAATTGTTCCCGTCACCAAGTTCTGGGAGACTATAGCTAAACGTGAGACACATCGAATTAATGAGGCAGTTCGAAGAATTGCTTAGTCTTAAAAAAGGCTGATGCTCGGAAAATGTAGCCCTATTGTCTCATTGCAGCATAGCTAATCCAAGTCTTAACTGCCTGTCAAAGGCCCCATTGTGCAGGATAGAAAGGTACCTTCCTACGGTCACTGCAAATCAAAGCATAGGTGGGTCGAGTTTCTCTGAGATTTCTTTTTATTGAATTAAGGATTAATGTCCCCGTCAACAGTTTGTCAGTCATTTTGAAGACATTGCTTCCAATCGTGTGGGACTTTTACCCAACATTGAGATGAAATGACACCTCAAACCCTGTCTCCAAATGAAACCAACAGGGTAAGCATGAACAGCCCGACTCGCTCCAATTTGCCTGGGCAAGCTTACACCTCTATGTGGCTTATGGGTACTCATGTGCGGTCGGTTTCAGCTCTGCGTGGAACCATCATGCAGCCCAATCTATTTCTTCAGGTCCCGATGGCCTTAACTTCCTGTCCTGATCAGGCCCTGATCAGACTTCGCCAGTGAAAAATGAGAAAAGGCCAAGAAAAGGCTCATATGATAAAAGCAATCTCATACTAATGGTCATTTTATATGAAACTTATGAATCTCGCCGAAGGCCCGTTTCATAAATGGCATGTAAAAATGACCACTCGTGTGAGGTTGTTTATGTACAAAATGCCATTCCTGGCGCTTTTGCGTTGGCATTTTATTTCAATGAACTGCGAACTGTAACCATTCAAAACCTTCTTACAAAGCGACGGTCATTCTAGACAAGACCTTGGAATATTTCATTCATCACACTGGTAAAGGCAAGCGCGCAGGGTAAGGAACAAACACACCGGATAAGGAAATTTTTCCGCTCAGGATAAAAAAGAAAATGGCGGAATGGGTATCACATGTGCAGGTTTGTTGTTGTTCTAGATCTCGTGCTATGGTTACTAATAAATACGGCTGCTCACATTAGCTTCACGGAAGACACATATTATTCACAAATTTAACTTCGATGGTCCGAATTCGACAATTGCATCCAGTCAAACGGAGAACCGGACACAGTGGAGCTACTCCACCGCGAAATCTCATTATTTTACATGAAACGCTCTTCTGGGAAGATGGCTTGCACTTTTTTGTTGGTTGTAGACATACACATGATAAATCGGACTGTTGCAAATACGATTTAAGGAAAATGTGAAATTAGAAGGCACACAATGAGAATTCCTAGTTCAATTTTCAAACCAACGCCCACGGGCAAGGAAATGGGTACAACGCATATGATAAGACACAACATTTTCCGGGGAAAATGGTTGTTGTATGGTCGTAGCACAAGGACTTTCCATCTCAGATTAGGTTTTCCGATATTAATAATTAGTCCTATATAGTTTAAAGCACAGATTGTGATCTTTAGGAAACGTTCAAAGTTTTTGTGCATTGTCTTGGCATGTGCATTGCTCTGGTTCTCGCAATGTATTCCACCCCACCCCCACACATACCCATACACTATGAATCTAGGGCGATTTGGCCCGGACGATTTGACCTAGGAGAATTCGGTCAAGGAGAATGTGGTTCGTAAGAAAATATTGGGTAGGACAACTTGGCAAGGCTAATATAATGTCCTGTGCACATTGACATTTAAATGTTTTTGGGTTTGTTTTCAGTAATGCCTCTTGGTTTGTTTGTTTGTTTTAGAGTTTAACGGCACTGTCAACACTATTGTAGGTCATTTTAGCCGGTCAGTTTACCTATCCACACTTTTCCTGGGCAGGCTTATACGTAAGCGGTTAACCAGTACACTGTACATTCTTTCGCCAGAAACTGACAACTGCCCTTCTTGAATCAGCGGAAGGGAGAGAATGACCGTAGTAAAGGTTTCATGATCAATCTCCACGAAAGAATGTTACCGACCCCGGCAGGTGTCGAACCCGCGCCCTCCGGATCACCAGCAGACGCGAAACCGACTGAGCTACCGAGGCCGGTATAATCATTCAGTTACAAATACATGTACATACTTTAATGTTTGTCTTGCCCATCGGGGCTTAAGAAATAGATGGGCTGCATGATGCTTCCACGCAGAGCTGAAACCGACCCACACACGAGTACGGGTAAACTGCTTAGAGGATCTAAGTCTGCCCAAGCAAAGCTGTGCGAGTCGACCCACCAATGCCTATAAACCTATTGGTTTCATTGGGCGGCAGGGGTTGCGATGTCGTTTCATCTCAGTGTCGGGTAAAAGTCCCACAAAATTGGAAGCAACGTCTCCAAAATGACCTTTACAGTGTTGACGAGGACGTTAAACCTCAAATCAAACAAACAATATTTGCCTTATATCCGACGACGAACTGCGTACAAAGGGCCTGTTAAGATCTTCAATTATATCTGCCCCCCCCCCCCCCCCACCCCACCCCTGGAATATTTGTTTCATAAATGTTGTATGGTGAGCAATAAAATGTTTTGCCATTCACAAATAAGGTATGTTTAACCATGACTTTACCCCTAATGTTTCCATTAACGAAGCCTGTTAGCAAGTGAACGTCGCACACTGAAGAGGATTTGAGTGAGGATCAAAAAGAAGCCAAATCATATCAGGCCCTTTAATGACCATGTAATAGGTATGTCTCACGAATTTGGCGAAGGTATCTACCTTATTTTCAGCCAAAAGAACAAGGATACAATTTTCTTCCAGAAATACTGCATGGACAAATACATCATTTCTAATTCATGATCGCGATGAACCCAATCCATCTATCCCCCATAGGGGATGATTATATTGCTAGAACCACAGCAATGCGCATGCCAAGACAATGCACGCAAACTTTGGACGTTTCCTAAAGATCACAATCGGTGCGTTGAACTATGTAGGACTAATTATTAATATCGGGAAACCTTATCTGAGATGGAAATTTACTAGTGCTACGACCATACAACAACCATTTCCCCCGGAAAATTTTGTGTCTTATCATATGCGTTGTACCCATTTCCTTGCCCGTAGGCGTTGTATTGAAAATTGAACTAGGATTTCTCTCTGTGGGCCTTCTAATTTCATTTTTTCCTTAAATCGTATTTGCAACAATCCGAGTTATCATGTGTATGTCTACAACCAACAAAAAAGTGCATGCCATCTTCCCAGTCGAGCGTTTCATGTAAAATAATGAGATTTCGCGGTGGAGTAGCTCCACTGTGTCCGGTTCTCCGTTTGACTGGATGTAACTGTCGAATTCGGACCATCGAAGATAAATTTGTGAATAATACGTGTCTTCCGTGAAGCTAATGTGAGCAGCCGTATTGATTAGTAACCATGTCACGAGATCTAGAACAACAACAAACCTGCACATGTGATACCCATTCCGCCATTTTCTTTTTTATCCTGAGCGGAAAAAATTCCTTATCCGGTGTGTTTGTTCCTTACCCTGCGCGCTTGCCTTTACCAGTGTGTTCATACTGTCAAATCGACAAAGCCGCGCTTTCACTCCCTGATTTGCAGCGCATGATCAGAATAATAAACTAATTGAATGACTGAGTAGGGGTTACGGCCAGCCAAGACCCTGATCAGACTGTGCATTTGATCAGAGTCTTCGCTTGTCGCCATGAAACTGGCCTAGTACAAATATATTATTGGGTCAATGAAGAGCTGTCCGATTTCGAAGGTAGTGCAAATGAGACCCGTGACGAAAAATCAAAGCACTGAGAGCGCTGATGAGGCGATTGTTTGAGAACTTCCTATAGCGCCGAGGAGATTTTGCTCCTGTTGGCAGTTTAAATCAGGCTTAAAGAATATAGATTAAATCGATCTTGAAAATATTTGAGGGTCACTGATTTGAACTAATTTGCTGAAACGGGGTAGTCTGGCCCAGAAAATTTGTACGCTCTAATGTATTCTGTTTTGTTGTGTGTTCTTGCATCCAAAGAATAAACCTTAATAGCAGAAATTCGGTGTTAAGGGACAGTTTGGTCACCATAAATATGTTATAGAAAGGGTTATCCCTAGGAAACAGAACTGGAAAATATGGAGTGTGCATGTTTTCTGGGCCAGACTAGCTAGTTTCGGCCAATTAGGCCTCATCAGTGACCCTGTTACATGTGGGTTTACGGCGTCCCGCAAACCCCCATGCTGACAAGACAACCGAGCGTGATCTCTGACAGGTGTACGGGCAGCTGTGGAGTAAGGCACAAGAAAGATAATAGATGAATGACATGAATTATTTACAGTATCTATATACAACACTTACTAACACCAAACATCACAATTTGTTGCTTCTGTAGCCAACTCACGACGTCCGCTCCGAAGGCAAAACAATGTTCTGTGCTCGGAACGGGTGACGTGAATACCTACAGAAGCAAACAACAAAAACAACAACAAAAACAAAAAAAGAAACAACAAAAGACGCGACTGGCCAGTTTATAACTTAGGGTGAATCCCCCTCTCGCGTGAATCTTCCTCTAGCGAACTTGTGTAAACTAGTCTATCGACATTGTTGCCGATCACAGGTTGATATGTATTATTACTATCTGATTCGTCTGAATCACCTGCAGGTTATTTAATTGACCTCTTCCATTTGAATGGTCTCACATTTGTTCACAATGGACAATGGTATGAGCTGCTTATGGTGGTCCGTCCGCCCTTGCTGGACCCTAACCCCCAGCGTCGTACCAGTACCTGCTGCTATAATGCAGGGAGCAGCAGGTCACCACACATTGTTGTGCCTGCAAATTACGATAACTGGACTAAGACACAGTTCACAAAACATACATGCTATATCATGATCCCCCTCCCGGAGAAGTAAGAATATGTTCATGCATATACCGTCATTGCGCATGCGCCGACCAGACATACAGGCTGATTAGTGCATGCGACAAATAACCGTACAGCAGAACTCAACTTGACTGCATCAAATTATCAGCACCCAGCGCTTGACACAATAATACTCAAAGTTCATGTTTCCTTACTGAGCACTACAGAAATCAATTAATGCTCACTACTACTGAGCATAATACTCATCAAATTTGTGCTCACTACATTATCACAAGTAAGAGGCAATTGAACAGACCACGCCTTTGCGCTACCTGGTCAGCCGCCAATTACAGGAAACATAACAAACTCTATTTCATATCCTTCTCCGCGACACGGCTCACAAATATAGCTATTCACAAATTCATTACATTAACAACAGACAGAAGATTTTCATCTATAATCCACAACATTTGTTAGTGTCTCATAAGGGCCAACACTGTTTGCCGTAAATTCTCTCTGTATTTGGTAGGCACCCCGTCATAACCGTCCTCGCGACGCCGATGACGCAGCTGACGTCTGTTGCATCCCTAAACGTCCGACATCCCTAAGTGTCCGACAAAATTTTAATTTCTCGCAAAATTGTTGGAAACAATTATGACATTTTAAGTGAAAATTTCGAAAAAAAAATTTTGGGAAATATTCGAAATTTAACTTCAATTTTTTCTTGTCGGACATTTCGGGGTGCCCCATGCATCCCTAAGTGTCCGCCATCCCTAAATGTCCGACAACATGAAAATTGACTAAGAAAGCATTTTTATTGTTAATAATCAATCAATGATAAATAAAAAGACAAATTTAACGTTAAACCTATGTTAAAAATGTTCACCTTTGGAAATAAGCATTGCAATATATGGATCCGAATATACCGGCATCCTTAGATGTCCGCCAGCATGACAGAATCTTAGTTTCTCGGGAAGATGCCCGAAACGGTGGGGAATGATCAATTGTGACATTTTAAGGGAAAACTTCGCTTTTTTTTCTCGAAAATATTCGAAATTTAACTTCATTTTTTTTTCTTGTCGGACACTTAGGGATGACCCATGCATCCCTAAGTGTCCGCCATCCCTAAATGTCCGACAACATGAAAATTGACTAAGAAAGCATTTTTATTGTTAATAATCAATCAGTGATAAATAAAAAGACAAATTCAACGTTAAACCTATGTTAAAAATGTTCACCTTTGGAAATAAGCATTGCAATATATGGATCCGAATATGTCCGCAATCTCTAGATGTCCACCAGCATGACAAGTAACTTGGAAAATAGTTAATAATGATTAATGATTTATAAAGAAAAAGGTGAAGTAATTTAACCTATGCTAAAAAAGAATACCTTCGGAAATAAGCATCTTGATAAGGGATCCCAATATGGTCATCCCTAAGTGTCCGCCTTCCCTAAATGTCCAACAACGTAAAAATTGGACGAGAACGCAAGTTTTTTTTTTGTTGTTGTTTATTAATTTTCAAATAATATTAAATAAAAAGACGTTAAATCCATGTTAAAAATTTTCACCTTCCGAAATAAGCATTAGAATATATGGATTCGAGTATGTCCGCAATCTCTAGAAGTCCGCCAGCATGACAAGTAACTAAGATCTTTTTTTTTTCTTCTTCTGTTTTTTTTTTTTTTTTTTTTTCGCTAATTACCAATTATGATTTTTAAAAAAATAGACATCAGAGTGGTTGGCAAATCCCCCGACCAAAAGGCAATATTGCCTTCAGAAAATTTTTTCACAAATAGAAAGCGCACTACACACATTCTCAACCATGTGAACAATTATGCCAAGTATTGTCAATAGATCTTGAATGGTTTTGGAGTTATGGTGATCACGAGATAGTCATAGTATTTTATTGGAAGGGGATATAACTCTAAAACCATGGTACCAAGAGTTGTGGTCCTTGCGCATGACACGCCATCTCAGTAGCTTTCAATTTACAGCCAATCAGATAAATTGTCTTCTATAAGACCTAAGCAGAAATTCGATTTTCCATAACACATTTTACACAATACGAAGTTATTCTGAATCTGAACTACCGCTGCATTTGACCCATATACTGAAAGCGGACTCATGCTAGCGGATTCATTTTTTGGGCGTTTTATGATCTCACTAATTTGGTATCAACCTTTTTTGTCGTTCAAATAGTTTACGCGACTATATAAAATATATGTGTATCATAATTTTAATGCTGGTGAATACGGGCATACGACTTTAAACCAGTTTTGGTCCAACCAAGGTACTGAGTCAAGTTTGACATCACGCCTATTCAATCATATGCGTAAGATCCCCCACCGTAAGATCTGGAAACATCCAAGAGACGTGATACTGTGCGACAGATCAAGTTATTTTAGTGATAATACGTTTATTATATACCTTTGTTCGCTTTTAATAAAGTCTTTTGTCAACGTAAATTGGCGGGAAACTTTGACGTTACATTCTGTGTGTAAGTGACGTCATCATTTCGAACGTTTGGTTCCGCGTTATCGATGGCTGTTTTCTAACGTCGCAACAAATGCCGGGACTCAGGGTTTGCAGGAGTGTGATACGGAATCGGAAAACGCGAGTGCGTGATACGGTATTCTGTATTTTTGTGTCGGAAAACGGATAGTAGACAGCAGTATTTCTTGTAGGTATATAATAAATTCCGTAATCCACTAATGGATTAAATATGCAAATTAGTTAGATACGCCCATAACGATACACGTACAACGTCCTTAACGACGTCGCGTTTACTTACTGCGGAAATATTGACATTTTTGCATACAGATTTTGAATAAAGTACGTTTTATAAGTCATATGATATATAGACTCTTGAGACGGGCCTCCGTGGCCGAGTGGATAAGAGAGCTGACTCTTAGTCATTAGGTCTCTCACCGCCCTAGGTTCGAGCCTCGTTCGGGTCACGAGTGACGGAAGGTCAGGTGGTGTTTCCCGGGTACTCCGGTTTTTCGCCCACCTCTGATTAACGATCGGCTCGATATGAGTGAAATAATCTTGAAAGGGCCGTATAATCCAAAACCGAAAATAAATTTAATCTTGCATTCGTGATCGTGTATTGTTGACTTTATTAGGCTCGTTGCGGGGAAAGGCATAAAATGCTCGGCAAAGCCTCGCATGTTTTACTTGTTCCTAAACTCGTTTGATAAATTCAGTAATGCATGAGCACTCGTTAGATTCTCTATGTATGCCACATGGAACTCCAGCTATTAATTATAGGTTTCACGTTTTAATTTGACTTTTCAAATTAATAATATTTCATTATTAATGATAAATTACTTTATCAGCCGTTTTTCATGTTAACGGCCACTTAGGTGTATATCAATCAAGATGCATATGTCCGAAGGTATTCTTTTTTAGCATAGGTTTAATTACTTCACCTTTTTCTTTATTTAAATCATTATTCATTATTAGCGGTAAGAACTATTTTCCAAGTTACTTGTCATGCTGGTGGACATCTAGAGATTGCGGACATATTCGGATCCATATAGTGCAATGCTTATTTCCAAAGGTGAACATTTTTAACATAGGTTTAACGTTGAATTTGTCTTTTTATTTATCATTGATTGATTATTAACAATAAAAATGCTTTCTTAGTCAATTTTCATGTTGTCGGACATTTAGGGATGGCGGACACTTAGGGATGCATGGGTCATCCCTAAGTGTCCGACAAGAAAAAAAATGAAGTTAAGTTTCGAATATTTTCGAGAAAAAAAAAGCGAAGTTTTCACTTAAAATGTCACAATTGATCATTCTCCACCGTTTCGGACATTTTCCCGAGAAACTAAGATTGTGTCATGCTGGCGGACATCTAAGGATGCCGGTATATTCGGATCCATATATTGCAATGCTTATTTCCAAAGGTGAACATTTTTAACATAGGTTTAACGTTGAATTTGTTTTTTTTTATTTATCATTGATTGATTATTAACAATAAAAACGCTTTCTTAGTCAATTTTCATGTTGTCGGACATTTAGGGATGGCGGACACTTAGGGTTGCATGGGTCATCCCTAAGTGTCCGACAAGAAAAAAAAATGAAGTTAAATTTCGAATATTTTCGAGAAAAAAGCGAAGTTTTCACTTAAAATGTCACAATTGGTCATTCTCCACCGTTTCGGACATCTTCCCGAGAAAATAAGATCTTGTCATGCTGGCGGACATCTAAGGATGACGGTATATTCGGATCCATATATTGCAATGCTTATTTCCAAAGGTGAACATTTTTAACATAGGTTTAACGTTAAATTTGTCTTTTTATTTATCATTGATTGATTATTAACAATAAAAATGCTTTCTTAGTCAATTTTCATGTTGTCGGACATTTAGGGATGGCGGACACTTAGGGATGCATGGGGCATCCCGAAATGTCCGACAAGAAAAAAATTGAAGCTTAATTTCGAATATTTCCAAAAAAAAAAATTTCGAAATTTTCCCTTAAAATGTCATAATTGAACATTCCCCACCGTTTCCAACAATTTTGCGAGAAATTAAAATTTTGTCGGACACTTAGGGATGTCGGACGTTTAGGGATGCAACAGACGTCATCCCCGCCGCTCAGGCCGTTATGACCTGTGGCGACCAAATACTCCCACTTATCATCATCACGTTCTTTATATGTACATACATGCACAAACTGAGTTATCAGACAAAAACGGCATCATTACAAAATGAACTTATAATTCTTCTTGAACAAAATTATTTCTACTCAACCTGAACACGCTTGTAAAATAAAATTCATTACGGTTCATCATCACGGATAACCCGACAGGCTCTTGTAAGAGTTTGCCCTGATGATGAAGATATGGTTAAACCCGTCTTAAGTTTACGTCCCCTCTACACCTAATATCATATTGAGACGGAACCACGGTTTTCTAACCACAGCTAGTCAAAAGTCATGGATCAAACAAGTGACCCGTCGTTTATTAATTACATTCTACAAAAGGGGTCTAAAAGCTTAAATGAATCTAGAATGAGCGGGTGTCCAAACTTTACGTCTCACCAACATCTAGGGTCAGAATGAGACAGGACCTCACTTAGAAAGACTCATTCTACTACTGGAGAAGCCTAGGATCAATCCTGCGACCTCTAGCTGGCAAAGTTAGTAGCCTAATCACTACAGGCTTCAACAGTGAATTCAGTATAGGCTTCAGAAAGTTGGGGTATACTAGAAGTAAACCCCTCCAAAACCTACAAGCATGTTCATACAAAATTAATACTAAACATAGATTTAACATACCTTTCAATATAATTTCACTTTCCCGACACAATGTTGTGGATACTCGTTACAACTTGACCTGCTGCTAAAGTGTTCGTTTTTCTCAGGGTTTTTATATCTATGAATACTACCGGAAAACCATGCATACTCATATTAGCTTGCAAAAATCGTGGCGAGGTGGAGATACCGTCCACAATTGAAGCTAGATAGCAAAAATCGAGTAGATAATGGATTTGCGTTCAAATAGTATATTTCCCATAGGAAAAATTGATGAAACGACCCTATAAATCAATGCCATGACTCCTGTCAAAACGAACACCCACACAACACGTGACGGGAATGAAAATCATATATGGCACAATTTGGCGGTTGGCGATTTTAAGGCAAATTTTATAGAACTCAGCCTTATAGCGGCCCCCTGTATTGTAAAAACAGATCTCCATAAACCACTCATGCATACATCGTATGATATGTGCATGACTTGTGCATGGAGCAGCACATTTTGCCTACCATATTTCACCTAAAATATTTCACTCACACCGCCCTACCATATATCTACTAAAATAATTATGATGTGCATAAGCACAAGAGAGGTTTCCTATTCCAGCTCGTAACAGACCCTCAAATATTTTCAAAATTCAGCAATGGAATCAATGATCCCAAAGGACAAGAAACGTAAACTACACTATGATGTAGGGCAGGGGGACTTTTTACGGCCGCCACACATTCCCAGACACCAGTTGTAGTAACGTTATATATGTTATAAAAAGGCTTATCCCTTGGAAGCAAGGAATACGCCACAGAACTGGAAAATACGGAGCGTACATGGTTTCTGGGCCAGACTAGCTAGTTTCGGCCAATTAGGCCTCATCAGTGACCCTCTAATATTACCATGCCTCTCATCATAGTGTAGATTATATTTTAAGTTGTTTGGAATCATCGATTCCATTGTGGAACTTAGAAACTATTAGGTTCACTGAGGATTAAGTTCGAAATTAGGTCGGGCCAACGGGAGTCTGATTTTCTTTTGCTCCAACATTTCAGTTATTTCATGCTGTCGAGTCCTCATCGTTGTTTCATCGCTTTAGTCGTTTGATTTCTTTGTTTACGGAGGAGATGTACCACTGATCAGATAGAAGGCATTCATGTGGCCACGTAAAATCGATTTAACACACACACACATACACACACACAAGTGAAATAATTTTACTGACTGTTCCATGGCGCTTTTTCTGTCAAGATTTATTTTTGTTACAGTTTGTCTTCGCATGTATGTATTGCTTATATCTTTTTTATTTTGCATTCCGGTTTAGCCATTTTTCTGGGAAAGTAACTTCCTTTTCGCTTTCCGCGAGTGATGCTTTCATTGGGGTTTAGTTACTTCATGTTCGTGTTTCTTTCCCTTGGGATGTGTTGAGTAATTGAATTTATTCCTGATTATTGTCTTCACTCCTATTTTAGTACACATAGTTTTCAGTTGTTTGGTTTATCTCTAAACTCTACAGGATGCACCTTTTAAAGTAAATGTATCGGTAAACACCAATGGTCGTATAACTATTAAAATAATTAGTCATTTAATCATAATGTAACAGTTTTCGACTAGACATGTATATTTCATTTATATATCAACCAGTTTTTCCATCATGAATGAAATGTACTAAAAGTTTGTCGGTGAACCATTTTCAAATGTCTTCAAATGTGTCTATGAACTGTTTCTAATAAGCGTTTGGGTCAAATGACTTGTCGGTGAACTGTCCCATTACACCGGCAGTCACTGATTTTACACTCGGATCAGACATATTCGACCGCAACTTCATTCACAGCCTCGTAAAAGAAGAATGCCTGTGTAGAATTTATAATTAGTGAAGAGTAAACAGAAGGGCATGTGCGTTCATAAATTAACGTAACGTACAAATTATAAAATTGACAGTTGACATTTTTTTTTGTGGAACTTATTTTTTCTAACGGATTTTCTTGGCGGTGATGAGGCTGATTGTATTAAGGTAACATTTCAATATACTGTTCACTATGGGGCAACCGTTGATAACAAACGCCCCAAAAACTGTCTTCGACCAGATAAGACACAAACCGGCCTGCTAGATAGAGTCTTGAGATCTTAGATACAGAAACCAGAGAGGCAGAGAACACAAAGATATTGATAAGACTGCGCGGTTGCGCCTTTGTTGATCGTAAATGTCATAACAACAGGTTTCCTAACGTCGTGGCTCGAATTTTCTGATATTGTTCATTTTTCGTATAGCTTCGAGTTGGCTATATTCTTTCGTGGGTGTTGATCATGAAATCTTTTCTACGGTCATATCATCTAACTTCTGTTGATCCAAAATATTCTTGCGAAAGGTAGTGCACTCTGCTGGCTAACCGCTTGTGTATAACAAGCCTGAAAAAGAAATGTTTGATTAGGTAAACAAACTGATCTGCTCGATATGACTGACTGACTGAATGTTGACTGGACAGTTAACTCCAAAAAAGAAACAATCATGTCCCTTCATGACTATTTGCTACCGGCAGAGATAGCTTCGTAAAATACAGCGAGTCCATTTTAGGAACGGGATGTGAGGGTGCGCGTGTGTGCGTGTGGGGGTGTCGAAGACCCGACCGCGCCCTACAAAAAGACGTAAATACTGAGGATCACAGAGATCCCTAAGCTGACGTTCCCATTACTATAAGGGTATTCCAATTGTGTCATGATATTAATTTGAGATGTAAATACTACGAAAGTCTAGTAGGGTCATTTACGAGAAAATAAAATAATGTAATAGTTGAAAGTGTAAAATCCTGAATAAAGGCGTAATAAACCAAAAAAATAGCCATCGGAAGAGATGGCAAATCCCCCGACCAAAAGCCAATATGGCATTCAGAAGATTGTTCACCAATAGAAAGTGCACCAGAATTAAACCACATATCACAAAAGTATTGCAGTTATGGCCATCGCAAGATTATACTGTCAGGGGAGATAACTAAAAAAAAAGGGCACTCAGAAATGTGGTTCTTGCGCATGACATGCCTGCTTAAGCTCATGTATTTCTGCACAAAGTACCATCAATATGTCTCAAAAGGTATTGGAGATATAGTGATCACAAGCTGGTCATACTGTTATATTGGAAGGGTAGATAACTCAAATACCACAGCAACAACAGTTGTGGTTCTTGCACATGACATCCCTTCTGTACCTTGTATACAATTGTGCCATTTTCCTTCAATATATCTCAAAGGGAGTTGGAGTTATGGCCATCACTAGGTTATATTGCCAGGGGAGATAAATAAACAAGAGGGCCATGATGGCCCTGGATCGCTCACCTGATCCATATTGTACAAACGGAATTGTGGGTAATATATGGTGGTGTGGAGGGTTTGAGCAATTTTGGTTGGACCCAAAGACCATATCTGTGAAATTAATTAAAAATCAGTCTGCCTGTTTAGGAGCAGAAGTCACTTTGAGAAGTACATGTAGAAGTCATTTTTGATGAAATGACATCTCAATCCCTGCCGCCCAATGAAACCAATGGGGTTTAAATGCACAGATGGTTCCACTCGCACCACTTTGCCTGGACAGGCTAAGACCTTCAAAGTGGTTTACCAATACTCCTGTAGAAGCACCTTGCAACCAAGGTGGGTGGGGGCCAAAACTTTCAAAAGCCATCTGTCTCTAAAAGGAAGCAATTTTATAGGAATGTTCCATGAGTGACCCTCTTACAAAATTGCTCAAAATATTTTGCTTAACTGGGCATGATGGCCGCCACAGCTAAAAACCTCAAACCTCATTCCTGTCAAATAATTTCATAATCCATCCACTCGTTAAGAAGAAGAAGTCGTTTAAAGGTTTTTCTATTTTTAGCGCTGACAGCCTATCTTGTTCACCAGAGTGGAACGGTTTGAGCAATTTTGGTAGAGGGTCACCCAAGGAACATTCCTGTGAAGTAATTTCAAAATCCATCCACTGGTTAAGGAGGAGAAGTCGTTTAAAGGTTTTTCTATTTTTAGCTCTGGCAGCCATCTTGTTCACCAGAGCGGAACGGTTTGAGCAATTTTGGTAATGGGTCACCCAAGGAACATTCCAGTGAAATAATTTCAAAATCCATCCACTGGTTAAGGAGAAAAAGTTGTTTAAAGGTTATTCTATTTTTAGCTCTGATGGCCATCTTGTTCACCCGAGCGGAATGGTTTGAGCAATTTTGGTAGAGGGTCACCCAAGGAACATTCCTGTGAAGTAATTTCAAAATCAATCCACTAGTTAAGGAGAAGAAGTCGTTTAAAGGTTTTTCTATTTTTTAGCTCTGGCAGCCATCTTGTTCACCAGAGTGGAACATTTTGAGCAATTTTGGTAAAGGGTCAATCAAGGAACATTCCAGTGAAATAATTTCAAAATCCATCCACTGGTTAAGGAGAAAAAGCTGTTTGAAGGTTATTCTATTTTTAGCTCTGGCAGCCATCTTGTTCACCCGAGCAGAACAGTTTGAGCAATTTCGATAGAGGGTCACCCAAGGAACATTCACGTGAAGTAATTTAAAAATCCATCCACTAGTTAAGGAGAAGAAGTCATTTAAAGGTTTTTCTATTTTTAGCTCTGGCGGCCATCTTGTTCACCCGATCGGAACATTTTGAGCAATTTTGGTAGAGGGTCTCCCAAGGAACTTTCCTGTGAAGTAATTTCGAAATCCATCCACTGGTTAAGGAGAAGAAGTTGTTTAAAGGTTTTTCTATTTTTAGCTCTGGCGGCCATTTTGTTCACCCGAGTGGAACAGTTTGAGCAATTTTAGTAGAGGGGCACCCAAGGAACATTCCTGTGCAATAATTTCAAAATCCATCCACTGGTTAAGGAGAAGAAGTTGTTTAAAGGTTTTTCTATTTTTAGCTCTGGCGGCCATCTTGTTCACCTGAGCGGAACGATTTGAGCAATTTTGGTAGAGGGTCACCCAAGGAACCTTCCTGTGAAATTATATCAAAATCCTTGCACTGGTTAAGGAGGAGAAGTCGTTTATAGGTTTTTCTATTTTTAGCTCTGGCGGCCATCTTGTTCACATGAGCGGAACGATTTGAGCAATTTTGGTAGAGGGTCACCCAAGGAATGTTACTGTGAAATTATTTCAAAATCTGTCCAGCAGTTTTGGAGAAGAAGTTGTTTAAAGCAAAAGTTGACGACGGACGGACGCACGCACGCACGGACGACGGACAAAAACCGATCACAAAAGCTCACCTTGAGCACTTCGTGCTCAGTTGAGCTAAAAACCAGAGCACCCAGAGTTGTAATTCTTGAGCATGACACACCTGCTTAACCTCATGTACATCTGCATCAAGTACCACCAATATGTCTCAAAGGGTATTGGAGGTACGGTGGTCACAAGGTTGTCATACTGTTATATTGGAAGGGGAGATAACTCAAATATCATAGCACCCAGAGGTGTGGTTCTTAGGCATGAAGCGCCGTCTCAACGTTGTATACAATTGTGCCAAGTACCATCAATATATCTCAAAGGTATTGGAGTTATGGCCATCACAAGGTTATATTGTCAGGGGAGATAATTAAAAAAAACAGGGCATCCAGAGTTGTGGTTCTTGCACCTGACACACCTGCTTAACCTCATGTACAACTGTTCCAAGTATCATCAATATATCTCAAAGAGTGTTGGAGATGTGGCCATCACAAGGTAGTGATTCTATATTATTGGAAGGGGAGATAACTAAAAAAAACACGGCACCCATAGTTGTGGTTCTTGTGCATGACACACTGTCTCAGCCTTGTGAACAACTGTGCCAGGTATCATCAATATATCTTAAAGAGTATTGGAATTATGGCCATCACAAGGTTGTCACTCTATTTTATTGGAAGGGGAGATAACTCCAAAACCATGGCAACCAGAGGTGTGGTTCATGTGCATGACACGCCGTCTCAGCCTTGTGAACAACTGTGCCAGGTACCATCAATATATCTCAAAGGGTATTGGAGTTATGGCCATCACAAAGTAGTCATTCTATTTTATTAAAAGGGGAGATAACTAAAAAAGTATGGCATCCAGAGTTCTGGTTCTTGCGCATGACACACCGTCTCAGCCTTGTGAACAATTGTGCCAAGAACCATCAATGAATCTCAAAGGGTATAGGAGTTATGGCCATCACAAGGTTGTCACTCTATTTTATTGGAAGGGGAGATAACTCCAAAACCATGGCAACCAGAGTTGTGGTTCTTGTGCATGACACGCCGTTTCAGCCTTGTGAACAACTGTGCCAGGTACCATCAATATATCTCAAAGGGTATTGGAGTTATGGCCATCACAAAGTAGTCATTCTATTTTATTAAAAGGGGAGATAACTAAAAAAGTATGGCATCCAGAGTTCTGGTTCTTGCGCATGACACGCCGTCTCGGCCTTGTGAACAATTGTGCCAAGAACCTTCAATGAATCTCAAAGGGTACAGGAGTTATGGCCATCACAAGGTTGCGTCTACGGACGGACGGACGGACGGACGGACGGACGGACGCCAGGCTGATCGCTATATCCCCCGAACCTATTCGGTCGGGGGATAAAAACGTAAGGCCAAATAAAAATGCGAAAAATGCGTAGTAACGAAACAGAAAGGTATAGTAACACGAAAAAAAGGCGGAGTAAAGTAAACAAAAGGTGTGGTAAAGTAAAAGAAAGGCGGAGTAACGCAAACAAAAGGGGCATACAAACGCAAAAAAAAGCGTAGAACCCCTAACGAGAATGGCTGTGACGCAAATGAAAGACGTAGTAACGTGAAGGAAAAGGCGCAGTAACGAGGAAAAAGGCATAGCAACGCAAACGAAAGGCGCAGCAAAGCGAATAAAAGGCGTAGTAACCAAAACAAAATTTGAAATATCACCATTTGCCCAGATGTCGTTTAAAAATTTTAGCTTCACTGAGCCGAAGGCTCCGGGGAGTTTATAGGATCGTAGCCCTCGCCATCCGAGTTTCGTCGTCCGTCCGTCAATCCTTTTTGGGGCAATTGTTATGGACAATCGACCAAGATTAATAACATTAGACAAATTTGGTCTAATGCAGATGCCCAAAACACCCCCAAGACCCTTAGCAAGAGACATTCCTGAGAAAACAGTGCTCCATATTCAAAACAGTTTCAAAAGTTCCTCATATCTAGAACTGAAAATGCCGATTGAATGAATATCATGTTTTATTGTCTGTCAGTTTATTTCATGAACGCATCTATCTTAATGTTTACTATTCAGTAAATGTAAATTTTATACAGGTGTTCTTATGAATGGAAAAAAACTTTATAGATTAATTCGCCATGGCGCCTCATTACGATAACACATCCGCGTGATATCAGGCATTTTTCATACCTCAAAGAATGTCATTTTTCTGATAAACTTTTGTGATATTTTCTTATTTATACTCGAAACATAGGTAGTGGTGGCTCGTTAGAACCGCCTCAATGAGGCGGTTCTAACAAGTATCCACTACCTATGTCTTGGAGCAGAAATAAGATGAATAATTTATACCCCCGTAAACCCCAGTTTTCTTGATATAAAGTAGGGTTTAATGGGTGTCCATTTCACGGACTTGTTCACATGATGTTTTTTGTAGCTCAGAACAAAATAACGAATCAATCCGTTTTGTATCAAAAACCCCATAACAGGTAATTGGCAAACAGTGCAGCCTCAGAACGCGACGTCTAATCAGGGCCTACACTACGAGGGATGTTCGAAAAGTATTGCTTATTGTCCTCTAGCTCGATATCCACGTGGGACTCGATAAAAACCAATACATATCTGTATATGGTTATTCAATACCTACACAACGGTGTATAAATGCACATGTTAGACTAAGTGTAAGACATAAAATTTGCCTTTTGAATACACGCAGTCATTGGTAACTGGTCAACTCGTACCTAAGTCAACTCGTACCTGAGTCAACTCGTACCTGTTTTTGGTCAACTCGTACCCGTTCTTTGGTCAACTCGTACCCCTTAGTCAACTCGTACCTATTTTGGTCAACTCGTACCCCAGGGGTAGGTGGGGTACTCTTTTTTTTGGCCGAACAATAGTTGAAATGGGTTATAACTTGCCCCGAGACATGTCTTGAGTTCACTGGAGGCCAGAAAGAAGTACTTTGGGTCCTTTTATTGTATCATGGTTTTCACAGCGCGGGGATTTGCGATCGCGCGCCACCAACCTGCTCTAGTTATTATTATTTTTATTTTCATTATTATTATTATTATTTTATTAGTATTATTCACTTTAAACCCATTCCGTCCCTGAACCCCACAAAGAGGTACCTTGTCAAACACTGCAGGCCAAGATCCGACGCCGCAGAACGCAGGGATATACGATGGCGCGCCATCAACCTGCTCTAGTTATTATTATTTTTATTATTGTTATTATTATTATTATCATAATTATTATTATTATTTTATTATTATTCACTTTTAACCCATTCAGTATCAGAAACCCACAAAGGGATGCCTTGTCAAACACTGCAGGCCCAGATCAGACGCTGCAGAACGCGGCGTCGTATGATCAGGGCCTACGCTGTTTGAAAAAGTTTAGCCACTTCCCGAATAAATTTTGAAGAAAACACAACCTGACACCCCTAAATTTCGAAATATATAAGATGGGAGATTCCATTTGGGTTAATTTAATTAACACTTTAGTTGATCCTGTACCGATTAATGTGGGTGTAAAAAAAAAACGATTACCGGTACTAGTTTAATCTAATCGTCCTTCATTAAAGACTGTTTTTAACTGCTTTAATTTTGCCGGCGAGCGGCTGTTTTTGTTCTGACAAAACTTAAAACTAAATCCCAGTTTTACTATTTATGTATAAAAGTGGGTTTTAAGAGGGACAAATTCATATAGGCTTGCATTCGTGGTGATTGTTTTTATTTAAGAGTTTGTTAGTTAAACGGTATAACAAATGTTTATAATTTAAGCAATAAAATTATATGAATAACTGAATTTATTTTTATTGTGCTACCTGTACATCCCGCTGTGTTTATACTCGCCGACATGTAACCGTTTTTTTTCGTGCAATGGGCACACCCCTAAACCTCACTTTATATAGAGACACTCGGGTTTACAGGGGTATACATTATCTTTCTTTATTTATGCTCCAATACATAGATTGAGGGTCTTCGTTAGAGTCGTTCCAACTAAAGATCACAGCCTTTGTTTGAAGTATAAATAAGAAAAAAAAAAAAAAAAAAAAAAAAAAAAACACGGATTTTCGTAAGACAAATTGCCATTTTGGAGATGTGAAAAACGCACCATATTGCACGGGTGTGCAAACAGTAAAAAGGAATATGCAACATTTATGTTAGCCAACATTTATGTTTTGAGCATATATGAGAACAAATTATAATTGTATAACTACATTTTATTTGCAACTGAGCATGAAATGTAAGTCACAGTCTACAATTATATTTTTCTCGTTATTTTCATTTACATATTTACATATGAAGTTCGTCTTATGTTGAGCATGGTGTTATGGACCTATCACATCCCTCTGGAGCATAGATTGTTGGCACTCGTTAGAGCTGCCCCACAGGTATAGTTCAAAGAGCACCCATAAATTATGTCTGGCTAAAGGGATATGGGGGTCATACACATGAAAGGTGCCATTTTGGCGCACGTGCGTAATGGCGTCATGCACCCACTATGTATCGTCTTCATCGTCGGGGAAAAGGATCAGGAGTCTGCATAGACCATAAAGTTGACCTGTATATATGTGTACTTAAGCCAAACTTACCCCAAAACAAATTTAATTTTTACTAAGGTACGAGTTGACTTAGGTACGAGTTGACTAAGGTACGAGTTGACCAAATTCGGGTACGAGTTGACAAAGGTACGAGTTGACTTAGGTACGAGTTGACCAGAAACCCAGTCAGTAAAAATGGTTGGTAGAAGCGTCGACAAGAAAGATGAAAAACGGGCTTACGGGATCATTGATTCCATTGTGGAATTTTGAAAATATCTAAGGGTCACTGATGAGGCCTAATTGGCCGAAACTAGCTAGTCTGGCCCAGAAAACATGTAGGCCTACACTCCATATTTTTCACTTCTGTGGTGTATTCCTTGCTTCCAAAGGATAACCCTGTTATAGAACATATTTAACTTCACTACAGCTGGTGTGTGGGAATGTGTGGCGGCGGTAAAACGTCTCCCTGCCCTACATCATAGTGTAGATTATATTTTCTTGTCCTTTGGGATCATTGATTCCATTGTGGAATTTTGAAAATATCTAAGGGTCACTGATGAGGCCTAATTGGCCGAAACTAGCTAGTCTGGCCCAGAAAACATGTACACTCCATATTTTTCACTTCTGTGGTGTATTCCTTGCTTCCAAAGGATAACCCTGTTAAAGAACATATTACATCAAAGCTCGCTCAAAACTTGGTTGTTCTTTGAAGCAGCTGATGACTGAAATTTGTACTGCTTATGGACCTTCTTTTGTGTCTTATGACACAGTTCGGCGGTGGAAAAAGAATTTTGAGTCTGGTGTAGAGTCCATCAAAAATTCTACGAAATCAGGTAGGCCAAAATCTGCATCTAGTAAAGAAATTGTTTCCAAAATAAAGGAAATCATAAAAGGAGATACAAGGTTTACAGTTCGTGATATTGCACGAAAGGTAGGCATATCGCTATCAACGGTTCACCTTATTTTGAAGAAGCATCTGAAAGTTAGAACGATTTCTGCTAGACGGGTGCCATATCTGTTGACTGATGAGCAAAAGAGGCAACGGGTTAAAGTGACCAAAAAGCTGCTTCAAATGTTTCCAAAATATGATAAAAAGCAGGTTGCCAATGTCATCACAGGTGATGAAACGAGAGTCCATTATTTTGCGCGAGTCAGAAAGGTTAGTAATAAGATCTGGGCCACTAAACACAGCAAACGCGCAATAATAGCCAAACGTTCTTTGAGTACTAAGAAGGTTTTGTATGCAATCTTCTTCTCGCAATAAAAGTGCCGATGAAAAAGCATCACCGGAAAGTACTACAAAGACGAAGTACTAAAGAAACTGAAAACGTATTTTCAGAAACGACGCCCTGCCACTGGTTTTTAACATGTCCGTCTTCTACATGATAATGCTCCCGCTCATACCTCCGCAATAGTTACGGCCTCATCCCCAACCCCCACCCTCCCCCGTATTCCCAAAAAAACCTTGCCATGTGATTTATTTTTGTTTTTGAAATTGAATTCATTCCTTGCTGGGCGGAAATACCAGTTCCGACAAGCACTTGGATCTGCCATTTATCAGTACCTTATTACTGTGCCCAAATCAGCGTACCGTGACGCCTTCAAGAAATGGACACATCGGCTGAAACTTCGCATTTCTAGCCACGGGGAGTACTTCGAGGGCATGAAATGAGCACTTTTGGGCTAACTTGAAATTTGAAGTCTCCAGATAGAAATAAGCAATTCATTTCGAACATCCCTCGTATTTGCAAAAGTGCAAACTTCTTCCAAATAAATTTTGAATTCTGATCCCCCTAAATTTTTAAATGGATTTATGCTGTATAAAAGAGAGGAAAAGTCTCTTCAGTACAAAATGGGTTAAAGTTTACGGTATTAAAAATATAGAGTCCCTTTATGTTCGCCCTGATTTAGACATTGTGGTATTCTTGTTTTTTATATCAACAACGAATTATTTGGATTTGAGAAAATGTCTTTAACGCATGCCGAGAGTATGTAGATGATTATTTTGTATTAGCCTTTACAAGTATTACAGCTAATATGGACTTTTACAAATCTAATAGCAATTCTGTACCAGAGCTCTACCCGCGGGTCTCTTTTTTATGTGAAAGTTTATACTTGTTATGGTTTGTACAAATATTACAGCAAATATGGGCTTGTACAAACGTGATACCAATTCTGTACAAGAGCTATACCCATGGGCCTCTTTTTGTGAAAGCTTATACGTGTTATGGGCCGGTTTTTTTTTTTTTGTTTGTTTGTTTGTTTGTTTTTTGTTGTTGTTTTTTTTTGTTTTGATTGTTGTTCTTTTTTAAGCTATGCTTGTTGTTGCATAAATATAAAGGTCAACCTGCATTGTGGGTAACATACGGCTGTACTTCCATGGTAAACCCAATGTCTATAATGTCTACGCCCATGGGCATAGACATTGACGTTGCTAGTGAGGGAAAAAACCCTGACTATCTTGATGGAGGCTTAATCATCTCACTGTGATGCTTTAGGTCCTTGTTAGGTTTGCCGGGTGCTGGTTGATAAACCTCCTCAGTCTTCTTCTGTCGCGGTTTATTTTTGTTATGGTTTGTCTTTGAGTGTGTGTATCGCTTATATTAGCCAATTGGCCATTTTTTGTGGGAAAGTAACTGTCCTTTTGGCTTTCCGTTCTTGGTGTTTCCGTTGGGGTCTGGTAGTTTCGTGTTTGTGTTTCTTTGTTGTCCCTGATGGGAGCTGTTGGTTAATTGTATCGATTCTTGATCATTGCCCTCCCTTCTATTTTTGATGCGGACTGTCAGGTCATATATGTCACAGGAGTCAGATACCTGATCTACACCTCTTGCATCTGCACCGTTTGTAATGTCACCAGCAAAGTGGACCTCGTCTTGCATCTCTTTCAGCACCTTGGATTTGGCTTGCAACCTTCATAAGTTGAAAAGCCTCCCAGCAAAGCGATACCTAATAGATATACCAGAAAGCATCTATGAGCATGGCAGAGAACACCATGCTGAAAAGCGTTGTGACTAGTATACAGTCTTGCACACAGGGAATGGATCAGAAAACCCATTATTATTTTGGACCCGTGCAAGCATACCCTCGTATCGCGGAACTGCCTCGCCATTGCAAGGTGTGCATTCAATCCGTTCAGTAGGACTCTTGCAAGGACCTTCCCAGCAATTGACAGTAAATTTAAATAAGAGATGCCACAATGATTGTCACAGAATTGAAGATTCCCTTTCCGTTTGAATAGGTGGATAATTTGTTTGGCCATTTTGTAGGAAAGTTATTGTCCTTTATTGGCTTTTCGCTTGTGATGTTTTCATTAATATTAGTTATTTCATGTCCCTGTTTCTTTCCCTTTGGCGTCTCTGATGGGAGGTGTGGGATAATTGTATCGATGAAGATCCTGATCATTGCCTTCACTTCTATATCTATTTCGGAGCGAGGATGCATTCATGATGTTTTGTTACGAGTTGGCATAGGGAAGACTGTGTAAGTGATCAGCAGTTCATGTTCTGCATACTTCCTGAAAAAGAGAAGGCCAATCCCTCCTTCCCAGGTTTTGGGTCTGTGTGGACTGTTGTAAGATGAGATGAGATCGAATATAAGTTCTATGATGATCTGTATTCTGTGATTTCTGCTACAGCCCGGGCAGATTAAATCATAGATAGATAAATGTGCAAATAAAGCATATTAAATTGTACTATCACATAGACTGTGTTCTGTTCTGTGTGAATTGCTTGAACACATAGTTTGCTCAAACATCATGGCCCACTTGGATTAACATAAACTTTTGCCAGACAGACAACCTGCATTTAGAAAAGGCATAGTTGCACAACTCAGCTGAGCACGGTTAGTAATGATTGGGCAAAAATCTTGCACCAAGGGGGGGAGGGGGGGGGCAGTTGAGCACATTTTTTCTGGACTTCGAGAAGCCACCCCATTATCTTTCTGCTTGCGATGTTCACGCCAAATGACATTCATACACCATGACCTGTGATGGGAAGGTAGTCGCTAGCTGTCACCTAAGAGGTAAACTTAGCTACACAATCCTCAGCACCTTCAGCTGCTGTAATAATAAGGTGCAGAGGAAAGTGTAGCTAAGTCTCTTTGGTGAGAACTAGGAACTAACTTCCCATATCACAGGTCCTAAACTAAAACTGAGTCTAAAAACATTACAAAATATTTAGCGTCGTTGGGTGTCATGTGTGGAGTCGTTTCGCCCGTGAGTCGTTTTGCCCGATGGTCGTTTCGCCCCGAGTCGTTTCGCCCATTGGTCGTTTCGCCCTTAATTTCAAGCCCTATGGATTGAGGTAAGATTTGTTTCGGTATGTAAAGGGGTTGATGGGGTGTATTGGGGTCCCGGAAAACAAGGTAATATCCTCGTTTGGTGCAGCTGGACGACCTACTGACGACTTCTACGTCAGGTTTGAGCAACTGAGCTACCAACTTTTTTAGAAAGATTTTCGAGCTCATATAATGTTAACAAGTCTTTGCAATATAATGGGATTTATGGCTGTGAAAATGACTGTGTATATATAACAAGAGGACCATAATGGTCCTATACCGATCACCTGAGCTAAGGGATTTGCATGTGTATCCCGGGGCAGGTCAATCCTTTGCCCCTGATCTATATCTAATTTGAAACGTCTTGGTAGAGGTCCAATAAAGGAGAATAGGAAATATAACGAAACATCGACATCGTGCGACACAGAGCATTCTGTCGAAAACTGTTTATTTTCTGATGGAAAATTGTGACACCAGTGTTATTTAATCTCCAACTATAGGATGTGCGCGCCGTTAGAACAACCTCATTGAGAATGTTCTAACGATTAGCATACCCACAACCTATTTCTGCGAGCAGAAATAGTGTATACGCCTGTAAATATGTTCTATAAAAGGGTTATCCTTTTGAAGCAAGGAATACACCACAGAAGTGAAAAATATGGAGTGTACATGTTTTCTGGGCCAGACTAGCTAGTTTCGGCCAATGAGGCCTCATCAGTGACCCTCAGATATTTTCAAAATTCCACAATGGAATCAATGATCCCAAAGGACAAGAAAATATAATCTACACTATGATGTAGGGCAGGGTGACGTTTTCCCGCCGCCACACATTCCCACACACCAGCTGTAATGAAGTTGAATATGTTCTATAAAAGGTTTATCCTTTGGAAGCAAGGAATACACCACAGAAGTGAAAAATATGGAGTGTACATGTTTTCTGGGCCAGACTAGCTAGTTTCGGCCAATTAGGCCTCATCAGTGACCCTCAGATATTTTCAAAATTCCACAATGGAATCAATGATCCCAAAGGACAAGAAAATATAATCTACACTATGATGTAGGGCAGGGAGACGTTTTACCACCGCCACACATTCCCACACACCAGCTGTTGTAAAGTTAAATATGTTTTATAAAAGGGTTATCCTTTGGAAGCAAGGAATACACCACAGAAGTGAAAAATATGGAGTGTAGGCCTACATGTTTTCTGGGCCAGACTAGCTAGTTTCGGCCAATTAGGCCTCATCAGTGACCCTCAGATATTTTCAAAATTCCACAATGGAATCAATGATCCCAAAGGACAAGAAAATATAATCTATACTATGATGTAAACCCCAATTTACTTAAAATACATTGGGATTTCGGGAGTGATCATTGCACGGACTTGTTAATGTGATGGTGAATAAATAAATAAATAAATAAATAAATAAAGTAGAAGTAAAACAAAGATCAGGAATCGATACAATTAACTTACTCCACCTATCAAAGACACCAGATGGAAAGAAACACAAACATTAAGTGACCAGACCATAATGGAAACCTAAACAAAGGAAGGCCATAAGGACAGTTACTTTCCCACAAAATGGCCATATGGCCATCCAAAATAAAAAGACACAAGTGATACACACAGTAAGTAACAAACAACAACATAAATAAACCGCCACAGAAGAACCGCCTTGGAACGGTCAGTGGAAAGATTTCCACTGGGGGCTTAAATCGATTTTACGTGGCCACAATCCTCGCCCTTACTTGCTTACTTCCGTCGCGATTTAGACAAATAATTAGTTCAGTCCGCATGAACTTACTTCAATCGCTGAAATGCACTTTGATATAAATAAAAAAATAAATAAAACAACCGTCTCTCTAAAAGTAGTACTGAAAAAAAACTCTGAAATAAATAAATAAATAAATTTACCTCTCTCGCGAATAAATGTGATGCTGAAACGCTCGTTTTATTAAATGGAAATAAGTAAATAAATAAATTAACTGTACCGCAAAGACGAAGCTGCTTTATTCCAAAAGAATTTCAAGTTACTGCTTGCCGACGGCCAGAAACGGACTAATTGCAAGAAATGCACAACTCAGACATTACTTAAAAGAGTCTTTGACAATCGGATATAGATTTCAAAGATGAATGATGTGATGAGGAAAAATATTTACTTCTATACACAGAAGTCGGCATATAAAAATAGAAGTAGAGGCAATGATCAGGAATCGATACAATTAACCCACAGCTCCCATCAGAGACACCAAAGGGAAAGAAATACAAACATGAAGCAACAGACCCCAACGGAAACACCAACAGCGGAAAGCCAAAAGGACATTTACTTTCCCACAAAATGGCCAAAAGGACATCCAAAATAAAATACTATAAGCGACACAAACACCCAAAGACAAACCATAACAAAAATAAACCGCAACAGAAGCACCGCCTTGGAACGGTCAGCGGAAACGAATTCCACTTGGGGGCTTAAATCGATTTAACGTGGCCACAATCCTCGCCCTTACTTCCGTCGCGATTAAGACAAATAATGTGTTCAGTCCGAATGAAGGCCTCCTTACTCATCAGTGCAACATCTCCGTGAACACTAAAATCTAACAACACAGAGATGAAACAACGGTGAGGACTCGACAGCAAGAAACAACAGAAATGCTGGAGCAAAAGAAAACCAACAGTTAGACTCCTATGGGCCCGACCAGAGACAGAGCAGCAGGTACCAACCAACATAAGCCTTTACGTTGGAACCGTCATAGAATCTGAGGCCTGATCCACCGGCGTGCAATTAAAGTGGGAAGCAAAGTTGTCAACCGTGATTGAGTTAACTACCATGCATGCAGTCTGTCGTATAACATTTATTTTGTACCCAATATTTTTATTTCGAAGAATGATTTTACGAAATTGGGTGCTGAAGCATTTCTTAGAAAAAAAAACTCGGTTCATAAAATTTTGGGTGATCAGTTAGCCTTTCTGGAATGTCGGCCGCCGTTCGCCGGAAGAGACAAAGACTTTACGAATCGCCTTTAATTCACAATCACAATTATTCTCAACTCGGTTAATGTGTGATTTTAAGTGCTTAAGGATTATCGTGGTGGATTAGCGCCTTTGTCAAAGCAACTAAAGAAGTAATTGACGGTCACTTGTTTCCACACTTAACTAATTATACTGACTACCAAAACGACCGCACCCCTCTCCCGCTCCAATTCTCTATCTCTCTCTCTCTATCCGAACTCGACGTGTCACCATGAACAGTTCAGATTCAGATCTGTTCGCCCGTCCGTCCATCTGCCCACACATCGCTTCATTTATTTATTTATTTATTTATTTATTCGTTTCCGTTTCTTTCTTTCTTCTGGTTTCGCCTTAATCACAGGAGGGGACAGACGGTGTATATTACATACACTCCAGTTTTGCAGGATGAAAAGTAGAAGTAAAACAAAGATCAGGAATCGATACAATTAACTTACTCCACCCATCAAAGACACCAAAGGGAAAGAAACACAAACATTAAGCGACCAGACCATAATGGAAACCTAAACAAAGGAAGGCCATAAGGACAGTTACTTTCCCACAAAATGGCCATATGGCCATCCAAAATAAAAAGACACAAGTAATACACACAGTAAGTAACAAACAACAACATAAATAAACCGTCACAGAAGAACCGCCTTGGAACGGTCAGTGGAAAGATTTCCACTGGGGGGGGGGGGGCTTAAATCGATTTTACGTGGCCACAATCCTCGTCCTTACTTCCGTCGCGATTAAGACAAATAATTTGTTCAGTCCGCATGAAGGCCTCCTAACTTATCAGTGCAACATCTCCGTGAACACAAAAAAATCAAAGAACCACAGAAGTGAGACAACGGTGAGGACTCGACAGCAAGAAACCACTGAAATGCTGGAGCCAAAGAAAACCTACAGTTAGACTCCGATGGGCCCGACCAGAGACAGAGCCTACACAGTAATCATGTACATGTAATTACGGTAGGGTTTTTTAACCTGCACAGGTGATGGTTCTCCCTGCACAAGGGGTCTCCAGTAAACGTCCCGATCCGAAGGACGGTGCACTTTATGACATTCATTCCTGCAAATGATGCCAATGGAGCGTGTTCGGACACCGAAAATTTCACCCCGCTGCCAGGGATCGAACCCGGGACCTCTAGCATCAGAGGCAAGTGCACCAACCACTGAGCTATCACGCTTGTCCATCTACTCATACTCTTCATCTCCATCCATCCATGCATCCATTCATTCTATCTATCTATCTATCTATCTATCTATCTATCTATCTATCTATCTATCTATCTATCTATCTATCTATCTATCTATCTATCTATCTATCTATCTATCTATACTACATCACCCCCTCGCGGGGATTACGTGCAGGTGCGCGTCTGTGCAATGTTAGTAGAAGAGTTATAAAATAAAAGTTTCCATAAGAATTGTTAGTGAGGGTGGAATAAAGATGATATGGTTAAAATGTTAGAACTCAGAAAGCAAGCTGACAGTGAAAGTTAAAAGATAAAACAGCGCATTGGCATTTATGGCATTCAATTCATTCGTTCATTCATTCATTTATTCATCTCCATATATTCAACCGTCCGTTCGTCCGTGCGTTCGATAATCTATCAACGCACAACTCCTTTATTTATTCATTCGTTTCCGTTTGTTCATCTACCCATACTCTTCATCCATCCATCCATCCATTCATTCATTCATTCACTTATCCATCTCCATATTAAACTCCGTTCGTCCGTGCATCCGATAATCTATCAACGCACAACTCCATTCATCCATTCATTCATTTATTCATTCATCCATCAATCTGTTCCATACATTCCGTTTGTCACTACCTTAAAATTGCGTGGGTTCGACTTGGCTCAATCGTGGCCCACTTTGCTGAAATTCTTATCAAATTAATAGAAAAATAAGTACCAGTGAGCAAAGTAAGGGCGAAGGAGGCAAGAACAAACCATACATCAACAGATCCTGTCACACAGCAATAGAGAATAAGCATCGCAAATGGAGTAAGTTTAAATATTGAAGTACTGAAAACAATGACGGTAACTACAAATATGTTCTAGAAAGGGTACAAGCTTAAGACAGCAAGAAATACAGTAACTGCTGAGCTTAGAAAAGCCAAATTTCTGTTTGAAAAAGACTTATCTGAGAAAATAAAAAGCGAAAACAAACTGTTCTGGAGCTACGTGAGATCCAAGACAAAGACCAAATCTGCCGTGTCAAGGCTAGAAAACTCCAATAATGAATTATCAAAGAGTAATCATGAAACTTCAGATATTTTGAATGAATTTTTCGCCAGTGTGTTTGAGGTCTAGAGTGAAGAACCTTTACCAGAATTTCAACAACGCCCTTATGAAAATGAACTAAGCCATATAAACGTACAAGGAGAACAAATAAGCAAAATTATAGACAAATTGAACGCATCCAAATCACAAGGACCCTATAATATCCATCCAAAATTATTCAAGGAAACTAAATCCGACATAAAGAAACCATAGAGAATCAAATTTCAGAAATCAATCGACGATGGAAAACTACCAGCAGTATGGAAAACTGCTAATGTCACTCCAATATTAAAAAGGAAACAAAAGCAAAGCAGAAAACTATAGACCCATCAGTCTAACATTTTAGAAAGATGTATTCGTGATGCAACAGTTGATCACATGTTATCAAACAACTTGTTTTCCATAGCTCGAAATGGGTTTATAGCAGGTAGATCATGTGTGTCTCAAATGTTAGAATTTATGAAATACATAACAGAAGCTATTGATAATGGAAATGACGTTGATATCATATACCTTGACTTTTGTAAGGCATTTGATAAAGTGCCACACAAGAAGCTTTTGCATAAACTATACAATTATGGAGTAACTGGACCAATTTATAATTGGGTGAAAGATTTCTTGGCAGACAGAAAGCAGCGAGTAGTCATCAATGGCTCAAAGTCTTAATGGATAGACATAACATCAGGAATCCCCCAGGGCAGCGCCCTCGGGCCGATTCTGTTTTTGGTATTTATCAATGACCATCCGGATGCAATTACAATATGTATCAAACTCTTTTTACTGATGATGGAAAACTATTCAGCAAAGTCAAACTCGGGAGAATAGAGTGGCCATGCAACAAAATGTTACTAGAGCTGAAAATTGGGCTGACACTTGGGATATGTTTTATAACAAGAAAAAATATCACCCTCTACATGTAGGCAATTACACACCGGTTATCTATCTTCTTATACTGAGTCGGTTATATCTGGCCATTACCTCAGTTGATTGGGTGGCTAAATTTAGAATTTAGCTGAAAAAAAGAGAGAGGCACTGGATGCGTCCTTAAAACTATTTACAATCTGCATAACAGAAGTATCCTAAAACGCATACCTCTGAGTCCCAATCTTACACTGTGCGGGCTTTAAACTCTTCTGCGGACTTGGCATTCACCGCAGAGGAGGGAAGATTATTCCATTGGGGAATAGTTCTAGAAAAGAACGAGTTCTTCAGGGCATCACTATAGGACTGGTATCTACGATATTGTGAGTCGTTTACTTTTGATGCCCTTGTTTGGGTCGACACTGTTACAGGGGTCAAGTACCTATCTTTACCAATAGACACTGAATCAGAGTGTATCTTGTAGAAGAAGGTTAAAGAGGACTGCTCACGACGGGCCACCAGGGACGGCCACTCTAGCTCATTAAGCATGTCACCGACGCTACTTCTATTTCGCCATCGCCTACAGGTCCATCGAGCAGTTGTCCTCTGCACCTTCTCCACCTGCTGAGTCTGAGTTTAACATAGGGATGCCAAATGGGTGATGCATATTCAAGTTGAGGGCGAATCAATGTTTTATATGCAACATCCTTTGTCTGCCTAGGTGCAAAAGCCAAGTTCCGTCTAAGGAATCCTAAAGTCGTAGTTGCTTTAGATGTAAACTCAGAGATATGTTGACCCCAATCAAGATCGTCAGTGATACTAAGATATTTGGCGGATTGAACATGCTCCAAAATTTGCTGGTGAAGAGTATACTCAAACTTAATTTGCTTGTCCGGAGGGTGTCGTGACACCCTCTTTGAGTGACATTTGGCCACGTTGAATTTCCGCAATCGGCCTCACACTGTGCAAGTTGATCCAGGTCATCTTGTAAATTAAGACAGTCAGAAGAAGAATATATGTTCATATACAGGACACAATCATCAGCAAACAAACGGACCGATGACCTGATATTATCGGGGAGATCATTAATGAAAACCAATAAAAAGGACCGGTCCAAGGACAGGACCTTGGGAGACTCCAGATAAAACAGGGACTGGATCAGACGCTTGGCCATCAAATACAACTTGTTGTGAGCGCCCAGAGAGCCATGAGCTAATCCACCTATGTGTGGATCCTCTTATCCCATAGTACTCCAGTTTATGTAATAGCCTTCTGTGAGGTACCTTGTCAAAGGCCTTGGCGAAGTCCATGAGGATCAAGTCAGTCTGTTTGTGGACTCACAATGATAGAAGATGAAACACCAGTTGAAATTGAAAATGTTGAACATGAAAAAGACCTTGGTATCATTGTTGATAATAAGCTAAATGTTAGAAAACACATAACATCTAAGGTAAATATAGCCAACAGGAATCTATGTTTAATTTCTAAAACCTTTACATACATGGACGAGGATGTGTTCCACAATTTATATAAAAGTTTGGTCCGGCCTCATTTAGAGTAACCCAAATCTGGTCACCTATATATAAAAAAGATCAGGTCATAATTGAAAATGTACAGCGAAGAGGAACTAGTCTAGTAAAAAGTTTACAACACTTATCCTATGAGGAAAGACTGAGAACTTTGGGGTTACCAACACTAGAATACAGGCGTGAAAGAGCCGATATGGTACAAGTTTACAAAATTATAAATGGAATTGATAAATTAGATACTGATGCCTTGTTAACATTATCAAGTCAGAGACAAACAAAGAGGACACAGTCTTAAACTGTTCAAAGTAGTTTAGGTCGTAGTACCAAAGCGTTAATCCAAAATCGTTAATCCATAGACAAAATGGCAAATATCAATGTTCGGATCAACAGACATGGACTCCAGAAGAGTGTAATCAAACGCAGAACCCGCACAAAGATAAGAAGTAACAATTTTAGTAACAAGATAATCGATTCATGGAATATGTTACCAGAGTCAGGAGTAAGGGCACCCTCACTAAATTCGTTCAAATCCTGACTAAACAAACACTGGCAAACCATCCATTCAAATTCGCCGCCCCTGCTACATGACAATGACCAAATTACCGGACTGAAAAAGCAGTATCAAAATTCATCACGAGAAGCAGACATTGCTTGACAAGATATTAAGGTTGCAGTAAGTTAGAGAAAGTAAGTTAAAATATAATTGCGGCGAAACGACCCTCTGGCTCACGAATCACCCGATATTGAAACATGGAGCGTGATAGCTCAGTGGTTAGTGCACTTGCCGCTGATGCTAGAGGTCCCGGGTTCGATCCCCGGCAGCGGCGATAAAATTTCGGTGTCCGAACACGCTCTATTGGCATCATTTGCAGGGATGAATATCATTAAGTGCACCATCCTTCGGATCGGACGTTAACTGGAGGTCCTCTGTGCAGGGAGAACCATCCCCTGTGCAGGTTAAAGAACCCTACCATAATTACATGATTGCTGTGTAGGCTTTCATCCTGCAAACCGGAGTGTATGTAATATACACCTGCCTCGAATGTCCGAGAGGGCGTATGGCAGTATATATAGAAAGAAAGAAAGAAAGAAAGAAAGAAAGAAAGAAAGAAAGAAAGAAAGAAAGAAAGAAAGGGCGAAACGACCCACACCGAAATCAGGGCGAAACAACTCGGGGCCAACAGACCCGGCTTTTCATGTGGTGTCCTGGGGTGCCGTGGGAGATTAGTAGCACCCAGCAGCGTACGCCAGGTGCAGCGAATCAAACCCAGCGGCGTACGCCAGGTGGGTCTCGGGTCGTTTCGCCCATGAGTCGTTTCGCCCGTGGAGGTGAGTTTGCGCTGTTGAAGAAGGACGTGTTCATTCTACGTTTTAATTTTAATTTTAATCTGAAGTTATAGTTGTTTAATCACCAGTTTAACAGTCTATTTTAGTGCACAAACCTGTACATATTGAAGTGTTACTAGTCAACATATCCAGGACTCCAAAATTCCCTGGAAATCTAAGTTTTCTTCAACGACAGAAATTTGAGCGCCTTGTCGGCCATTGTTGGCAGCCATTTTTCCCGACCGAAAATTAGAGAAAGTCTGTCCGAACAGAATGTCATGTGTATCCCATCTCTAACTCATCTTGGTGGATCCCACTATATAGCCACAAATATTCCAGCCTAATAACAATAGAGAAAATCAGGAAAATAACATTAAATAGTTGCCGGCGGATCCGACGGAAACGGTCAGATGGTTAAAAGATTTTTAATTAAGCTACAATGATTTTTTAGAAGCTAGGTGTTTTATGTAATATGAAACATTGTTTGAAACTTTATTTTACCTGAATTTTAAAATTGTGTGTCCTAAATGGTGAAATTTTAATATTTAACCTTTTTATCCCGTTTAGCCAATAGAAAATTTAAAAATGTCTTCTCAGTTGGTGAATAGGTTTGGCAGAAAGATTTCCAGTACCCGGTTGAATAGCATTGACAAGGATCATAGCATGTCACCTACCCCAGTCAACACAAACTCATATGTTCTTAATAAAGTCCGAGCACTTCAGAAAAAACTTAAACAGTGCGAAAAGGAGCATTTATCTTATGAAATGAAAGGCAATAAAAACTTTGTAATGAGGCTAAGTCCAGCAGCGTATGAGTTAGCTAAGCTAGTCGCCGTTGAGCAGCTTTACAGCCAGGACTTTTGCGAAGAATACTACATATCCTCTAGTATAAATGAAGATGAGTGTAAAAATCAAGTCGGGTCTTTATTTCGTGTTTACAACAAGAAGAAAAAAGACGGGACTCAGGGTAATTTTTTGAAATTCACAGTGAACTTCTATCATACAAAATCGAGTATCCTGGTAAATGGCAATCATGTAGAGATTTTTGAATCTGAACTTTTTCGCCCAATATGCGAACAAATTAAACTTAGGTGCTCTGAGTTGTCAATTATTAATGAACAAATATCTAATGTCTTGATAAAAGAAACCAGTGGCCCAAAGGAAACCAGTGTGCCACAGCAGAAATCCATTACATACTGTGGAAAACACTCAAGTGATAAGGATGATAGTACAAATGACAATGAAACTTGCGCTAGGCTAGAAATAGTTGATAGGTCAGATAGTTCTTCAAAAGGCGATGAAGAACAAGACAATGAAAAACTTTATTTATGTCCAGTTTGTGAACAGTCTTCAATCTCGGGGTCTATAGGCTGTGAAGAGTGCGGCGATTGGTATCACTTTGCATGTGCAGGACTAAGCGAATCTTCAGCGGAAGCCATTCAGTCACAAATTCCCTTTGTGTGTCTCTATTGTAATGACAATTTATTATACAATAACCAATCTTCGCAGGAAGCTCAATCTACGATCTCAACAGACATGAATGAAAATGACTCATCTTTACAAGATCCCCCAAATCAAAATACAGAACCCAAAACAATTGATTGTGACAATAATTTGGGTACTGTACAGACTGAACTCCATTGTAATAAAAACTCTGAGGCAGTAACTGAACTGTGTCGATCTGTAAATTCGGATAAGGATGAAACTCAGGCAGAACCTCAAACTATAGGCAGTGGTCAAGCTAAGAAAATTAAATCCAAAAAACCCAATCAGCAACACAAAAAGCAAACAGCTTCTGACATACAAGACACTGTTTTAGCGCAGAAATACTATATTAGTAGTCTAGAAAGCAAGGTGAATCATTTTGAAAGTCTGATTAACTTGTACCAAAATACCATGGAGAATAATTCAGCAAAACCCAAACCGGTGCCAAATTCAGACACAGTTCCGGGTGATAGTGAAGGAGTTGGCATTCCTTCTACATGTAGAATTGAAAATAGACTTAATCTACTAGAAAGTCAAGTGATCCATAACTTACATCTTCAGAACCAAATGACTTTACAGAATCAAATGAACATGCATAGCTTATTTCAATGTCAGAATCAGCTAATAATGTGTATTGCAGAGAGACAAGCCACACATAACCTTTATAATCCTATTGTGCCTAATATATGCCAACAATATCTTAGTCAGAACCAACCTAAGTATCACCCACAATATACACCAGGAGTGATTAGGCCCACCCCGATGTTCCAGCCTCCGGTTATGATACCTCCACCCCCTTACCCGCAGCACACTGTTCCATACGTCGTGCATCAGCAGCCAGGGATACCCGGCCCAGTACACCACATGCTACACCCAGTTCAAAGTCGCAGTGTCCCAATAGTACCCCATCCACCACCACAGATGGTCAGGGTTATTCCAGGTATGCCGGGCAGTGGTACTCCCATAATACCACACCCACCTCTACAGATGGCCCATCCCGCCCCGGTACACCAGGACCTCAGGGCCAGGGAGACACAGTCCATCATTACAACAGAGTCACCATTGTCTACTAACCCACAGACAGCATATCCCACCCCGGTACATCAGGAGCCCAGAGCCAGGGAGGCGAAATCCTTTAGTGAGGCAGGACATCAGCTGCTACAATTACTGGGTTAAACTGCACTTCCCCGACACAACGGTCACGAGTACAGGACAAGAAACCCCTTATCCCGGATACTGAGGCTAATGATTCATGCGAAGTGAATGCGGTGCTGCGTGTCCATGTCACCCCGGGAAAGTCAAAGGAATCACCGATTATACTGGATACTACGGGAGGCGTTGCGTACCCCAAAGAGTATGACAGTACCAAAAACAAAGTTAATACTGAAACAGATACTGATCAGGCCGTAGACAGAAGTGACTATTCTGCTGGCGACTCAGTTAAACCACATGTCTCTGATCAATTGAACTCCACTGTAAATGTAAAAGCATCGGACAGTAATGAGAAACATTTTTTAAAAGTTCCCGGCCTCAAGGAAAATCCGCCAGAAATCAGCCCATTAATGACAGAGTTATGTCAGGAAAGAAACAGACTTTAAGTTTAGTGACTTGTAGCATTGAGGGTGTGAAGGCAAATAAACTTTACTTACAAAAATTGTGCAAAGAGAATGAAATTATATGTCTACAAGAGCACTGGCTCTGGGACTTCGAGAAACATTGGTTTATTAACGAATTTCCTGAATTTGGATCTTATGTACGTTGTCACGATACAAATGACTCGATATCAAATTTTAACCTGCCTCGCGGAAGAAGCGGTGTTGCAATTTTATGGAAAAAATCTCTAATAGACCATACTTCACGCTTAGACGTCGGCAACGAAAGAGTGATCGCTATTGAACTGGACGGTAGTTTAAAGCTTTGCATCATCAATGTTTACCTGCCAACGAATAAGTCTGATTCTGAATACAGTTACCGAGAATGTCTCGACGTTGTGCATGATATTATATAGCGGTATGGAGCATCACATTCAATTCTGCTATGTGGAGATCTTAATGGTTCTCTCCTGCATACACGGAACAATAAACATGACATTATACTGAAAAGCTTCGTTGAAAGCCACCGTCTGTCAAACGGAACTTTTGCTTCTATAAAACCCACGTTTTACCACTTCAATGGAGTAGGTACGTCTCAGATAGACTATGTACTGTCAACGAATACAGAACTTTTTAATACATACAAAATTGGGAATAGAGAGTCATTGAATGTATCAACTCATGTCCCCATACACGTAACCTTGCGCGTTAGTTTAGGAGCTGAAAATGGACCAAAGAGTAAACCCAAAATTCCCCCGAGAAAAATATTATGCTGGGATAAGATAGATCATGAAGTTTATTCTGAGGAACTGCTTACATCCCTTAACACGCTGATGGACAATAGTAATGTGGAACGTGCTGTTGACTCGGTCATTAACTGTCTTAAAAAAGCCTCAGATAAAGCTGTTCCTGTGAAAACATTGAAACTTAAGGGTCCCAAGAAACGAGTGTCAAAGAAACTGTTAAATTGTATTAAGGATGTGAAAGAGACCTACAGGAAGTGGGTTTCAGCCGGAAAACCGGTGTCAGGACAATTACAGTATGAAAATAAACTCGCGAAACGGGTACTCAGAAGTCAGCAACGCATGGAGAATGCTATTAGTAGAAAAGCTTTCTATAATGCAGTAATGGAAAATCCCTCGACAGACATGTTTTACCGCCTAATACGCAGGAGTTGTTCCAGCAAGGAAGCTGAATCCACGTGCATACTCGTGAATGGTGTCAGGCACTACGACGCAGACAGCCAACGTAACTGCTTCGCGAACTATTATGAAGACCTTGCAGTCCCAAAAGACAATGACTATGATAATGTATTCTTAATGTTATGTAATGTTCGTGTCAACCAGATACAAAGTGAACTAAACGAGATCTGCAGTCAACTATCATTCAGTGAATCTGACGTTGAAAAAGCTATAGACAAACTACACAATGGCAAATCTCCAGATGAGTACGGTATCGCTGCTGAGCATTTTAAAGCAGGAAAGCAACAAATTGTACCTACAGTGACTAAGATATTTAATCATATACTGGAAACGAAAAGTATACCCAGTACATTCAAAACCGGACTTATAACTCCAGTCCTTAAAAAAGGTAAAGACTCAAAAGTCCTTGAAAACTACAGAGGTATAACAGTAACAGCAATATTTGGTAAATTATTTGAATATTCACTGCTTGAAAAACTTGAACTCTCTCAGTCAGATCTCCAATTCGGGTTTACCGAAGGACTCTCTCCTGCCATGGCCAGCCTTCTGGTTAGTGAAGCAAAGGCTGAATCCCACGACAATGGAACCCACTTATTCATGGCCACATTGGATTCCCAAAAAGCGTTCGATGTTGTACATCATGCTGTTCTTCTGGACGAACTCTATCAGAAAGAAATCCATGATACTTCTTGGCTGGTGATCAAGGACTTATATCAGGGCCTATCTTCGAGAGTGAAATGGGCTAGCGGCTTAAGCAACAGTTTTCCCATAAACCAAGGTGTTCGTCAGGGCGGTATCCTGTCAACAAGTCTATACAAAGTCTATATTGACGAGCTCCTAAGAATCCTGAAATCAAAAAGGCTAGGACTTCATATTGGGTCAGTTTACATCGGGTGTCCAACTTGTGCTGACGATGTTGCCCTGCTGGCACCTACTCCTGAAGAACTTCAAATCATGTTGTATGAAGCAATGATCTATTCTAAACGGAAAAGATACAATATCCACCCTACAAAAACAAGTGTTGTAGACATTTCGTCATATAAATTTAATGAAGAATTTAAATGGACACTTGGAGAAAATGAAATTACACCATCTGAAAATACCACACATCTTGGAATAACTAGAGCGGGCAAGAAGGAATCGTCTCTGAATGTTGGCGAACGAATTAGCTTAGCGCGAAGAACCTCTTATTCCCTAATGAACACTGGTTTACATGGGGCAAACGGCTTAAATCCACAGACGTCATATTTCATCTACAAAACGTATGTGCTTCCGCGCCTACTCTATGGCCTCGACACATTGTGCCTGACAAAGGGACAGATCGACCAGCTTTCAAGATATCATATCCAGACACTACGTAATATTCAGTCCCTACCCCAACGAACAGCTACGGCAGCAGTCTATATGCTCATCGGTGCTCTGCCTTTGGAAGCAGAGCTCCATAAAAGACAATTAAGTTTGCTACGCAGTGTTTTAGCCAAGTCAAGTCAAGTCAAAAGCTCTTTATTCTCTCAGTATCAAATATGACATCCGAGGAAATAGACAAAAATAGTGTAACAGCAGTGAAGGACAGCTCACTCACTCGCACACCCATATGCACGACAAATATACATGAAAGATGATAATAGATAGTGAGGGTGCCAATAATTGGGAGATAGCTAAATCAATGTACGGTGGGGGACAGAGCAAGATAGATAGATAGATAGATAGATAGATAGATAGATAGATAGATAGATAGATAGATAGATAGATAGATAGATAGATAGATAGATAGATAGATAGATAGATAGATGCATGGATAGATAGATAGATAGATAGATAGATAGATAGATAGATAGATAGATAGATAGATAGATAGATAGATAACAATACATTGAAACAGCTGTTTTTCACCTATCAACTCTGTTGTCACGTATGATTGGATCAGAGAGGTCAACCAATTAACAAGCCGCTTCACTTACGCTGCGCAAAGTGGGATACGTATTGCGAGTTGGATTATTTCTAAACGTGAGTATTTTTTCCAAATATTACTACACAATACAGTCGAACTTCGAAGGCTCGAACCCCTTTGGGACCATGAAAATTTATTCGAGACAGCGGTAGTCCGAGCCACTGAGGGTTACTGCCAGGAGTCATAACGAGATACTTTGGAACATCTTTTCAATGTTCTATAATGAAAATGTGTGCTGTGTGTATTCATTAGAATCGCCTCACCAAGGCGACTCTAATGAGTACACAAAGCATACATTAGCAGGATAAAAGACTAAAATCTCTAATTATTCCCCACTATTTCTTATGAAGAGAATTTCCCTAGGGGCTCAAGGGCGAGTTCGACTCAGCCATGGTAAGCGAGCCATCGGTGTTCGAGCCATCGAAGTTCCACTGTACTAGTATCTTGCTTTGTTTGCGCTGCCTGCTGGGAGACAACGTCTCCAGGAAATGCATCCGTCATTAGTTCAAACATTAATTTATAAACATGTTCATGTTGCATTCAGACAGGCAAACCCCATAACCTAAGAAGGAAATGAGTGAAAGATGAAAGTGGGGTCTGCCGGGTAGCTTCTCCCAGAAACAGACGACTGGGACCCACCGGAACAGCATAAGCAAGGCGGCTCTAGCGGCTCCCAGTGCGTCAAACAAACTTTTAAAATATACATTACATATTCCATAATACAAACGTTTTTCAAACAATAAATGGAAGGCAAAACAGAAAGTACTGGAGTTTTAACCTCGCATACCTGTAGACTGATGCCGATACATATGCAAACAGTGCCGGCCCTAGCTAACTTGCTAATTACAAGCTGATCCACTAGGACCATCACTGTTTGTCAGTGTTTGTTATCCTGTCAATGATTTTGACTATACCCCCTGTCTACAAGAACTGACATATCCAAATCAAAACGTGGACGTCTACATAAAAAATTCAGGGGTGGAAGGACTGCATGTATCCTTTCAGCACCATCACCGGGCACTCTGAAATGCGACTCCACAACAATATACATGTATCTGAAGAAAATAATTTTGTCAGGCCAGTCGTAATGTAGTGTCACAGCACATTCAATATTATAACTCCCAATTACGGGATGCGTTAGCACATTCGATACGCTGTAAACATTGACAGGATGTGAATTATCGAGTGCTCGACCACTCGCACCCCATTCATAAATAACTGTCATTACGTCGAAGAAAATATTGAGTCACCATCACGAAAGCACGCCCAAACAATTTTGATCCCTTTGAACCCCACCTCTATACAGTAAAACTGGGGTTCAAAGAGGTAAACCTTATTTCCCCTATCTTCGCCCTAAAATACAGACCGCGGGCACCCGCTATAACCGCCTCGATGAGGCGGTCATAGCGAGTACCAACAATCCACATCCCGAACAGAAACAAGAAAACATCACAATTGTTCATCTTAAAATTTTCATTTTCAGATGATTAAAGTTACAATACATCTGTATATGCGTGCTTTCGCAATGGTCCAAAACTGACCGCTCTTCGTATGCCGTCTGTAACAGGTGCTCATGCCGTGGGGTCTCACATGTCATCCCTGTCATTGAATTCCATGCGAGGCCCCAATGCATGTCAGACCCCTTGCTTGCCGACGGGACTGCAGGTAGTCGAATATGTTAGAAATTCGAAGTGAACTCATTAGGCAAATTTATTCATGATTATACGCATAAATATACTAAGGTTTTTAAGACATTTTGGGTCCTGGCTTGTCAGAAGAGCTTTAAATAGTAACACATTAGGTCGAGTATAGAAGCGCTTATGAAGATACTTTTGTCTTTGTGTTTTAAAAAAAGTACATTCTAATAAAAGGTGGAATTCGTCGCCAAGCGAATTAGTTGTACATAATGGACATTTTCGATCGTCTAGATCCATATTAAGCCATCTTCCTGTTTCTATAGGGAATTTATGGTTTGCTGTACGAAAGCGGATCATAATCATGCTTAAATGATTGGGTAAAATATGAAAATAATTTTCAAACGCAATCGATTCCTTAAATGAATTATGGTTTTTTTCCTTTAGTTGAGTTATTCAGGCATCCCTGCCATTGTTGGGAATACTGATCTAAAAGTGTTTGTTTTACGAAATGTTTAACATTACACTGCAGTATATTATTTTGGTTCAGCCATAGGTCAGCGCGACCTACGTTGGAGAGAATATTTCTTACGTTATTAATCCATTTCGAGTCAAGATTTTCCGTGTTTTTTAAGACTTGGTACAGATGAAACGATAACTTTGATTCCTTTCCGCAAATCAGTTTGTTCCAAAAGTCAATGATTCTCGTTTTAATTATTGTCTCAATTGGGAAACGACCAAGCTCAGCATAGAGCATATATAATGGTGTACTTTTCCTTGTTTTCGTAATTTTTCGCAAGAACTCTGCATGCACTCTTTCTATTAGGTCTAAATTCTCAAATCCCCATATTTCACAGGCGTAAACAAGGATTGGTAACACGGTATTATCAAATAGTTTTATTTGTAAATCTATTGGCAGATGGAAGTTATTAATTCTAGTGAAAAGAAGATACATTGCCTTTTTAGCCTGTTCAACTAAATGTTTTCTGCTATTCAAGAAACTTCGTGATTGCGAGAAGAAAATACCTAGATACTTATATTTATCACTAATTTGAACTAAATTGTCACCCAAGCGAAAATTTATTTTATCAGTTTTTCTAGCGCCAAAAATCACAACCTTGGTTTTATTTATATTTACTTTAAGCTTCCATCTTTGACAGTAATCATGAAATATGTTAAGAGTCGTCTGGAGGTCCTCTTCGTTGTCCGCTAATAGAACCGTATCATCTGCATACAGTAATACAATTAGTTTAAAGAAGGTACTGAAATATTCGCTGTCGCAATCAAACGATATACCTAGGTCCGATGTAGCTAGCAGAAAATCTTCAAGATCATTTAAATAAATAGAAAAAAGAACAGGAGAAAGATTTTCTCCTTGTCTGACCCCACAAGAACTTGCAAAGAAAGCCGAGTTTTCCCCATTGAGGGAAATACAGGATTTGATATCATGATACATATTATAAATAACCCTAAGAATTTTACCGTCTATATTTGATTTTAATACTTTTTGCCATAAACCTACCCTCCAGACCGAGTCGAAAGCTGAAGAAAAATCAACAAAACACCAGTCTGAAAGAATTAGTACAAAGACAATTAGCATACTCATTTGATAATCAAAAAAGCTTCTTCACCAATGTGAGAGGTATCCTCGCGCAGTATGAATTACCATCCCTGTGTCAACTTATATGCAATGAATTCAGTAAAATCCAATGGAAACAGCTCTGTGCCAAGCATATTAACTCATACTGGTCTAGAACTCTAGTGCGCGAAATCAAAACCAAGAAAACCTTGAAGTACTTATCTGTGAAAAATCTACGTATTGGTACAACACATCTGGTATGGAGAACTATAGAATCCTCTGTGTCCGACGTTAGGAAAGGAGTGGTGAAAGCCAGAATCTTAACTGGGACCTACATACTACAGAAGAACAGACAATCGTTCAGTAATGGCTCAGTGAATGCTGTGTGCCCCCATTGTCACCTTGAGGATGAAGATCTGCTGCACATGCTGGCTCGTTGCCCAGCATTTTACGCTATACGGTCATCTATTATACACACTATGAGAGACATTATCGTTCGAAATACTAATATAGACATTTGGAAAACCCATTTTAATGACTGGTCAGTCATCTTACAAACTTTGATATGTGTTGAGATGGTCACAAAAACAATACCGGCTATTAAACCACTGGAAGAGGAGATAGAGAGACTTTCAAGAGACTGGTTCCATAAGATACACATGCACAAACTTTGGTTAGATAAAGTACGGGAATGATGGTTGTCCGCATTGGCTAGACACTAATGTATATAAACAGTTTTTTAGCACAGAAGTTTTAGCCTGTTTATTGTGTTCGGACTTTTATAAACTCTTAATCTTTTTACTCTTGCGAATGCAAGAGGTGCTTCTTGTGGAGGAGGATTATACATACTACGACGACGGGTCGTTTCGCCCTGAGTCGTTTCGCCCTGGGTCGTTTCGCCCGTGGGGCGTTTCGCCCTGATTAGGTGGGTCATTTCGCCCTTATTTTTTTCAAGCCCTATTGATTGAGGTTATGTTTGTTTTGGTATGTAAAGGGATTAATGGGGGTATTGGGAGTTCCGGAAAACATGGTTTTGCCCTCGATTGCTGCAGCTGGACAACCTACCGACGGCTTCTACTTCAGGTTTAAGCAACTGCGCTACCACCTTTTTGAGAAAGATATTCGAGCTCACATAAGGTTAGCAAGTCTTTGCAATAAAATGGGATTTATGGTTGTGAAAATGACTGTTTATATTTAAAAAATGTGACTCATTTTTCTTTCTGCTCAAAACATAGATTTTGGATTAGAACCGTCTAATTGTCTATGTTCTAGAATCAGAAATATACTCTTAGATATTACTACCCCAAAACTCAAGGTATGGAGGTTTCAGCCCCTCCAGAAAAAACAGCTATGTTTATTTTAACTTGTCAGTATAAATTTCAATAAATCTCAGCTCACACTGATAACCAACACTAATTGTCTAAACATATGGCAATTAGATATTTCTTAACTAGGATGCAAACAAAACATTCATGAAAATTTCAGTTTAAAGACAGCAACAGTGGGCTGTTATGATATATTTATTTTATTGTTAAATTTCTTGACAATAATTTTAAGACACTTCACCGTAGACATAATGCATGTTTGAATTTCCTGGCAATTTCATGAGATAAAATGAATGAAGGAATATCTTCATGATAGGGCCTGTAGAGTTTGATTTTCAACACATACAGAAGAAAAACCTTCAAGTTGAGCTCTCTCTCTCTCTCTCTCTCTCTCTCTCTCTCTCTCTCTCTCTCTCTTTTTTTTTTATCTCTCTATCTCTCTCTCTCTCTCACTCTCCCTCTCTCTCTCTCTAACGATAACATGCCTATAAATTCACTGTAAAACAAAAGAGAAAATTTTCAGATGAAAAAACGTGATATTTTTCTTATTTATGCTCCAAACATAGATTGTGGACACTCGCTAGAGGCGGTTCTAACGAGTACCCACAATCTATGTTTTTGGGCACATTTTTTTTTTGTTTTAGTCTTGGTTTTATGGCCATTTCAAGATTATTTCACTCATATCGAGCCGAAAGGTGGGCAAAAACCGGAGTACCCGGAGAAAAACCACCTGACCTTCCGTTGCAGAACTTGGCGTAGCACGTGTGACCCGAGCGAGGCTTGAACCCACAGCGGTGAGAGACCTAATGTATAAGAGTCAGCCCTCTTATCCACTAGGCAACGGAGGCCCGTCTGCTGGGTGGAAATAAGAAAAAATAATGTATATCCGTGCATATCCTTTTTTTATTGTATAAAAGTGGACTTTGAGGGGGGTCAGAATTATATAGGCTTGTTTTCGTGATTCTCTCTCTCTCTCTCTCTCTCTCTCTCTCTCTCTCTCTCTCTCTCTCTCTCTCTCAAACAGATGACCAAACAGTGTCAACACATTGTGCCCTTCCACCATTGTTTGAATGGCGGGGGCATAATAATAAAAATTGCGCGACCAAAAATTAAAGCGGACGGTAAAGTGCTGAGTTTCGGAGTGTGGATTAATTACAATGAGAGTACAACCACATGTTGATAAATTCTACAAGAGCTGTCAAATATTTGATATATTGAGGTGCTCAGTCTGAGCAACTTTTAGTGAGTTTTACGCTGGAGTAAATAAGAGAAATAAAGTATATGCGAAAACCCATTTTTCACTGTATAAATTTGGGTTTAGGGGGACGTTATTGCATAGACTTGCTAATATGATATAATTGCGGCGAAACGACCCACGGGCGAAACGACTCACGGGCGAAACGACTCACCAGGTAAGGGCGAAACGACCCACCCCCAAAATTAGGGCGAAACGACTCAGGGCGAAACGACCCGGCGAAACGACCTTCGGGCGAAACGACCCGGAACCGCCAGGTGCAGCCAGAGAATCAAACACGTCCAAAAACCAAAGAGAAAGTGCAAAAAAAAATAAAATAAAAAAAAAATAGAAAAAAATGTCTGAAACGAATCCAGAATTTGATTGGCTTTATCCAGACCTTTTGCAAAAGGGAGAACTTATCAAAGTCTTAAAGAAGGTGCCCGAATTTCTTTCAGAATTTAAGTGGTAGCGCCTCACGCTGACCAAAGTGTTTCTTTCTTTTTCTTTCTTTCTTTCTCCCGATACTGTTTTCGGTCAATTCTGACCACGATAACAGGTTTGGGGTGTGGCACAAATGTTTTCAATCCCCACCCCCAAAAAGAGCTTTGTGACACAGCCACCAGCAGATTAAAAACTATTTACAAGAAGCCATCAGGGGAAGGAATCCATGCCTATCCCCTGCCCAACCCTAGGATATTATATTTTGGCCTTAAACCCATCAACTGTCTCAGAAGAGACAGCTTCGATTCTAAGGCCATTCCAAGTTGCAATTGTCCTGGGGAAAAAAGAACTCTTAAAACCATCCGTATAAGCATTAGGACGGTGATACTGAAAGGGATGGGACCTGGTTCTCCTACATCCTCCACCAGCTTCAGATAGGTACCTACTCTTATCTATAATGGCTAAATTATTGTGGATTTTATAGAATAGAGTCAGCGAAGCCTGCTCTCGCCTTTCCTGCAGAGTCGGCCACTGGAGTTCTTCAAGCATCTCTCCAACGTGACTTTGGTTGCGCCAACGTCTGCAGGTCCAGCGAGCAGCAGTCCTCTGAACTTTTTCTATTCTATCAGTCTCCTTTTGATGATAGGGCATCCAAACTGGAGCTGCATATTCAAGCTTGGGGCGGACTAAGGTTTTGTATGCAGCATCCTTGGTTTCCCTCGGTGCGAAGGCCAAATTTCTACGAAGGAAACCGAGTGTCTTAGTAGCCTTACTAGTTATCTCATTAATGTGTTGACCCCACTCGAGGTCATCAGTGATTTGAACTCCTAAGTATTTAGCAGAAGAAACGTTCTCTAAAACCTGGTTATGTAATGTATAACCATGGACCATCTGTTTATGTGGGGGGTGCCTTGTCACTCTCATAGAGTGACATTTGGCGACATTAAATTTCATGAGCCATGCCTCTTCCCAGGTAGCCAACTTTTCCAAATCATCTTGAAGTATCTGTAGGTCATCAGACCCTCTTATATTTCTATACAATACACAATCGTCAGCGAAAAGGCGGATTGTAGAGTTGATGTTGTCTGGCAGGTCATTAATAAAAATCAAAAACAATATCGGTCCCAACACGGAACCTTGTGGGACACCAGACAGCACCGGGGCGGGGTCAGAGCAAACACCGTCAAGTACGACTCTTTGTGTTCGTCCGGATAGCCAAGCAGAAATCCACTGGAGGGTATCATTTCGGATACCATAGTACTCCAGTTTATACAGAAGTCTTCTGTGGGGGACTTTATCGAAAGCCTTAGCGAAGTCCATAATAATTAGGTCTGTTTGTTTGTGACCCCTATTATGGGCCCCGTCCAGGTTTTCCTGTAGGTCGTGGATGAACTGGACAAGCTGGGTCTCACATGACCTACCGCTTCTAAATCCATGTTGGGATTCGACAAGGATCTTGTGCTCTGAAAGATGTTGCATGATTTTGCCCACGATGATGTGCTCCAGAGACTTACAGCAAATACAAGTGTTGAAAATCAAGTGTTGTGCCCTTGAGCACTGGAGCTTGACGTATTGCAATATTAAAGGGTTCATCTCTACGTTTCTATGTAATAGAAACGAAGGACGGACACTGTTTCAGAGATCCGTTGATTTTCATGCGAAAATCTCAAAATCTACATATTGCTCCTTTGAAATACAATATTGCTTGCGTTAATGAACGAACCGTAAACCTTCCGCCGCCGATTATAGAACTGCTTTGTCATATAATTCACCGTAAAGTGTGTTTCTTAAAAATATCCCAATTGCACAGCTGCAGGTTACGACGCCATTTTGTTTTTGTTAGGAGAATCGCATTTATTTTTTATTAGCGTTTCGATTGGTCACCAAGCATGTGACGATTTTCTTGGGTTGTTTTAGACCAATCAGACAACGCGCATGGACTCACTCCGAGTAAACAAACATGGCGACGTAACCAGCAGCTGTGCGAATGGCAAATTTTTAAGAAAAAGACGGATTGTCGTGGATTGAAGAGTAGCGAAGTTTTATTAGTTGCGGCGGAAATTATATTGCACATTAATTAAATGTTTTAACGTTGCATTTCGACGGAGCAATATGTAGGTGTTGAGATTTTTTAATGAAAATGATCGGACCTCTGAAACAGTGTCCGTCCTTCGTTTCTATTATATAGAAACGTAGGGACAAACCCTTTAAATTTTATTACGTCAAGCTCCTGTGCCCTTGAGCAAGGCACTTCATCCACATTGCTTAAAAAAAGTAATGGTTACTACCCAGGAAATCCTGCATGTAATGCTAAGATATGAGCCAGTAACAGAGGAGAACAAAAGTATATATATCTATAGCTGTGGACCATACAAGCACTTGTTTCATAAAGACAAAAAAAATCTACCCTCTACCTTGAGAAGATTTTTTTTTTCTCTATGAAACAAGTGCCTGTGATTAGTGCACTTGCATCTGCAGTTCAATCCCCATCAGCGATTATTTCGGTGTTCAGTTAATTTCATATTGAAACTGGATTCATCCGTGAACACAGCTTGGTTACTGCCGTCTTATCCAACGATGATGTGCCCTTGCCCAGTTGAGTCTAGCCCATTTGTGGACCAGTGGAACTCCTAAGTCAGGGGTTTCAGTAACTTTTTTGGCATCCAGGTGTCAAGGAAAAGTAGGCTGATGATTTTATATCATATGTCTCCGTTATTAGCCCTATACAAATTGTTCAAAGTAGCAGGGGGATTATGCCCAAGTGGAGCGTGATAGCTCAGTGGTAAGTGCACTTGCCTCTGATGCTAGAGGTCCCGGGTTCCATCCCCGGCAGCGGCGATAAAATTTCGGTGTCCGAAAACGCTCCATTGGCATCATTTGCAGGGATGAATGTCATTAAGTGCACCATCCTTGGGATCGGGACGTTAACTGGAGGCCCCCTGTGCAGGGAGAACCATCCCCTGTGCAGGTTAAAGAACCCTACCATAATAACATGATTACTGTGTAGGTTTCATCCTGCAAAACTAGACCTGCCTCGAATGTCCGAGAGGGCGTATGGCAGTATATATAGAAAGAAAGAAGGGGAAAATCCCTGCCTCTTAATGATCATGACATAGTCCTTGTTGAATTTGATATAAAAGCTAAACGAATGAGACAAGTGTGCATAAAGTATATCTTTATAAACATGCGGATATGGATGGTCTACGAGACCATATGGCACAATTTAAAGATTTGTTCCTTTCCTCTGACCTTTAACACATGTCAGTTAATGACTTGTGGGTCAGTTTTAAGTCCGAATTAACCACAGCAATGGAAAGGTTTATACCGACGAAAATGACCAAAACAAAACATAGTGCACCCTGGATCGATAACAGAATCAAGCATCTCAGAAGACTCAACTGATGTATTTTCATGCTCGTAAGTCTAGCAGTCCTGACATTAAGAACCATTACAAATGGTTCATAGCACATGTGCAGGTTATAAGAAATGCATATTGGAAGCATGTTTCCAGCATCTTTACCTGTGAAGTTGACAATCCCGATAGCCCCAACAAGAATGGTAAAGTTAAAAAGTTTTGGTCATTCGTAAAGGATTCGTTTAGGATCACTTCGCTAAGGAAAATGGAAATCTAAAAACAGACTCGCGCAATAAGGCTAATATATGCAATAAACAGTTTCAATCGGCATTTACATGTGAAACTGATGGTGAGCTACCATCCAAAGGTAAAAATCCATTCCCCTCTATGGGGGACATACACATGTAATAGTTGACCCCAAGGGGGTCCCTAAACTGTTTGGTAAGCTCAAGGTACATAAGGCATCTGGGCGCATCGACCTGAATGCCAGGGTACTTAAGCAATGTAGTGCTGAAATCTCTCATGTGTTGGCCTTTATCTTCAATGATTCACTTGCCCAGGGCACTGTACCAGATGGTAACAAGACAGCTCACCCCCAGGTCGTTTCCCCCTGGTTGTTTGCCCTCTTTGGTGGCCCCTAGTCGTTTCGCCCCCAAACCCTAGTTGTTTCGCCCCCAAATTATTTCCTATATGTTTTATATATAAAAGATTGATATATGAGACAGAGAGAGAGAAGAACATGTTCTTTGATTGAAAATGATAATTAGGAATTATGATAAGTATTACCTGTTTTGATCAATACTGTTACCGGTAATCACATTGTTTATTTGATTTGACACATTAATCACGCAATTAATGCCATTAGTGATGGGATGTTAAAACATGCGCTCTTTGCAAAGTTAAACCTCTTTAATTATAGCAGCACCTTTACCAGTTTTTGTCGCACCTGCTTTAGCAGGAAGACATAGGCGTGCAAGTTTCCGTCCGTCCGTCCGTCCGTTCGTCCGTCCGTTCGTCCGTCCGTCCGTCCGTCCGTCCGTCCGTCCGTCCGTCCGTCAACATTTTACACTGGATGTCTTGTCATCGTAACTCCTCCTACACTTTTAGACCGATCATTTGGAAACTTTGCATGTGCTTTCGCCATGGTATGAGGATGCGCATGTGGTTTGGACTTAATCTTCGAATCAATTTTTGTCACTTTTTCCATATTGTGAACTTAGTCATTTTTAGGTATGCGATACGTACCTCTTGTCATCGCAACTCCTCTTGCAGTTTTATACCGATCATTTTGAAACTTTGCATGTGCTTTCACCATGGTATGAGGATGTGCATGTGGTTTCGACATAATTTTCAGAATATTTTTTTCCGCTTTTTGCACATTATGAACTTAGCCATTTTTAAGCTTCATTTGATATACGACAGGTACCTCTTGTCATCGCAACTCCTCCTACAGTTTCATACCAATTATTTTGAAACTTTGTGTGTGATTTTGCCATGCTATGAGGACGCGCATGTGGTTTGGACTTTATCTTCGGATAAATTTTTGTCACTTTTTCCACATTGTGAACTTAGTCATTTTTAACCTTTGATTGATATATGATAGGTACCTCTTGTCATCGCAACTCCTCTTGCAGTTTTATACCGATCATTTTGAAACTTTGCGTGTGCTTTTGCTATGGTATGAGGATGCGCATGTGGTTTGGACTTTATCGTCGGATCATTTTTTTTCACTTTTTCCACATTGTGAACTTAGTCATTTTTAACCTTCAATTGATATATGATAGGTACCTCTTGTCATCGCAACTCCTCTTGCAGTTGTATACCGATCATTTTGAAACTTTGCGTGTGCTTTCGCCATGGTATGAGGTTGTGCATGTGATTTCGACATAATTCTCAGAATATTTTTTTTTCACTTTTGCACATTGTGAACTTAGCCAATTTTAAGCTTTAGTTGATATACAACAGGTACCTCTTGTCATCGCAACTTCTCTTACAGTTTTATATTGATCATTTTAAAACTTTGAGTGTGTTTCTACCTATGGTATGAGGATGTGCATGTGGTTTTGACTTTATCTTGGGATCAATTTTTATCACTTTTTCCACATTGTGAACTTAGTCAGTTTTTTACCTCACATATATAGGCTATGGATTCTTTTCAAAGCCCTATATTCATTTCTTCTGCCTTAAATAAACTTTTATTTTTTTGTGTGGGGCAGGTGGGGAGCAGGTGCGACATCAACTTCACCGAAGTTGAATTTCTGGTGTTTTAAATTGGACGGTTGGTTCGTTAACAGAGTTGGCCAGTAATACATTGTTGAATATTGACGCAAATGCCTTCTACGCAACGATGCAGGGTAAAAAATTTGCATCGGCGTTGATACGAAGTTGCATACACATTGTGTGCCCACTAGGTAATACATGGTTGAGTATTGCCGCAAATGTCGTCTACGCAACGACGCGTCAACACCGACGCAATGTATTAAAGTTGATCCCTTTCATCAGTGTTCTATCAGCAATCTGTGTATACCCTTAGCAGATTTGGACCTCTGACCCAGTAATTCCTGAACTGTAAGCAAGTAGTGCAGACCCTGATCAGGCAACTCGGTTTGCTTGATACATTAAAGTACAGCTTCTTCCCTAGGACTATACCCAATTGGAATTCTTTAGCAACGAGGGCCTCCGTGGCCTAGTGGAAAAGAGCGCTGATTCTTAATCATTAGGTCTCTCACCACTGTGGTTCGAGCCTCACTCGGGTCACATGTGAGACGCCAAATTCTGCAACGGAAGGTCAGGTGGTTTTTCTCCGGGTACTCCGGTTTTCGTCCACTTCCGATTAACAATCTGCTCGATATGAGTGAAATAATCTTGAAAGAGGCGTAAAAGCAACCCCCCCCCCCAAACATTAAATGTCATATGATAAAAAGAATCTTGCATTCATGCTCATGTATTTTTTAATTTATTTAACTGGTTGAGGACCGGCCCCGATAGCTCAGTTGGTAGAGTGTCCGCTCCGGGGAACGGGAGGTCACGGGTTCAATCCCGGGCCGCGACATACCATAGCTGGCCTGCTTGGCACTCAGATATACGGGGGTAGAGCTAGGACTGGTTGACCCAGTGTCAGGATAATGTGACTGGGTGTGGTATCATGTAATGTGTCTGGGACATGATACTTCAGTGAGGCAGCACTATAAAAGTGAGCATTGAGCTCCTTGTTGCATCCAGACACTGTCGTGATATGACTGAAAAATTGTTGAAAGCCACATTAAACCCGAATTCACACACACACACAACTCGCTGAGGAAAAGGGATAAAATGCCTTGTTTAATGAATTCAATAATACATGAACAATCATCTAAGATAATCTTGCATTCATGCTTGTGTATTTTTGAATTTATTTAACTCGTTGAGGAAAAGGGATAAAATGCCTTGTTTAATGAATTCCGTAATACATGAATAATTATCTAAGATCCTGTATTTATTATTTTAGGGTTCAGTAAAAAAGGGAATAATAAACTTTGAACTGACCACGGTTATTTCAATCCACCAAATGATCACCAATTGACCACTAATGAGCAGTTATTACCAGTAGTGACCACTGGTCTGGTCAATACTAACTCTTATCATGCTGTTCACGACAACCCCTATCTTTGGAAACAGTGTAGATCCAGATCAGATGGCTTCTATAGAAGCCATCTGATCAGGATCTACACTGTTTGACATGAAGTTTATGGATTTGTAAGAATAAATTGCATCAAGTAATCTGGTTGGTTCAAAGTCAGAAATGGGTGTGGCTTAAATAAATATTCAGCAAGATAAGGGTTAATATTGACTGGTCTGAATGACAGGGTGCTCAAGGAATGTACATAGTGCTGAAATTTCTCCTGATGGTTATCTTCAATGAATTACTTGCTCAGGGCACTGTTCCAGATGACTGGTGACAAGCAAATATTATTCCAAGCTTTAAGAAAGGAGAGAAATTTGATGCTGCAAATTACAGACTGGTGTCGCTCACATACATCTGTTGCAAAACCCTGAAGCATGTATTACTGGTAGTTACCAAAATAAACAACCATCTAGCGTTTACAAACAATCTTGCTGAAGTGAAAAGGTCTTGCTAAACTCACCTACATGTACAGTAGTTTAATTTTACCATGACATTGTAAGCATTGTGGGCCATTAACCATAGCCACAGACAGACTGACCTAAAATTTTATCATGGACTTCGCCAAGTCCTTCCACAAAGTACCCCACAGGAGGCTATTGTATAAACTGGATTAGTAAGGGATAAGAGGATCCACAGACAGGTGGATCAACTCATGGCTGTCTGGGCGCTTGTAACAAGTTGTGCTGGATGGCCAAGGGTTGGTTCCAGTCCCTGTTTTATCTGTTGTCCTCCATCCGCCATTGTTGTTTACCACATGTGAAAAGACAAACCAACCACAAGATTATGTGTATGGCTTCTTAGCCAATCAAGTTCAAGAATTCCTATATTGATTGCAGGTCATTGACATTAGTATGAGTTTAACCGATATAAGTCAGGTGTCAAGCTTGTAGTAGAAGAGGCCAGCTTGCATTACTGTACGAGGACTGGTCAAATATGAATGCAAGTAGAACGTTTTCTCATGCACTAATGCGAAAATCACTTGGAAATAAATATCACAGCGTAGAAAAACATTTTACCTATACATTGATACCAAACCTGTTAAAATCCGTACACTTTAGCCATGTGTATCATTCGATAAACACTGTCTACTTTTGTATACTAATACAAAACATGGTTTGAAGAAGGTCAGAGTACGCCGTTGAAATACGGTCCTATATTAAGAATCGTTGTATTCTTGGTATACAGTGCAAAGACATTTTTGATGAAATATGTTCGGTTTATGGGCATAATGAAATGTCTTTTCCGACAGTTTTTCGTTTGTGTAAGAAATTCAGCTGTGTGCTAGGCTCAACAGAAGATGCACCACATGATCGTAGGCCGAAAAGAGCAACATCTTCCAAGATGGTTGCTAGAGTGAAAGAAATAGTTGCTACCGATGCACGATACACCACTAGGCAAATAGCTAGTGTGGTTGGCATCTCATTAGGAGCAGCTCATACAATTCTGAAACGGGATTTGAAAATGAGAAAGATCTGTGCTAGATGGATTCCCCATCTGTTGACAGATGAGCAGAAAAAGACACACGTTCAGTGCACCAAGAAGTTGCTTAAAAAGTTACCAAATTACAATGCACAGTCTTTCGCTAATGTCGTCAAAGGTGACGAGACATGGGTTCACTTTTTTTAGCTAAAACGAAAGATTCAGAACAAAATATGGGCAACAAAGTATTGCAAAAGACCATGCATTGCAAAGTGGACCATGAGTGTCAAGAAGGTAATGTATGCCATATTCTTTTCAAATCAGGGCCCTGCTATTCAGGTATGCCATATTCTTTTCAAATCAGGGCCCTGCTATTCAGGTTGCTGTGCCTAAAGGCAAATCTGTAAATGCGAAGTTTTACAAGAATAAAGTTCTTAGAAAATTGAAGAAATATTTCAAAGAACGAAGACCCGCAACTGGTTTGGCCAAAGTCAGATTGCTACATGACAATGTGTCATCGCACAAGGTGTTCATTGTGCAAGACTATCTGAAGCAGGAAAAGGTTGTTGAACTCCCTCACCCCCCACTCATCCAGCTATTTTAGGCATAACTTTGGGTAATAAATTGTACCTATCAAGTAATCGGTTAAAAGCAAATCAGAATTGATAATCATTTTTGTGGACTTTATCGATCGATTATACGATTAATCATGTCAGCTTATTTACATCACATGCTCTGTTGTGTTTGGCACAAGTACATGTAACTCTGTTTGGTCAGAGAAATGGCCAAAAAAGGCTGGAGAATCTTAACCCTTATCTTGCTGAATATTCATTTAAGCCACACCCATTTCTGTCTATCAACCAATCAAATTACTTGATGTAATTAATTGCTACAGATTCATAAACTGAATGCCAAACAGTGTAGATCCTGATCAGATGGCTTCTTCAGAAGCCATCTGATCTGGATCTACACTGTTTGAAAAGATAGGGGTTGTGGTGAACAGCAAGATAAGGGTAAAATTGTTTGAATCATATACCGGTATACATGTATATGGTGCATTAGGTACCAGTTTATGATATTAGTGTTCGAAATAATGACTGACTTACATTTACATCATAATTTTCAGCGTTTTGTCAGACGAGATGACCTGGATAAACTGGAGAAGCAAGAACTGATTGAATTGTATCATAAATTCATCATACCATTGCCTCAGAGGAAATACCGTCAGAATCGCCGAGGTCGACAGATGACTAAGCAGCAAGTACTTCTGGCAAAAAAGAGAAAACATTCCACAGAAGATGACAAGTCTGAACCACCTGAGAAAAAGTAAATATTCTTAGCCCTTAGTAACATATCTCCAGATAAGGCGCCCATATGGGGCTTGCAGAAATATATGGGCTGCATGATGCTTCCACGCAGAGCTGAATCCGGCCCGCACACTAGTACTGGTAAACCGCTTAGAGGATCTAAGCCTGTCCATGAACCGCGGTGCGAGGCGGACCGTCCATGCTAATAAACCCTATTGGTTTCATTGGGCGACAGGGCTTGAGATGTCATTTCATCTCAGTGTCAGGTAAAAGTCCCACAAAATTGGAAGCAACGTCTCCAAAATGACCTTTACAGTGTTGATGGGGACGTTAAACCGCAAATCAACCAACCAACCAGATAAGGCACTTTTTCTCACTAAAACTAAAAGTACTGATATTTTCCTTATTTCAGCATGAAAATATATTTTATGTGAATTCATTAGAAGCAGCCCCTCAAACGGGTACCCGGAATCTGTGTTTGGACTATAATGAAAAAAATACTGCAAATTTTCATCTGAAAAATGCCACATGTACATGTACTTCTGGACCGGCCCCGATAGCACAGTTGGTAGAGAGTCCGCTCCGGGGAACGGGAGGTCCCGGGTTCGATCCCGGGCCGCGACATACCAAAGTCGTTAAGAATGGTACTAGCTGCTCCTCGCTTGGCACTCAGATATACATGGTAGAGCTAGGAGTGGTTGACCCAGTGTCAGGATAATGTGACTGGGTGTGGTATCATGTAATGTGTCTGGGACATGATACTTAAGTGAGGCAGCACTATAAAAGTGAGCATTGAGCTCCCTGTCGCAACCAGACACCGTCGTGATATGACTGAAAAATTGTTGAAAGCGACGTTAAACCTGAATTCACACACGCACACACACACATGTACTTCTGGAGATATGAAAGCCACCATTTTAGCACACAGGTATGTTATCATAATCCAAATCCATATTAATCCTTATCTTGTTGTTCACCACAACCCCTATCTTTGCAAACAGTGTAGATCGAGATCTGAAGAAGCCATCTGATCAGAATTACACTGTTTGGCATTCAGTTTATGAATTTGTAGCAATAAATTACATCAAGTATTTTGATTGGTTGATAGACAGAAATGGGTGTGGCCTTAATGAGTATAAGGGGAGATAAGGGTTTAACAAATGTACATGTATTGAAATGTTGTTGAGGGTTTAAACTGAAAGCTTGCAGCAGCTGAGCATGTACTGTAACTGGTATGTAGTTTGAATACAGTTGGAAATCACAAATTTTCATCTGAAAATTTTTGCCATTCATGACTGTAGTTTTATATCAAATACGTGTAGATAAATTTTTCTTTTGGCCCCTTCTTATGCATTCATGTGGCACTTCTCATTGATTTATGAAAAAACCAGAGGAATAGATGCCCAGGAAAAGCCATAATGAAAGATTACAGCCTACAAAAAATTGTCGCAAATACCCGCTTTTTCTATGAGTAACGCAAATGACTATGTACATAATGTATAAGCTAGCCAAAACTACATGTAAGTTAACATGCATGATAAGCAAAGTATCAGAAGTGTAACTGCAATAGTTCAGAAGATATGGCAAAGTCATACTTTTTGACCTTTGATCTTGGGGTTATACAATGTTTTGAGGTCCATTAAAAATGTATCCCAATTCTATATTCAAAGGGCCATCCAATAGCCAAAGTTTCAGAAGTGTAACTCCAATAGTTTAGAAGTTATGGCAGAGTCATACTTTTTGACCTTGGGATCGTGTTGAGGTCAAGGTCACACCAAAAGTAGTCCAGTGCCATTTACATCCCATGTACTATCCACATGCAAAGTTTCAAAAGTGTAACTTTACTGGTTGCAGAGGAGAATCAGGGGATCCATTTACAAGAAACGTGACAGACAGACAGGCATGCACACAGTCAGACTGACAACCCCTCGACTGTGGCACGAAAACAATATACCCGATTTTTCTTCGAAAAAAAAAAACGGTTTTAATAATAATAATAGACAAACATAAGCACATGCAACCAGAAGAGCCCTGTTGAAAAATCCAACAAAGCTACGTTTAAAACAAACAAATATAGAAGCACTGCCTTAGGATGATCAGTAGCGAGAACCACTCAACTGTGCTGTTTAACCCATATCTTGCTGAATATTCATTTAAGCCACACACCATTTCTGTCTATCAACCAATCAAATTACTTGATGAAATTTATTGCTACAAATTCATAAACTGAATGCCAAACAGTGTAATTCTGATCAGATGGCTTCTTCATCTGGATCTACACTGTTTCCAAAGATAGGGGTTGTCTTGAACAGCATGATAAGAGTTAAATTGATAATATGGACCCATAAATTGATTAATTGATTCTATTGGCCCAACCGTCACTCTAGGCTTTAATATTATTAACAACACACAAAGTAGTTGGTCCACTTGAAGGTTACTACCTCAGTCAATAGAGAAATTAGAAAAAACTGAAATACAACTAAAATTAAATACTGTAACTGTGATGAATCAAGTATAAGGGCTCATAGCTTGTTCCACACACTGTAAGCTGGAGCTGAAGTCTGCCCTAAGGCTAATTCGTAAAAAATCTTATTGCATGCTTATCTGAACTGAGCATGAAATTTATATAACGCCTACATAGCTTCAAGGCAGGGTTTTTTTATCCGAAAAGTACTGGGCAGTACCATGGTTGGGACGCATAGAACAGGACTGTGTTATAAGTGAACTGTGTTATAAAGGGATATTTTTATATAGGAATTATAGTAAAATGACAGTTTGGGAGGCAAGACCTGGCTGTGTTATAACCAAAACCGTGTTATAATGAGTAGAGTACTAAAGGGACTAAACTGTATTGATATTTTTCTTATTTCTGCACAAAAACATATGTTGTGGGCACTCATTAGAAGCGCCTTGCTGAGGCGCTTCTGATGAGTACCCATAACATACGTTTTCATGCAGAAATAAGGAAAATAATATGTGGCTACCCGCTCTTATCTGGGGCTATGGTCTAATTATGACCCCTAATCAGCCAACATGACCTTTGCTATTGGATGGGTCATACAACCACAGCTACAACAACAACACATATTTTGCATTGGTGTTGGCATTGACACAGTGAAGCACGGTATCTTCTGAACAGATTGATGGATTCTAATCAAACTTGCATGGTTGCATGGTTACATCATTAATTGTTTTTGAACTGAGGTACCCTCTCCTGTATGACCTTAGCTACTGATGGGACGTAAAACTCAAATGCACACAGACACACACACACACACACAGCACTAGGATGGGGAAAACAGTTATTATGTTTTGATGCACCCCGCCCATCAGGGCCTTGCAGGAATAGATTTGGCTGCATGGTGCTTACCTGCAGAGCTGAAACTGATCAAACTTTTGAAAACTGGTAAACCAATGACAAGGTCTTAGCCTGTCTTTGCAAAGTGGACTGATGCAAGTTGAACCGTTCCCTAAACCCAAGCAATGTTTTTTGGTGGGGTGGTAGGGCTTCAGATGTCATTTCAGATGAAACTGACCACACACGAGCACTGGACCCCCAATCAGCCAACATGACCTTTGCTATTGACTGGATCATACAACCACAGCTACAACAACAACAACACATATTTTGCATTGGTGTTGGCATTGACACAATGAAGCACAGATTGATGGATTCTAATCAAACTTGCATGGTTGCATGGTTACATCATTAATTGTCTTTAAACTGAGGTACCCTCTCCTGTATGAACTTAGCTGCTGGCGGGACGTATGTTTTGATGGCACCCTGCCCATCAGGGATTTGGGGAAATAGATTTGGCTGCATGGTGCTTACTTGCAGAGCTGAAACTGACCAAACTTTTTAATAGTGGTAAACTGATGAGGTCTTAGCCTGTCCTTGCAAAGTGTTGCAAGTTGGACCTTCCCCTAAACTCACGCGTTTATTTGGGGGTGGTAGGGCTTAAGATGTCATTTCGTCTCGATGTAAGCTAAGAGTCCCAGAAAATCAGAAGCAACGTCTCCAAAACGGATTAAAAAGTGTTGACAAAGCTCAACACAAACAATCAAAAATCTTATTTTAAGGTCACAAGTAAAAAATCTATCAAACTGGCCAAAAATATATGTAGCTTGCCTGCAACCTAATTCTATCGTAAAATGCATCTCCTAGCAGGGTTAAAATGCAGGTGGACTTGCAAATGCAAGCTAGCTTTTGATAGACCTGGCAGTCATGCATGTATAAATCCTAATCACATTTGCATTTTGTATCTGGTAAGACACAAACCAGCCTGCTCAGCTACATTGACTAGCAACAGTCTTTGTAATTACAAATATAGAAACTAAAGGCATAGCAACAGATAGGTAAGTATTTTGTGACAATTGAGGGATAGTTTTCCTTATTTCTCCATATAAATCTACATTTATGTTGTGAGTACTTATTAGAAACGCCTCTGCAACATAAAGCATAACGAAAACACGCCTATACAAATACATTGTATTTTACCGCCAAAAAATTGAAACTTTTAAGATGAAAATCCGTAATATTTTTTCTTATTTCTGCTTAAAATATAGAATGTGTGTACACGTTAGAACCGCCTCATTGAGGCGGTTCTAACAAGTACCCACAATCTATAGATTGGAGCAGAAATAGAAAAATAAGGTTTACCCCTGTAAACCCCAGTTTTACTAGATATAAAAGTAGGGTTCAAGGGGGTCAAACTTATATAGATCTGTTTTCATGATGGTTTTTATGGAGAATTGACAAAAACTACCCTTCAATCACCATAAAATGCTTACCTTACATGTATCTGTTCCTACATGTATGCTAAGGATATTATACTAAGCAATCAGCTGAAACTATGGTGCTGACCAAACTGCATGAATGTGCAGACTGGTCTACACCATTGTTGTTTGCAAAGAGTGAGTAAAAGCAGGTTTTCACATTAGCAGTATGATAACACCCTCATGTCACATCGTCGGCTTGGTGCAATAACGGTGTAACTGACATTTTGGCCAAAATATTTTTTTTTTTTTTTTTGCATAAATGAGTGCCTTAGGACTTGACACACTTGGTAAATAAGTACTACAGCTGGGTTCTGTCTGAATCATGATTTATTTCAGCATTTTTGATATTTTTTGTCAGTTACTCCGTTTTTGCTCTGACATTTAGAAAAAAAGTTGGTGCAAAAACAGTGTAAGTGCACTTACCCCATTTTTGTGCAAAGTTTTTTAAAACCTCAAAATATTGAATCCTGCTGCTTGATGTTTCAGAATAAGCATGTAAGTACCATGCAGAAATTATCAAATATGACCTATTACTTACCCGGTGCCTTTAATTTACTGCTTTACCATGTTAAAGGCAAAGAAATAAGGTTTGTACATTTACACTGTTTTAGTGCTGAATGCACTTACTACCGTTTTTGCACCAAAAACACTCAGCGCAGAAATGGTGAATCAACCTTTAAATGCTAGATATTTCTGTTAAAATGCCATTTATTCAACAATAAACATCACACACAAATGAAAGGAATCGCCATGAAGTTAAGAAACCAGTTATAGTATGTTTTTTTATGCCATTCTTTAATAAAACGGGTTTTTGTCTCTCCCGATAATGTTGCCATGTTGCACTTACACCATTATTGCACCAAGCAGACGGCATTGTGCATTCTTTAATATCTCGATACTGGTTATTTTTCTGATGAAAATTTGTGATATATTTCTTATTTATACTTCAAACATACATGAACATGTGGATTACCCACGACTACTTGTATGTCTTGGAGCAGCAATAAGAAAAATAATGCATACCCTTGTAAACGCCAGTTTTTTTTGGTATGTATAAAAGTTGTTATCACACAGACTTGGTAACATGATGGTTGCTCCTACTAAAACTGTGGTAATTTCTTTGCTGTTTTGTAGACAGACAAGTGGAGGAGGTCTTCTTACATCCTTTGAACAGCTCAAGAGTCCTAGTGGAGACAGGCTGAAGCCCCCACCATCTTGTGTAAATTTTGAAAAGAAAACAGTCAAGTTGATTTCATCATCTTCCAGTTCCCCAAAACTTTCATCAAACCTTAAAAACCTGTCCCTATCAAAAAGTAAAACTTCTGAATGTAGAGCAGAAAGCCCTGAAAAGAAAGTAAAGTTAAATGACACTTGTATAAAGGGGTCAGATTCAAATCTTAAAACTAACACAATAAAGCTGATAAACAAACAAATGGAGAGGCAGGCTGAAAAAAGTGAAAAGAATGGTAAAGAATCACAGACACAGTCGGGAGAAAAATCACAGACAAAGTCTACACAGGAAGTGGAGAACAATGCTGACTTATCAGCAGCCAAGGATACTTCAAAATCGGTGGGTATATTGAGGGATTTTATTTAGCTCACCAGCCTCACCTGGACCAAAGGCTCCAGGGGATCTTATAGTGTAGTGGTTGATCCGTAGTCCATCCATCAGCATCTTTGACCAGTTGCATATGTGCAGCATGCAGGCCAATCTCGATGTTTTCTCAGCTGTAGCATGCCTCTGGTGGAGGATTGATGACATACGTTTTTAATTGAAATATAAAGACTTCGGTTTGGTTCCTATGGCAACAACAAGATCCCATAGACTTACAGAGGGAAAATGCTTGTCACTACAGTAGCACCTTCAGTATTGATCCAATCTTTCTGAAACTTTTAAGTAGGCTTGGGGTAAAGCTCAGATGAGTTCAAAAACCAGCTATGTTTGCTTATTAATCAAAGTTGTGTCCCCTTGATTGCTGATAATGTCTATTTTTGACTTTGTCACTACCATAGCCCCTTCAGTTTTGCTTGGATCTTTTGAAACTTAGATATTTAGATATAAGTAGGATTGGGTTAAAAGCTGGCTGAGTTCGAAAACTGACGAAGTTGGTCCATAGTGTTACGTCTCCTTAATTGCTGAAAATGTCTATTTTTGGACCTTGTCAACACCGTAGCCCCTTCTGTTTTGATCGTATCTTCTTGAAACTTACATACAAGTACCGGAAAGTCATTGTTAAATTCTCAGAATGTGTTCAATAGCAGGTGAGGTCGGCCTTTTTATCTTAGAGTAACGTACGTCCCTTTGATTGCAGAAAATGTGTATTTTTGACCTTGTCATCACCATGGCCCCTTCAGTTTTTATCGGATCTTCTTGAAACATACATATAAGTAAGCCATGGAGAAAAGCTCTGATGCGTTCGAAAACTGGTGATGTCAGTAGATTACTTACGGAGTTATGCCCCTAATTTGCTGAAAACACTTACTTTTGACCTTACCATCACTGTAGCCCCTTCAGTTTTGATGGGATCTTCTTGACACTTACAAGTAAGTCAGGGATATAAGCTTTGATGAGTGTAAGAAAATTGATGAAGTCGGCCTTTTTATCATAGTTACATCCCTTTGATTGCAAGAAATGCCTTTTTAGCTCACCTGGGCTGAAGGCTGCAGGGGAGCTTATAGGATGGTAGTCCCTCCGTAGTTCATCTGTCGTCTGTCCACCATCCATCCACTCTTTTGACCAGACCAGTTAGATCTCTGTGGCCTGTAGGTTTATCCCAACCATTTCTCATCTGTAGCATGCCTCTGGTGGGGCATTGATGACCTTAGCTTTTTATTGAAGAGGTTGTGCATTCGAATCCGGCACCCGGTATCGAGGTGTGTCCTTGGGCAAGACACATAATGACACTGCCTCACTCCACCCCGGTGTAAATGGGCAGCAGTGGTGTAATAGTCACTGCCTCTCTCGGCGCGTGAAAACATCCGGAATGAGTGTTCGAGAGCGATTAAATAAGCTTGCAGCTTCCATCACAATCGAACTAAAATAAATTAGTATAAAATAAATATTGAAATCAATGAAAAAGCAACCACAAGTTCCCATAGACTTACGATGGGAAAATGCTTGTTTGGCCTTGTCATCACCATAGCCCCTTCAGTTTTAATTGGGTCTTCTTGAAACTTACATATAAGTAAGTCAGGGATAAAAGCTTGGATGAAAAGTATCAATGTCAGCCTATTACTCAGTTACATCCCTTTAATCGCTGAAAATGCCCGTTTTGGACCCTGACATCACTGCAGACTGCGGGCTGATCTCAGCCATTCCTCATCTGTAGCATGCCTCTGGTTTGCCTATTGATGAAGGTTTTTATGGAAATTAAATGGAAACTTTGGTTGCTATGCCAACCAAATGGTCCCAGAGACTTACAATGGAAAAATGCTTGTCATCGCTGTCACACCTTCAGTTTTGATCTGGTCTTCTGAAACTTGCCTATAAGGTGGTTCGGGATAAACATTAGGATGAGTTAAAAACCTGGCAAAGTCGGCCAATTAATGTTAGAGTTATGTTCCTTTGATTGCTGACAATGCCTTTTTAGCTCACCGTCACGTAATGACGAGGTGAGCTTTTGGGATCACTTTTCGTCCGTCGTGCGTGCGTCCGTCCGTGCGTGCGTCCGTAAACAATTCTTTAAACGACATCTCCTCCTAAACCACTGATCGGATTTTGACCAAACTTCACAGGAATGATCCTTAGGTGGTCCCCTTTCAAAGTTGTTCAAATGGTTCCGGTCCGTTGCACATCTAGGTCATAGGAGCCAAAAACAGATTTTTTTCACCAAAAACTTAAAAAATCTTCTTCTCTGAAACCACAAGGCCCAGGTCTTTGATATTTGGTATGAAGCTTCATCTGGTGGACCCCTACCAAGATTGTTAAAATTATAGTGCTGGGGCCAAAAATGCCCCCGCTCCGGGGCCCTTTGGTTTTACATGGGCTTATATAGGGAAAATCTTTAAAAATCTTCTTCTCTGAAACCGTAAGGCCCAGGTCTTTGATATTTGGTATGAAGCTTCATCTAGTGGACCCCTACCAAGATTGTTCAAATTATAGTGCTGGAGCCAAAAATGCCCCCGCTCCGGGGCCCTTTGGTTTTACATGGGCTTATATAGGGAAAATCTTTAAAAATCTTCTTCTTTGAAACCGCAAGGCCCAGGTCTTTGATATTTGGTATGAAGCTTCATCTAGTGGACCCCTACCAAGATTGTTAAAATTATAGTGCTGGAGCCAAAAATGCCCCCGCTCCGGGGCCCTTTGGTTTTACATGGGCTTATATAGGGAAAATCTTTAAAAATCTTCTTCTCTGAAACCGCAAGGCCCAGGTCTTTGATATTTGGTATGAAGCTTCATCTAGTGGACCCCTACCAAGATTGTTCAAATTATAGTGCTGGGGCCAAAAATGCCCCCGCTCCAGGGCCCTTTGGTTTTACATGGGCTTATATAGGGAAGAGCTTTAAAAATCTTCTTCTCTGTAACCGTAAGGCCCAGGTCTTTGATATTCGGTATGAAGCTTCATCTAGGGGACCCCTACCAAGATTGTTCAAATTATAGTGCTGGAGCCAAAAATGCCCCCGCTCCGGGGCCCTTTGGTTTTACATGGGCTTATATAGGGAAAATCTTTAAAAATCTTCTTCTTTGAAACCGCAAGGCCCAGGTCTTTGATATTTGGTATGAAGCTTCATCTAGTGGACCCCTACCAAGATTGTTAAAATTATAGTGCTGGAGCCAAAAATGCCCCCGCTCCGGGGCCCTTTGGTTTTACATGGGCTTATATAGGGAAAATCTTTAAAAATCTTCTTCTCTGAAACCGTAAGGCCCATGTCTTTGATATTTGGTATGAAGCTTCATCCCACACATCCATGGTCCTTCTCCCCCCCCCACACACACACACACTCCGGGGCCCTTTGGTTTTAAATGGGCTTATATTGGGAAAATCTTTAAAAATCTTCTTATCTGAAACCACAAGGCCCAGGTCTCTGCTATTTGGTATGAAGCTTCATCTAGTGGACTCCTACCAAGATTGTTCAAATTATAGTGCTTGGGCTAAAAATGCCACCGCCCCGGGGCCCTTTGGTTTTACATGGGCTTATATGGGGAAAATCTTTAAAAATCTTCTTCTCGGAAACCCCAAGGGCCAGGTCTTTGCTATTTGGTATGAAGCTTCATCTAGTGGACCCCTACCAAGATTGTTCAAATTATAGTGCTAGGGCCAAAACTGCCCCCGACCTGGGGCCCTTTGGTTTTACATAGACTTGTATAGAGATATTCCTTAAAAATCTTCTTCTGAAACAGCAAGGCCATGGTCTTTGATATTTGGTGTGAAGCTTCCTCTAGTGGAACTCTATCAAGATGGTTTAAATTATAGCCCTGAGGCCAAAAATGCCCCCGCCCTGGAGCCATTTGGTTTTATATAGGCTTATGTAGGGAATATCTTTAATAAAAATCTTCTTCTCTGAAACCGCAAGGCCCAGGTCTTATATATTTGGTATGTAGCATATCTAGTTGACCTTTGCCAAGATTGTTCAAATTATAGCCTTTGTTGATATTTGGTATGAAGCTTCACCTTTTTAGACGTCTCTGAACATTATGCACATTATAGCCCTGGGGTTAATAATGGCCCTCCCCGGGTCCCACTTGTTACTCTATGGATCAGGTGAGCGATCCAGGGCCATCATGGCCCTCTTGTTTTGACCTTGTCATCACTGTAGCACCTTCAGTTTTGATCGGATTATCCAGAAACTTACATATATATAAGTTAGTCAGAGTTAAAAGCTCAAATGCTTTCGAAAACTGGTGATGTTGGTTGATTACTCATGGGGTTATGTCCTCTACTTGGCTAAAAATGCTTACTTTTGACATTGTCATCACTGTAGCCCTTCAGATCCGATCGGATCTTCTTGATACTGGCTTACAAGTAAGGGATAAAAGCTCGGTAAGTTCAAAAACTGGTGAAGTTGGCCTATTTATCATAGAGTTACGTCTTGTTACTTGCAGAAATGCCTATTTTAGCTCACCTAGAGCCAAAGTCTCAGGGTGAGCTTTTGTTACTGATCCATGTCCACTTAAAAGTAATTTCTGCGTCGGTCAATGTTTGCTCGGAGGGGGATGTGCTGTGTTTGCGGGACTTGTCCATCATCCGTTTCGGTTTCAGAACTTTGGGGTTGAGACACACTGATGAAGATTAAATATCAGAAAGGCCTCTGTGTCACTAAATTAGGTATAGTTAAGCCTTAATTCTTAAGTGGTGAACAGATTTTGAAATAATTTCTCGGGAATGTTCCTAAGGTGACCGTCTTCTAAAACTGCTTAAATGGTTCAGCTCCGCTACACAAGATGGCCACCAGAGCAATAAATAGAAAAAAGCCTTAAAACAACATCTCCTCCAAGGCCACTGGCCCAATTTTAGTATAATTTTTCAGGAATGTGGCCCTCTACCAAAGTTGCCGAAACTGTTCCACTCGTATGGCCACGTCTTCTCATCCGTCAACAGTTTACTTAAAAGACATCTCCTTAACCAAACCGGTGAACATATTTTGTAATAATTTTACAGGTATGTTCCTTGGGTGACCCTCTACCAGAATTACTTAAATGTTTATGCACCACTGAACAAGATGGCCACCAGGGCTTAAAATAGAAAAAAAGACCTTAAAACACCATCGTCTCCTAGGCCACAGGCCCAATTTCAAAATACTTTTGGGTTGAGACACACTGATGAAGATTAAATATCAGAAAGGCCTCTGTGTCACTAAATTGGGTATAGTTACGCCTTAACCTTAACTCCGATGATCTAAATGGCCACCAGAGCTAAAAATACAAAAACCTTAAAACGACATCTCCTCCTAGACGACTGGCTTAATTTCAAAATAATTTCACAGGAATAATCCTTGGAAGACCAAAATTGCTCAATCGTTATGCTTGGATGAACAAGATGGCCACCAGAGCTAAAAATAGAAAATCCTTTAGCCGACTTCTTTTCCTTAACCATCGGGTGGATTTTGAAATAATTTCACAGGAATCTTCCTTGGACGACCCTCTACTAGAATTGCTTAAACTGTTCTGCTTGTCTGAACAAAATGGCTGCCAGAGCTAAAAAATAGAAAAACTTTTAAACGTCTTCTTTCCCTTAACCAGTGGATGGATTTTTAAATAATTCCACAATATACCTTGGGTGACCCTCTACCAAAATTGCTTAAACCATTGTACTCGAGAAGCTCACTCCCTGGCTTCTTCAGATTTTCTGATGAGTCTTTAAACTGAAGTACGGTCTCAATATGACCTTAAATGTTGTAGTGATGTAAAACAAACACATTCACACCATTGTACTCGGATATACAAGTTGGGCGTCAAAAGTAAAAAAAAGAAAAACCTTAAAAGACTTCTCCTCCTTACATGTAAACAGTGAACAGATTTTGAAATAATTTCACATGAATGTTCTTTGGGTCACCTTCTACCAAAGGAGCAGTCCCTATAAGGCCCATTTTATGGCCCCTTTTGATTTTCTTTAAACTTTGCAGACTCAACATAGGATGTGTTTGCTTTAATGTGGTGAACTTTCAGATCCGCAGATGTAATGGTATTGGCACTATGATCAACCAAAGTGGGTGGGGTAATTCTACCCCATTGAGGGACCTGTGGTTCTTACGCTATTATCTCTAGCACAAAGCATCCTGGCAAGTGGGTCTTTTTAGTATTGTTTAGCCCTTTATAGATGTTAAACATAATGTATACGTTTTTGTGGAAAAATTCTTCACTTTACCATTATACTCACTTATAAGTCGTACCTAAATTTCAGCTAAATTTACTGACCGTCTTTACGCAAAACCACAACGTAAGTTTATTTCCAAAGCTATTGCAAAGGTACTCGACAGGGATAATTGAGATATAAAAGGCATTGCCAAATTATGAGCATTTCTTTCTTCTATAATTACATATAGAGTTATTTGCCCCTGAATCCATTTTTGTCATATTTTCTGTCATATTTAAAATCTATAAATATATGCAAAAAGGGTTCTTCAAAACCAGTCAAAAAATCAGCAAACAATGGTTTTCTGCCGATCTAATGAAACTATTAGGTGATTTATACATATCTTCTTTGATAATGACTTAAAACAATATGGGTGGGTCAAATACACCCCTTTGCTATTTCTATTGCAAAATTTCCTTGGCTTTATGTCAATTCATCCTTACAAATCATACTTGTGAACAGTAAGAACTAGGGCATACTATAATTGATGGTAGAAACAATAACTGTTCACATTCGTTACAACAGCAATGTCTAGAAATAAAGAAATCGATCTTTTATTGGATGACAACACTTATTATGCCCCCGGAATCGAGATTCGGGGGGCAAATAGTTTTTGATCTGTCTGTCTGCCTACAAAACCATTAACATTGGGCATAACTATTGAATGGTAATAGATAGAGCTTTCATATTTCACATGTGTATACCTTATAACAAGACCTTCCCAGTGGTACCATATTTTTGGATCTGGTAACCTTGACCTTGGCCTTTAACTACTAATTCCAAAATTTTTAAAAACTTTAACATTGGCCATAACTTTCGACAGGTAAGTGATAGGGCTTTCATATTTCACAAGTGCAGTCCTTGTCGCAAGACCTTTCTAGTGGTAGCATAATTTTTGACCTTGTGACCTTGACATTCGACCTACTTTTTAAAAACTTTAAAATTGGCCATAACTTTCGACTGGTAAGTGGTATTGCTTTCATATTTCAAATATGCATTCCTTGTCACAAGACCTTTCTAGTGGTACGATAGCTTTTGACCTCCTGACCTTAACCTTGACATTTGACCTACTTTTAAAAAACTTTAACATAGTAGTTCATAACTTTTGATTGGTACGCGATAGGGCTTTCATATTTCACATGTGCATTCTTTTTCACAAGACCTTTCCGGTGGTACCATAATTTTGACCTCATGACTTTTACCTTTAAGTTTGACCTACTTTTTAAAAACTTTAACATTGGCCATAGCTTTCGATTGGTAAGTGATAGGGCTTTTATATTTCTATGTCACAAGACCTTTCCAATGATCTCATAATTTTTTACCTTGTGACCTTGACCTACTTTTTTAAGATTTGAACATTGGCCATTTCTTTCGATTGCTTAGTGGTACTGCTTTCATATCTAGCATGCGCTGTTCAGGGGCATCAGTGTTTCACAAACACATCTTGTTTTTACATGAATTTTTTATATTTATTCTTTTGCTCTACATCACATTCTATTAAAAGTAAATAGCCTTGATAGCTCAGTGGCTAGTGCGTTAGACTTACAATCGAAAGGTGCTTTGTTCAAATCCGGCCACCAAAAGAATGATGGCATTGGGGAAAAGTCCTAACAAGCTGCAGGGAAAAGTACTAAAATATGATTGGGGGGAAGAACGTGTCATATGGGAAAAAGGTGCAGGATGCAGGTTTAGAAGTTTCCTCAACTAGCTGAAAATGAGCTTAGAGATTTGAGCATGGGCATATATCAGCTAAAACAAGCTCAGTGTTACTCAGATGAGCATTTCAATGAGAATGGGCGGTATGAAATATTGATGCCTAAAGAGGAGGAAAGTATATTTAAAGCCCAGATTCTTTCCAGGCATGCTTCCAGCAAAACGTTTTGTTTGTTTGATATGAGGTTTAACGTCCCAGTCAACACTGTAAAGGTCATTTTGGAGACGGTGCATCCAATTTTGTGAGACTTTTTCCCGACATTGAGGTGAAATGACATCTCAAGCCCTGTCGCCCAATGAAACCAATAGGGTTTATTAGCACGGACAGCGGTTCCTGGACAGCCTCGCACCGCGGTTCCTGGACAGGCTTAGATCCTCAAAGCGGTTTACAACAACTAGTGTGCAGGCCGGATTCAGCTCTGTGTGGAAGCATCATGCAGCCCATATATTTCTTCAAGCCCCTATGGGCGGGGGCTGACCAGCAAAACGTAATAGTTTATGGATCGAGTGCAGTCAGGGACTAAATCCATTAGTGGGTGGTACTGTCGGTGCCGAAGTGGGGCACGCACAGTTGGTTGCTGTGCACATATAGCATACGTACTCTGGTACTTAAGTTTCTTTAGATACAATACAGAAAATAATGACGCTAAACTTAACAGAGCTCACATAGACCACGTCGTAGATGTAGCCATAGACACTTGGAGTGCATCAAGTGTGTCTGATGAAGATGGATAGAAAGGATGGATGGTTACCGGGTATATACATAACACTAAATTCATTTGTAACAGTATCATCCTTCTCGGTCTGATAGAGAACAGGATAGAAAACAAACAAACCAAAGTCAAACATCAGACTTGTTAACCCTTGAACAAAAGTAAAAAGGAAAGGTTCAAGGTAAGCCACAATCACAAGATGTGGCCAAATCAAGGACAGACAAAACACATATGCAAAAATCAACAATTTCTTCCTCACAAGGGGTGATAAAAATGTTAAACAAAAGACACACAGCAAATGTAACACACAAAGGGGACATCAACAAGCCAAAGTATTAAATGAACCACATCAGCACCACTGCCTTAGAATGGTCAGTAGCACAGACTACCAGTGGGATGAAGGACCCTATATGTCCAGCCAACCATCACCATGGGTTCAGGTGTAAAATATTGAATGCTTGTTTCGTTTGCTGGATTTCTACCATAACTGTCGGTGTCTAAATTAGGATCTGCTTCCTGTCAAATCCCTAAGCAATTGTTGGTCAGCCAAAGCTGATGATCTATTTAAGACTGGCTGTCGAAATCACTTGATAGGTAAATTCATAAAAAAACAACACCTACCAGTTGGTCGACCATGTATGTGGTGTCAAGAGTCAGCCTCAATAGCGCAGTGGTTAGCGCGTTCGACTTATGATCGAGAGGTTGTGCGTTCGAATCCGGCCACCGGTATCGAGGTGTGTCCTTGGGCAAGACACGTAATGACACTGCCACACTCCACCCAGGTGTAAATGGGTAGCAATGGTGTAAAAACCACTGCCTCTCTCTCGCGCGCGCGTGAAAACACCCGGTATGAGTGTTCGAGAGCGATTCAATAAGCTTGAAGCTTTCATCGCAATCGAACTAAAATAAATTAGTATAAACTAAGAGTTAAATGAAAGGCTCAAAGAGTACCAGAATCAAAGGCCAGAGACTATTGAAGGCCCCAAAATGATATACAAGTGAAGGGACTGGGTAAGCCAGTGCTTGAAGGGCTCTGCAAGCATCATTTCTTGGCTTACCTGAAAGCATATATGGAATCTGGACAAGATGAACCACCGTTTTCTACTAACCATTTTAGCTGCAGTTCCAAATACATGTAAAATCAACAGAAAAGCTTCAAAATAAATGTTTTGATGTAATGCAAGATTTATTAAGTTCAGTAATATTTCAATGTTATAGGTAAGTATGACCTAAAAGGAGACTTATTCTAAAGATTATGAGAAAGTTTCGTTTTTGTCGCACCTGCTTTAGCAGGAAGACATAGGCGTGCAAGTTTCCGTCCGTCCGTCCGTCCGTCCGTTCGTCCGTCCGTTCGTCCGTCCGTCCGTCAACATTTTACACTGGATGTCTTGTCATCGCAACTCCTCCTACACTTTTAGACCGATCATTTGGAAACTTTGCATGTGCTTTCGCCATGGTATGAGGATGCGCATGTGGTTTGGACTTAATCTTCGAATCAATTTTTGTCACTTTTTCCATATTGTGAACTTAGTCATTTTTAGGTATGCGATACGTACCTCTTGTCATCGCAACTCCTCTTGCAGTTTTATACCGATCATTTTGAAACTTTGCATGTGCTTTCACCATGGTATGAGGATGTGCATGTGGTTTCGACATAATTTTCAGAATATTTTTTTCCGCTTTTTGCACATTATGAACTTAGCCATTTTTAAGCTTCATTTGATATACGATAGGTACCTCTTGTCATCGCAACTCCTCCTACAGTTTCATACCGATTATTTTGAAACTTTGTGTGTGATTTTACCATGCTATGAGGATGCGCATGTGGTTTGGACTTTATCTTCGGATAAATTTTTGTCACTTTTTCCACATTGTGAACTTAGTCATTTTTAACCTTCGATTGATATATGATAGGTACCTCTTGTCATCGCAACTCCTCTTGCAGTTTTATACCGATCATTTTGAAACTTTGCGTGTGCTTTCGCTATGGTATGAGGATGCGCATGTGGTTTGGACTTTATCGTCGGATCATTTTTTTTCACTTTTTCCACATTGTGAACTCAGTCATTTTTAACCTTCAATTGATATATGATAGATACCTCTTGTCATCGCAACTCCTCTTGCAGTTTTATACCGATCAGTTTGAAACTTTGCGTGTGCTTTCGCCATGGTATGAGGTTGTGCATGTGATTTCGACATAATTCTCAGAATATTTTTTTTTCACTTTTGCACATTGTGAACTTAGCCAATTTTAAGCTTTAGTTGATATACAATAGGTACCTCTTGTCATCGCAACTTCTCTTACAGTTTTATATTGATCATTTTAAAACTTTGTGTGTGTTTTTACCTATGGTATGAGGATGTGCATGTGGTTTTGACTTTATCTTGGGATCAATTTTTATCACTTTTTCCACATTGTGAACTTAGTCAGTTTTTTACCTCACATATATAGGCTATGGATTCTTCTCAAAGCCCTATATTCATTTCTTCTGCCTTAAATAAACTTTTAGTTTTTTGTGTGGGGCAGGTGGGGAGCAGGTGCGACATCAACTTCACCGAAGTTGAATTTCTGGTTTCTAACTTCATCTTAATTGTCAGTAAGATAGATTTATGAAGATGAGTTGACATAAAGCCAAGGAAGTTTTGCAGTAGAAATAGCAAAGGGGTGTATTTAACCCATCCATATTATTTAAAGTAGAAGTAAAACAAAGATCAGGAATTGATACAATTAACTTACTCCACCCATAAAAGACACCAAAGGGAAAGAAATACAAACATTAAGCGACAAGACCATAATGGAAACCTAAACAAAGGAAGGCCATAAGGACAGTTACTTTCCCACAAATGGCCATATGGCCATCCAAAATAAAAAGACAAAAGTGATACACACAGTAAGTAACAAACAACAACATAAATAAATCGCCACAGAAGAGCCGCCTTGTAACGGTCAGTGGAAGATTTCCACTGGGGGGCTTAAATCGATTTTACGTGGCCACAATCCTCGCCCTTACTTCCGTCGCGATTTAGACAAATAATTTGTTCAGTCCGCATGGAGGCCTCCTAACTAATCAGTGCAACATCTCCGTGAACACAAAAATCAAAGACTCACAGAGGTGAGACAACGGTGAGGACTCGACAGCAAGAAACCACTGAAATACTGGAGCAAAAGAAAACCAACAGTTAGACTCCGATGGGCCCGAAAGAAGATACTTACAAATCACTTAATAGCTTCATAAGATTGACAGAAAATCATTGTGTGCTGAATTTTTGACTGTTTTGAAGAATCCTTTTGCCATATATCAATAGATTTTAAATATGACAGAAAATATGTCAAAAAATGGATTCAGGGGCAGATAACTCTGTAAGTAATTACAGAAGAAAGAAATGCTCATAATTTGGCAATGCCCATTATATCTTAATTATCCCTGTCAAGTAATTTTGCAGTAGCTTTGGAAATAAACTTATGTTGTGGTTTTGCGTTAAGCTTTGTCGATCTAATGAAGCTATTAGGTGATTTATACATATCTTCTTTGATAATGACTTAAAACAATGTGGGTGGGTTAAATACTCCCCTTTGCTATTTCTACTGCATAATTTCCTTGGCTTTATGTCAATTCATCTTCACAAATCATATTTGTGAACAGTAAGAACTAGCGCATACTATAATTAATGGTTGGAACAATAACTGTTCACATTCGTTACAACAGAAATGTCTAGAAATAAAGAAATTGATCTTTTATTGGATGACAACACTTATTAAGCCCCCGGAATCGAGATTCGGGGGGCAAATAGTTTTTGATCTGTCTGTCTGCCTACTAAACCATTAACATTGGGCATAACTATTGAATGGTAATAGATAGAGCTTTCATATTTCACCTGTGTATACCTTATAACAAGACCTGTCCAGTGGTAACATAATTTTTGATCTAGTAACCTTAACCTTGACCTTTGATATATAAGTGAAGGGACTGGGTAAGCCAGTGCTTGAAGGGCTCTGCAAGCATCATTTCTTGGTTTACCTGAAAGCATTTATGGAATCTGGACAAGATGAACCACCGTTTTCTACTAACCATTTTGGCTGCAGTTCCAAATACATGTAAAATCGACAGAAAAGCTTCAAAATAAATGTTTTGATGTAATGCAAGATTTATTAAGTTCAGTAATATTTCAATGTTATAGGTAAGTATGACATAAAAGGAGACTTATTCTAAAGATTATGAGAAAGTTTAAACTTCATCTTAATTGTCAGTAAGATAGATTTATGAAGATGCGTTGACATAAAGCCAAGGAAGTTTTGCAGCAGAAATAGCAAAGGGGTGTATTTAACCCACCCATATTGTTTAAGTCATTATCAAAGAAGATATTTACAAGTCACCTAATAGCTTCATAAGATCGACAGAAAATCATTGTGTGCTGAATTTTTTACTGTTTTGAAGAATCCTTTTGCCATATTTCAATAGATTTTAAATATGACAGAAAATATGTCAAAAATTGGATTCAGGGGCAGATAACTCTATTAGTAATTACAGAAGAAAGAAATGCTCATAATTTGGCAATGCCCATTATATCTCAATTATCCCTGTCAAGTACTTTTGCAGTAGCTTTGGAAATAAACTTATGTTGTGGTTTTGCGTAAAGACGGTCAGTAAATTTAGCTGAAATTTCGGTACGACTTATAAGTGAATATAGTGGTAAAGTGAATAATTTTTCCACAAAAACATATACATTATGTTTAACATCTATAAAGGTCTAAACAATACTAAAAAGACCCACTTGCCAGGATGCTTTGTGCAAGAGATAATAGCGTAAGAACCACAGGTCTCTCAATGGGGTAGAATTACCCCCACCCACTTTGGTTGCTCATAGAGCCAATACCATTACATCTGCGGATCTGAAATTTCACTACATTACAGCAAATACATCCTATGTTGAGTCTGTAAAGTTTAAAGAAAATCAAAAGGGGCCATAAAATGGGCCTTATAGGGACTGCTCCTTTGCTCAAACCGTTATGCTCAGAGGAACAAGATGGCTACAAAAGCAAAAAAAAAAAAAAAAAAAAATATAGAAAAACCTTTAAAACGACTTCTCCTCCTTAAACATTGGACATATTCATACCCCCAGCATACGCAGTATGCCATGGGGGTATATAATTTTCGTATTTTCTGTGTGTGTGTTTGTGTGTGTGTGTGTCAACATTTTCGTGTCCGCTCCATAACTTTTGAACCACTTGACATATTTTCATGAAACTTCACATAAATGTTAAACACCATGAGACGACGTGCAGAACACATGAATCATAACTCTTGCTTTTCTACTTTCAGAGTTATTGCCCTTTGTATGTTTTAACTTGCATTTTCGTGTCCGCTCCATAACTTTTCAACCGCTTGATATATTTTCATGAAACTTCACATAAATGTTAAACACCATGAGATCATGTGCAGAACACATGAATCATAACTCTTGCTTTTCTACTTTCCGAGTTATTGCCCTTTGTATGTTTTAACTTGCATTTTCGTGTCCGCTCCATAACTTTTCAACCCCTTGATAAATTTTCATGAAACTTCACATAAATGTTAAACACCATGAGACCACGTTCAGAACACATGAACTGTAACTCTTGCTTTTCTACTTTCAGAGTTATTGCCCTTTGTATGTTTTATCTTGCATTTTCGTGTCCGCTCCATAACTATTCAACTGCTTGATAAATTTTCATGAAACTTCACATAAATGTTAAACACCATGAGACGACGTGCAGAACACATGAACCGTAACTCTTGCTTTTCTACTTTCAGAGTTATTGCCCTTTGTATGTTTTAACTTGCATTTTCGTGTCCGCTCCATAACTTTTCAACCGCTTGATATATTTTCATGAAACTTCACATAAATGTTAAACACCATGAGAAGACATGCAGAACACATGAACCATAACTCTTGCTTTTCTACTTTCAGAGTTATTGCCCTTTGTATGTTTTAACTTGCATTTTCGTGTCCGCTCCATAACTTTTCAACCGCTTGATATATTTTCATGAAACTTCACATAAATGTTAAACACCATGAGACGACGTGCAGAACACATGAACCATAACTCTTGCTTTCCTACTTTCAGAGTTATTGCCCTTTGAATGTTATGACTTGCATTTTCGTGTCCACTCCATAACTTTTAAACTGCTTGACATATTTTCGTGAAACTCCACAGGAATGTTGAACACCATGAGATGACGTGCAGAACACATGAACATAACTCTTGCTTTCCTACTTTCAGAGTTATTGCCCTTTGAATCTTGAAAATGGCCATTCTATGGAATATGGCCTGTATATGCAAAGAAGCTTTTGACATTGCTATTTTCAGCTGAGGTGATGGCACTGGCCGGGGGTATACGGGCACTTTTGTCTAGTTTGAAAAAAAAAATCACAAAAATTGTTCCTTGGTTAAACATCAACTGAAATTGCTCAAATCCTCCTTTCCACCTCTCATATGTATTGCCTAATGTTAAATTTGTACTATATCGATCAGTTGAATGATTCAGGTTCATCATGAACCTCTTGTTGACCTTGTCATCAACATAGCCCTTTCAGTTTTTATCGGATCTTCTTGAAAGTCAGGGATAAAAGCTCAGATGATTTAGAAAAGCAGTGATGTCAGCCTATTATTCGTAGAGATATGTCCATTTGATATCTGAAAATGGCCAGTCTGGACCCTGACATCAAAATATTCCTGAAACTAACACATAAATAGATTGATGATAACATGAAAACTGTTCAGGTTGACCCATTTGTTATAGGGTTATGTCCTTTTAGTTGCTGAAAAAGCCTATTTTTATCCCCACGCTTTTAAAAAAGCATAAGGGGATATTGTGAATGCCTCCGTCTGTCCATCCATCCATCTGACTGTCCGCACTAACAAAATGACATTCAGGGGGCAAAATATATTGACAGTTTGACCCTTAAGTAGTCATTTGTGAGTCGATATATGACTTTATCCCGTAATTTTGGTACTGAAGTGGCAAAAATTTGCTCTTAAGTGGGGTGTTCCTTGATAGAATTTGCTGCTTAAGTAGTCAATATGCCAGTGTTTAGCCACCAAAATGTCCATTCGTGAGAACATCAATCTGTCAGTCACACTATCTTCTCCTTAACCAACCAAATTTGGCACATAGCTTCCTTACATGATGAGGGCGTGCAACAGCAGTTTTAAATTTGGGTGTGCCTGGGCCTTTTCTCACTCCCCTGTCAGTGTGGCGTCTGATCTGGCTTGCACTGTTTGCCAATATACCCCTTTAAGGGTTTCCCACCTTCAAAGGGTTAAGTGATGTGTGTCCTTGTCCCAGGTGCTGTCTTATTTTGTTATTCTTGTGCTTTATTTCTGTTTGTAGGCACCGAAAGAAACTAAGAAGATGAAGATTACAAGAATAACATGGCCTTGACATTTGTAGTGTATTTTATAATAAATTTTCTCCAAAAATGTATGTTGTCTAGTCATTATTGAATAAATTGATATTATTGTCTGCCCTATAACATCATGTGGTAACCATTGTCCTGCAGAATAAAATGATTTTGCTTGACCCATTTCTGACTCTACAAATCAAACTACTTGATACAATGTCATCCAGATATGTAACCTGAATGACAAACAGTATAGATCCTGATCAGATGGCTTTTTCATCTGGTCTGGATCTATACTGTTTGCAAAGATAAGGGTTATTTTGGAAGCTATCTGATCTAAATCTTCACTGTTTGCAAAGGTAAGGGTTGTCGTGTTCAACAGGACAAGGATTAATTTAAAAAAAACATGGGTAAAGAAACATTACTTTGGTTCTAATATGATGCAAAATATATCAGTTTTTTACAGGCCTCATATTTTTCAGGCATTTGCAGGATTTCAGGCTTTTAGAGCTTGATTTTTTTCTTGATTTCAGGCTTTTAGATTATAATTTTTGTGTCAATCTAACCTGTATTAAGCAACCACCTATGGGATATTCATAAAGTGCTTGCTTAAGACAGGTGCTTGCTTAACACAGGTGAATTTTAATGCATTTTCTTTTTTCCGGAGCTGCGTGTCTGCTTGCTTAACACAGGTTGCTTGCTTAATAGAGGTGGCCACTAAGACAGGTTTTACTGTATATAGTCTGTTTAAAAAACTATTTAACCCTTATTTCTGACTATAAGTCAAACAAATTACTTTATATTTTCACAAACTCCATTGCAAACAGTGTAGATCCTGATCAGATGGCTTCTTCAAAAGCCATCTGATCAGGATCTACACTGTTTGCAAAGGTAATGTAGTTGTGTCTTGTTCAGCAGGATAAGGGTTGAAGCTGCAAAATCAGGCCTTTCTGGCATGGAAAAGCGTGGTCAGTATAAGGCCTGTTTCTAAAGAACTCATTTTGCAGTGGACCTCCACAAAGTAAATGTTTCATTCATTGTCACCAGACATGCACTTGTGCGTGGTGTTCTGATACTACCAATTTGGTTTTAGCTGCAACATTCTATTGTTGGCACTGCTGTCAAACGTTTCCATTTCATGTAAAGATCAAAGATATGAATAGCAGTCAAGTTTCTTTTGTCTGAAATATTTTGACAATCAAAAGGTTCACTGCACAAGTTCAAGACCACACCCACTTGTCAGTAATGACCACTGATTGGTCAGTCGCACCAATCATATTTCGTCACGATGATGATTGTTGAAATTTACATCAGCCACTGCACTGTTATGAGGGCATAACTGCAACGTTGGCACATTGGCTGTCAATAATGAGTGACTTGTCAGCCTCGATAGCGCAGTGGTTAACGTGTTCGACTTATGATCGAGAGGTTGTGCATTCGAACAGGCCACCGGTATCGAGATGTGTCCTTGGGCAAGACTTATGCCACTGCTCCACTCTACCTAGGTGTAAATGGGTAGCAGTGGTGTAAAAGCCACTGCCTCTTTCTTGTGCGCGTGAAAACATCCGGAATGAGTGTTCGAGAGGGATTCAATAAGCTTGAAGCTTTCATCCCAATCGGACTAAAATAAATTAGTATAAACTATAATGAGTGACTTGTCTCCACAATCTTTTGTGACATATTGAGTACATTCTTACCATCAAAGACTGTCAGAGGTAAACCATGACCTTTTGATCTTACAATTTGGAAATCAAAATGTGAAGAATTTGGCATAGTGCATTCTTTCATATCTCAAAAACAGTGAGTGTTTGAGTTTTACATCCCACCAACAGGTAGCAACAAAATCAAAATGGGAAGAATTTGACATAGTGCATTCTTTCATATCTCAAAAACAGTGAGTGTTTGAGTTTTACATCCCACCAACAGGTAGCAACAAAATCAAAATGGGAAGAATTTGACATACTGCATTCTTTCATATCTCAAAAACAGTGAGTGTTTGAGTTTTACATCCCACCAACAGCTAAGGTCATATGGAGACGGGACCTCAGTTTAAAGACTCATCCAAAAGTCTAGAGAAGCCCGGGATCAATCCTGCAACCCCTGGTTTACAAGGCGAGTAGCTTAACCACTGCACCACGGAGGCTTCTTCAAAAACAGTTAATTTTCTGATGATCATTTGTGAACCACTTTCTAATGTATACTAGAGAAACAAATGTTGTGGATATTTGTTAGAACTGCCTCGCTCAGGTGATTGTAACAAATTTCCGCAAAAAATTTTTTCGAAGTAAATAAAATATTCTTAACCCTTATCTTGCTGTTCATGACAACACCTATCTTTGCAAACAGTGTAGATCCAGATCAGATGGCTTCTGATCAGGATCTACACTGTTTGACATTCATTTCATGAATTTGCAGAAATAAATTACATCAAGTTAACTGATTAGTTCAAATTCAGAGATGGGTGTGGCTAAAATGAATATTCAGCAAGTGAAAGGTTACATATCTTCATCTTAGCGTAAGGATTCATTCCATTGAAATTGTCTTTGTAACAAGTTTTGTCGTTATATGGAAAGTCGGTATAAAGAGGGTCGACTGTGTTGTATAAGGTAAAACTCAAATGGCACAGACATAGATGGTTGAATCGAACTTGTTCTTGAGTACCTAGGGAATTTCCACCACCGTCCATCGGCGCTTGAAGAAATAGATGGGCTGCATGATGCTTCCACGCAGAGCTGAAACCGACCGCACACGAGTACTGGTAAACAGACTTGGGGTAATTGTATTCTGTATTCTTATTCGAATACATTTTTGAGTATTCGTGAAGTATTCTGTATTCGTGGATTTTTTAGAATAAAAGTATTTGTATTTATATTCGATTACATTTCAAAAGTCATGTATTCATGAATAGTTTTACGAATACATTATGAATACTTTTGCACTTTGCAGAAAAAAATTATTAAACAATACATAAATGTTTTAATTGATGTCACTAAAGTCCTTGACTGCTCATGTAGGAACTTCTGTAATTACTATTAGATGGTTTAATACAATACATATCAGACAGCCAAGCATATTTATTGATTCATTTGGTTGCATTGATGCAAATAAAAGCTTTTAAGATGACAAACATTTCATTTTTATGAAATTATTATACCCCCGGCATACGAAGTATGTCGGGGGGGTATATAGTTTTCGTCTTTCCGTCCGTTCGTTGGTTCGTTCGTACGTTCGTTCGGCCGTTCGTCAACCTTTACGTCGAAGTTTTGCGTTAAACCTTTTTGATTGCTCATATCTCTGTAACCACAGGTTGGATTCTCTTCATATTTGGTACAGGATATCTCTATAGCATTACCTTTCATATGGAATATCTAAGCCCCTGAGTGGGTTGTCTGTCTGTCCGTCTGTCTGTTCATCTACTTTTACGTCATAGTTTTGTGTTAAACCTTTTTCATTGCTGATATCTCTGTAACCACATGTTAGATTCTCTTCATGTTTGGTACAGGATATCTCTATAGCATTATCTTTCATATGGAATATCTAAGCCTCTGGGTGAGCTGTCTGTCTGTTCATCTAATTTTACTTCAAAGTTTTGTGTTAAACCTTTTTCATTGCTGATATCTCTGTAACCACATAATAGATTCTCTTCATGTTTAGTAAAGGATATCTCTGTAGCATCGGTGCATACATTTACAGGAAAGCACCAAAATACCGGAAAGCAAACCAAATTACCGGAAAGCACATATAAATACCAAAAAGCACTTATATATACTAGTAAACATTAGAAAATTGTATTTAAATGCAATATACAACATATCTGGAACAGCTATGTTTCCTCTCTGGACTTATAACTTGCGATTTTATTGCAAAGGTAAGTATGCCTATGGTGAAAATTATGCATACTGGATAGAGACCTTTTTTTCTTCAACCCAGTCAACACACAATGTTTAAACAGCGCTGAATAAACGTCAATTCATTGTCGTGAAGTTCGATTCAACGTTGTTTTGACGTTGTGTGCACACTGGGTAAATGTTTTAGGTTGTTGGGCCACTGGGTCAGTGTTTTACATTATGTCGACACATCAACAAGCGACAAGCGCATTGTTGTATATATTGTATCATTGTCTATTAGATTTGTATTTTACCAATGTGCAAAAGACTGTGAAATGAGGCATGTACCGTTTCCTAATGTTGGGAAGCCCTGCCGGGTAGGGGCGATAAGTTTCACAGACTTTTACACTATGGTGAAAATTATGCATACTGGAGAGAGACCTTTTTATATGCCCACTGGAAAAGTGCATCCATCAACATCAATTATGTTAAGTAAAAACGATCCGTACATTGCTGTATGGTTTGTTTGTTCTATTCGAGGTTTAATGTCCCCGTTAACACTGTTTATGTCATTCTTGAGACATTGCTTCCAAGTATATGTGCATGGACGGTCTGATTCGCACCACTTTGCCTGGGCTGCCCCAGCCCTTCTAAGCGGTCGGTTTCAGCTCTGCGCGGAAGCACCATAAAGCCCAGTCTATTTCTTCAAAAGCCCAGATGGGCGGGGCGATGTACAATCCTCGACACTACTACCTGAAAACAAGTACTTGTATGTTTGTATATTTGTAAGTATGTTGTTCATTCTTCCTGATTTTTATACTTTATTCAAAGAAGTATCTTTGCAACGGAATAAAACACTGGATAAAATCTGATTTTTTTCTCTCTGTATTTCCAATATAATAAAGATGAACACTGCTTCTATAATGCATGTAACATCACTTTAACATGCCATTGTCATTGCATTGTACCTACACATTGTTTTCAACGGGTCTCGGTGGCCTCGTGGTTAGGAGCGCTGACTCTTTCTCAATAGGTCGCTCATCTCTGTGGTACGCGCCCCACACAGTTCACTTGTGGCAAGAGAGTCTCTAAGAGACAAGTTCTGTTTGGTTTTTCTCTGAGTTCCACTCGCTTAATTGGTGGTTCTCATCCCATTCAAAAAACGTGTGAAATGATGATGATGATGATGATCGACCTTATTTATAGAGGGTAACACATTTAGTAAACTAGTACTAATCTTCCATGTGGCCCTCTTTTCCTGGGTAGAACCAGTACTAAGCAATGTGGATAAAGTCTCTTGCTCAAGGTAACAACACTTGCCGCTCGTGGGGTTCGAACCCGGTACCTCTCGATCCCGAGGCCGATACTTTACCACTGCACCACAGCGCTCCACTTGAAAGACAAGTTCTGCCTGATTTTCTCCTGGTTCTCCCATTTTGCCAACAAAACGATCGGCTCGATATATGTGAAAATATTGAAAGGGCTATATAGCCCCCACTACCCGCTAAACAGCTAAATCTTCATGTGAATTGTTGAACAGACATTATACACTTTATTTAGTCAGAGACACTACCTCCGCTCTAGCAATGGAAACCCTGGTAAACCTTACATGGTCACTTGGTGGTGATCTCCGAAAGACACCCTATGTTCAACTAACGTCAAGACGACATTATTTAACCAATGTATTCCGAAAGGTCTGGTTCAAGTTCTTTAAACTGCACACAACACTCTCAAACGGTTGCTGCAGTATACGAAGATAGATAAAGATAGCAGCGTGTAATTCTCGAAAACTTGCATGTCATTCTGACAATACCCTAGGCGATTGGGGATACATATTTAAGTTTTGTTAGGTAAAATTATCAATATAAATCTAATACATAGGCCTAAATTTCATTTTTAACATGTTCCTCCGCAGAAAAAACCCAAGTACAAAGTGCTTTTTGGTATTTATATGTGCTTTCCGGTATTTTGGTTTGCTTTCCGGTATTTTGGTGCTTTCCGGTAAATGTATGCACCCCTGTAGCATTACCTTTCATATGGAATATCTAAGCCCAAAGGTCAAGCCCCTTGGTGGGTGTCTGTCTGTCTGTTCATCTACACCTGTGGACACAAAAGCGTTCAAACTTTGATGAGCTTCATTTCATTCTGACTTGAAACATCATTCAATATATGCTAACATCCTATCAGTCATCTTTTAGACAGAAATAAATTCAGAACACAAGGTGGTGTACATTTCATTGTTGACTCCTGCACTGTCCAATCAAAATACATCTCAAATGCCAATCAGAAAGTGTTTTCCAAAATAAGACCAATCAATTGTTTGATCTAGTTTGAGAATTCATTCATGAATGACATTTGCTTGTCAAACTAACTTGATGCAAAGAGATTCATTGAAAGTTATGTCATAGGAGTTTGAACGCTTTTGTGTCCACGGGTGTAATCTTATGTCAAAGTTTTGTGTTAAACCTTTTTCATTGCTGGTATCTCTGCATCCACATGTTAGATTCTCTTCATGTTTGGTAAAGGATATCTCTATAGCATTACCTTTCATATGGAATATCTAAGCCTCTGGGTCAAGCCCCTGGGTGGGCTGTCTGTCTGTCTGTCCATTCAGCTACTTGTACGTCAAAGTTTTGTGTTAAACCTTTTTCATGGCTGATATCTCTGTATCCACATGTTAGATTCTCTTCATGTTTGATAAATGATTTCATGATGCATGTCGCTTTCCCCACCGACGGTGACCTTGACCTCAAGGTCACGGACTTAGAAATTTTACATTTGTATAAAGTTTTATGTCAAAGTTTATAGATGCTTGTATGTTCTATTTGATGCCCTCACTCCCTTGGTCCATTTAGAAATTTTATGTTTGGTTTAGCTTTTACAAGCACATTTATACATAGATTCTTATAGCTTCTTGACTTCATTCATATTACATACAAGCTCGAAAGATATATCAGAGGTTGGCGCTGGCCGGGGGTATACGTGACCCACTGGTCACTTTCTCTAGTATTACTTTTAAAGTGACTGATATTATAAGTTGCTGACTAGGAGAGGTGTGAAAAACATAAGAGAATAACATTATTCTGTTCTCAGTTAGATTTTTTTTATTCAGAGACAATAACTTCAATCACAAATTACTTACAGTCATGGTCCATCACTGTGGCACATGGCTATTTCTAGTCTGATCTTACAAATGTATCCATTTGTCAATATATGATGTTTTAGGCTGATTTGTGCTGATTGCATAAAATAATTTCTGCTACCCATTTATGTCCAATGAACTCTTCAATTTATATTATTGGACAGAAACATTTCAATTTATGAGGTGTCTGCTTTTTATTATTTTTTGCAAAAGGGGGGTCTCTATAAGGCCCATTTTCTGCCCCCTAGATATTTCCTTTATTTTTTGCTGATAGGTACCATAGGATGTCTGCTTTACCAAAACAATAGTGGGGTCGCGCATAGGCAGCTTATTTTGGAGTAAAAAGACATGCAAAGTGTGTGGGGTATTTCAGTATGGAATAACTGCTTAGTTTGGAAGTTATTTTTTTCCCATTGAAACCATATTGAAAGTTTGCATTTTTAATTTTGTCTTATAGGAGTGTATCTGAACTAACATTCCGAAGCATTTTGCCCTGTTAAAATGACTTATTTTATCGTTATAGGCCGTTAAACTGAATTACTCAATTTTAGCTATTTTCAGATGTTTTTTTTTTTTTTTTTTTTTTTTGTTAAAATGAAATATTTGGTTTCCAAGGAATATATGCCTAAGATGTTGCATAAAAGTCATTGGAAGTGATGTAAGTATGCCTTTTAAATCAAAGGGATGTGCATGTTGCACTCATTGTGCCCATGAGCATGCATGTGTTATCATGCAAAGGTCCAATAACTCGGATGCGGTCAGTATCTCAGTACCATTATGAGATGAGTTAGTGATCCCTTGCACATCTTTATAGCCCCGCTTTGAAAAAGTGGGGCTATATTGGATTTGGCTTGTCCGGAATTCCGTCTGTCTGTCTGTCTGTCTGTCTGTCTTTCTGTCTGTCTGTCTGTCTGTCTGTCTGTAATATTTGATAGTGGGTACTTTGTGACTGCAACATCTCTTACAGTTCTAGGTCAATTCTTTTGAAACTTTAAAGGTGTTTTCATATAGGTCTGAAGATGTGCATATTCTTTTTTCATCATCCTTAAATATTTTTTTTTCACATATTTCACCTTTTTAACTTAGACAATTTTTTAGATCTACTAATGTTAAAATGTATAGGGAGTAGCTACCTTGTGACCGCAACTCCTCTTACAGTTCTAGGTCAATCCTTTTGAAACTTTACAGGTGTTTTTATATAGGTCTGAAGATGTGCATATTCTTTTTTCATTATCCTTAAAAAAAATTTTGCACTAATTTCACCTTTTTAACTTAGACAATTTTTGAGATCTACTAATGTTAAAATGTATAGGGAGTAGCTACCTTGTGACCGCAACTCCTCTTACAGTTGTAGGTCAATCCTTTTGAAACTTTACAGGTGTTTTCATATAGGTCTGAAGATGTGCATATTCTTTTTTCTTTATCCTTAAATATTTTATTCACTTATTTCACCTTTTTTAACTTAGACAATTTTTGAGATCTACTAATGTTAAAATGTATATGGAGTAGTTACCTTGTGACCGCAACTCCTCTTACAGTTCTAGGTCAATCCTTTTGAAACTTTACAGGTGTTTTCATATAGGTCTGAAGATGTGCATATTCTTTTTTCATTATCCTTAAATATTTTATTCACTTATTTCACCTTTTTTAACTTAGACAATTTTTGAGATCTACTAATGTTAAAATGTATATGGAGTAGTTACCTTGTGACCGCAACTCCTCTTACAGTTCTAAGTTAATCCTTTTGAAACTTTACAGGTGTTTTCATATAGGTCTGAAGATGTGCATATTCTTTTTTCATTATCCTTAAATATTTTTTTTCACTTATTTCACCTTTTTAACTTAGACAATTTTTGAGATCTACTAATGTTAAAATGTATAGGGAGTAGCTACCTTGTGACCGCAACTCCTCTTACAGTTCTAGGTCAATCCTTTTGAAACTTTACAGGTGTTTTCATATAGGTCTGAAGATGTGCATATTCTTTTTTCTTTATCCTTAAATATTTTATTCACTTATTTCACCTTTTTTAACTTAGACAATTTTTGAGATCTACTAATGTTAAAATGTATATGGAGTAGTTACCTTGTGACCGCAACTCCTCTTACAGTTCTAGGTCAATCCTTTTGAAACTTTACAGGTGTTTTCATATAGGTCTGAAGATGTGCATATTCTTTTTTCATTATCCTTAAATATTTTATTCACTTATTTCACCTTTTTTAACTTAGACAATTTTTGAGATCTACTAATGTTAAAATGTATATGGAGTAGTTACCTTGTGACCGCAACTCCTCTTACAGTTCTAAGTTAATCCTTTTGAAACTTTACAGGTGTTTTCATATAGGTCTGAAGATGTGCATATTCTTTTTTCATTATCCTTAAATATTTTTTTTCACTTATTTCACCTTTTTAACTTAGACAATTTTTGAGATCTACTAATGTTAAAATGTATAGGGAGTAGCTACCTTGTGACCGCAACTCCTCTTACAGTTCTAGGTCAATCCTTTTGAAACTTTACAGGTGTTTTCATATAGGTCTGAAAATGTGCATGTGCTTTTTTCATTATCCTAAAATTATTTTTTTTTCCACTTATTTCACTTTTTTAACTAAGACAATTTTTGAGATCTTCTAATGTTAAAATGTATAGGGAGTAGCTACCTTGTGAACGCAACTCCTCTTACATTTCTAGGCCGTTCCTTTGAAACTTTTCAGGTGTTTTCAAAGAGGTCTTTAGATGTGCATGTGGTTTTTTCATTATCCAAAACTTATTTTTTAACTTAGACTTTTTTTTCAGATCTAATAACGCGAAAAGCCTATAAGGCGTATGTACCTTGTTAGGGATTTAACCCTCTCACAAGTCTTTACCTTAAATTCACGAGTCTTTCTCCTCTGACAGGGCTATAGCGGGGCTATAGTCAGATCCTCTGACAGTTCTAGTTATGTTTTGGGAAGGAAATTTCAATACATTGAATGATATCTGACAATGACCTACATTTCACGGTCCAAGCCCCCGCCCATAGGGGCTTGAAGAAATATATGGGCTGCATGATGCTTCCACGCAGAGCTGAATCCGGCCCGCACACTAGTACTGGTAAACCGCTTAGAGGATCTAAGCCTGTCCAGGAACCGCGGTGTGAGGCGGACCATCCATGCTAATAAACCCTATTGGTTTCATTGGGCGAAAGGACTTGAGATGTCATTTCATCTCAGTGTCGGGTAAAAGTCCCACAAAATTGGAAGCAACGTCTCCAAAATGACCTTTACAGTGTTGACGGGGACGTTAAACCTCAATTCAAACAAACAAAACAAACACATTTCACGGTCCAATAAATGCAGATTAAATGTGTCCTAAATCGGTGTTAAGATCCATCTCTGCTTTACCTCAAGTTCTTGGCAGTCATCACCTCGGCTTTTAATTTAGGGCATTTAGCATGTTCCTGATGACTGATTGTACTGACTGCAAAATGTATTAGTTACTGCGTTTCAGTCCGTAGACGAGTCATCATCTTCAGCTTCTGAGCCTGAGCTATCCCAGTCTTTCACTCCAGCATCTGTTAAGTGGTTTATGTACTGAGACTTACATATTGGTACCTTATCAGGCTTTGGCAGGTGTCGGAAATAACCGAGGTACCATAAGACAGAAGCTATGTGGGCACAGCATCAAACAATCTTAGAGCCACTTTTGCATTTGCAGTACCATCCCTTGATAGGTTCCATTCCAGGACCATATTCAATCCACAGATTGTAGGATGCTGCCGAGGTATAGCTCGACCTGATTTTAGCTTTCAATATTCCATCTTCCTCTTTGAGTACCATGATTGCATATTGTCCTGTCCCACTGGTATGTTCCTCTGTGTATGAACCAACTTGCTTAAGCTGATATACACCCATTGTCATGTCTCTAAGCTCTGTTTCGGTTAGTTGTCGAAAGTCGGACAGGTCCGATTCATCAATTTTTTTCCAAGGTGCCTTGGCACGTGAGTCTAAGCCCCTTCTACTTTTTGTTTTGTTTTATTTGGGAGTTTTGCTTATTGAAGCATGCGTTTAGCCAGGATTTCATCATTTTCATTATTTGTCTGGAGTACTGGTTTAAACGCATTACATATAGAACCCACTATACGTATATAGTCACCAATGTAAGGTATCTGGGAGTTCGGCATCATATTCGATAGTGCCTTCCACTGTTTAACTCTTCCATTGACTGACTCAACCACCAACCGTACCTTGGTGACTAATCTTGTTTCATTGGCCTCTTCAGTTGACAGCTGTTTCTGAGACTTGCCAAGAAAATGGGGCATGTGGCTTTCTATACCAAAGTCTTCAAGGAGATCTGCCACATCTCTGAAACCCCTGTCAACAACAAGTACGTCCCCTCGCTGAAACCAGTCAAGCATGTTTTCAGTGTTTGATTTAAGCATGTGTTCTGTTATTTTGGCATCGGTGTTTTTTCCATTTGCAAAATATGGGCCAAGAACAGATAAAATGTATCCATCCGATGCAACCAACATCATTGGTTTCACGAGAGGTCGTCCCTTAACCATATTTGATAGGCGTGGAAGGTGGGGGGGGGCACAAAACTGAGCACTGGAATCATGCTTATTTGCTTTTAGCAAGGAGACTTGCTTGTTGTTGACAGGGGTTTCAGAGATGTGGCAGAACTTCTTGAAGACTTTAGTAGAGAGAACCACATGCCTCAACTAAAGGGACTAAGGAAACAAAATAAGTCACCAAGGTGAGGTTGGTGGTTAAGTCAGTCAGTGAAAGAGTTAAATAGTAGAAGGTTCTATTAAATAGGGTGCCGACTTCCCAGATACCTTCATTTGCTTACTATGTACATATAATGTGTTTTGTATGTAATGCATTTAAACCTGTTCTCCAGACAAGTAATGAAAATGATGAGGTCCTGGCTAAACACATGGATCAATTTATTATTGTGTATGGCAAGTCAAATATGTACAATAGCCTCCAGATGTAAAAGCTAATCAAGCTCCAACGCTCAAGGTCTTGAAGTAACGGACAAATGCACTTTAACACAGATTTAGGACTCAATTAATCTGTGTTTATTGGACCATGAAATGTAGGTCATTGTCAGATATCATTCAGTGTATTGAACTTCCCTTCCCAAAACATAAAGTTGTGCAAGGTATCACTAGCTCGTCTCATGAAGTTACTGAGATACTGACCACATCCAAGTTATTGAACTTTGCATGATAAGACATGGAAATCATGCATGCTCATGTGCACAATAATTGCAGCATGCACATCCCTTTGTTTTAAAAGGCATACTTACATCACTTCCAATGATTTATATGTAATATCTTAGGCAGATATTCCTCGGATACCAAGTAATATTTGATTTTAACAAAAAAATATTTGAAAATAGCTAAAATTGATTAACTCAGTTTAAGGGCCTACAACAATAAAATAAGTCATTTTAACTGGACAAAATTCTTCAGAATGTTAGTTCAGATACACTCCTATAAGACCAAGTTAAAAATGCAAACTTTCAATATGGTTTCAAGGGGAAAAAATAACTTCCAAAATAAGCAGCTTTACCATACTGAAATACCCCACCCTCTTTGCATGTCTTATTACTCCAAAATAAGCTGCCTATGCGCGACCCCACTATTGTTTTGGTAAAGCAGACATACTATGGTACCTATCAGCAAAAAAATAAAGGAAATATCTAGGGGGGCAGAAAATGGGCCTTATGGAGAACCCCCCTTTATGATCTTTGAAAAGTACTGTACACTTTGATCAGACACTATATTCTGTGGCATATGATCTTAATGTACACAGTCAAGGTCCCCTTTTAAGGAACTGTAGGCATTGATGTGTTAATCTGTCAAGTTACCTGTATGTCATCTTCCAATAGATTGCCTCAGGATAGAGAGATAGGGGCAAGACATGGTGTTTTTACAACTGAGCCATGCCAAAGCAAAACCTACAAATAACCCACATGTATGTAATTCCAAATACTGGTAAATTGATGAGGTTTGTTTGATAAGAACATTCTCCCTGTTGATAACATTTAAAAAACCATACCCCCCCCCCCCCCAAAAAAAAAAAAATTGTCTAGGTAGTAAAATGAAAGTGAAGGCAAAACTGAAATCCCAAAAGTAGAAATAGAAGGCAATGGGCAAACTGATTATTTTATTATGTGCTGGCCACTTTGACACTTGTTTCTCACAAGAAACAGAACATGTGGGTTTACGGCGTCCCGCAAACCCCCATGCTGACAAGACAACCGAGCGTGATCTCTGACAGGTGTACGGGCAGCTGTGGGGTAAGGCACAAGAAAGATGTTAGATGAATGACATGAATTATTTACAGTATCTACATACAACACTTACTAACACAAAACATCACAATTTGTTGCTTCTGTAGCCAACTCATGACGTCCGCTCCGAAGGCAAAACAATGTTCTGTGCTTGGAACGGGTGACGTGAATACCTACAGAAGCAAACAACAAAAACAACAACAAAAACAAAAAAAGAAACAACACAAGACGCGACTGGCCAGTTTATAACTTAGGGTGAATCCCCCTCTCACGTGAAACTTCCTCTCGCGAACTAGTGCAAACTGCACACTAGTCTATCGACATAGTTGCCGATCACAGGTTTAGCGATCGTCCGAATATCCTGCAGGTTAGTTGACCTCTTTCATGGTCTCACATTTGTTGACAATGAACAATGATTCTGATTCTGGTATTCGCTGATTACGGCGGCCTGTCCGCCCTTGCTGGACCCTAACGCCTAGCGTCGTACCAGTACCTGCTGCTATGAAGTAGGGAGCAGCAGGTCACACATTGTTGTGCCTGCAAATTAACTGGACTAAGACACGAGTCACAAAACATACATGCTATATCATGATCCCCCTCCCGGCGAAATAATAATATGTTCATGCATATACCGTTATTGCGCATGCGCCGACCAGACATACAGGCTGATTAGTGCATGCGACAAATAACCGTACAGCAGAACTCAACTTGACTGTGCATCAAATTATCAGCACCCAGCGCTTGACACAATAATACTCAAAGTTCATTTTTCCTTACTGAGCACTACAGAAATCAATTAATGCTCACTACTACTGAGTATAATACTCATCAAATTTGTGCTCACTACATTATCACAAGTAAGAGGCAATTGAACAGACCACGCCTTTGCGCTACCTGGTCAGCTGCCAATTACAGGAAACATAACAATCTCTATTTCATATCCTTGTCCGCGACACGGCTCACAAGTATAGCTATTCACAAATTCAATACATTAATAACAGATAGAAACTACAACAGAAGATTTTCATCTATAATCCACAACATTTGTTAGTGTCTCATAAGGGCCAACACTGTTTGCCGTAAATTCTCTCTGTATTTGGTAGGCACCCCGTCACAACCGTCCTCGCGACGCCGATGACGCAGCTGACGTCATCCCCGCCGCTCAGGCCGTTATGACGTGTGGCGACCAAATACTCCCACTTATCATCATCACGTTCTTTATATGTACATACATGCACAAACTGAGTTATCAGACAAAAACGGCATCATTACAAAATGAACTCGTAATTCTTCTTGAACAAAATTATTTCTAATCAACGTGAACATGCTTGTAAAATAAAATTCATTACGGTTCATCATCACGGATAACCCAACAGGCTCTTGTAAGAGTTTGCCCTGATGATGAAGATATGGTTAAACCCGTCTTAAGTTTACGTCCCCTCTACACCTAATATCATATTGGGACGGAACCACGGTTTTCTAACCACAGCTAGTCAAAATCATGGATCAAACAAGTGACCCGGCGTTTATTAATTACATTCTACAAAAGGGGTCTAAAAGCCTAAATGAATCTAGAATGAGCGGGTGTCCAAACTTTACGTCTCACCAACATCTAGGGTCAGCATGAGACAGGACCTCACTTAGAAAGACTCATTCTACTACTGGAGAAGCCTGGGATCAATCCTGCGACGTCTAGCTGGCAAAGCTAGTAGCCTAATCACTACAGGCCACAACAGTGAATTCAGAATAGGCTTCAGAAAGTTGGGGTATACTAGAAGTAAACCCCTCCAAAACCTACAAGCATGTTCATACAAAAATAATACTAAACATAGATTCAACATACCTTTCAATATACTTTCTATTTCCCGACACGATGTTGTAGGTACACGTTACAACTTGACCTGCTGCTAAAGTGTTCGTTTTTCTCAGGGTTTATATATCTATGAATACTACCAGAAAATCATGCCTACTCATATTACCTTGCTCAATTCGTGGCGAGGTGGAGATACCGGCCACAAATAAAACTAGATAGCAAAAATCGAGTAGATAATGGATTTGCGTTCAAATAGTATATTTCCCATAGGAAAAATTGATGAAACAACCCTATAAATCAATGACATGACTCCTGTCAAAACGAACACCCACACAACACGTGACGGGAATAAAAATCATATATGGCACAATTTGGCGGTTGGCGATTTTTAGGCAAATTCTATAGGACTCAGCCTTATAGCGCCCCCCTGTATTGTAAAAACAGCTCTCTATAAACCATTCATGCATACATCGTATGATATGTGCATGACTTGTTCATGGAGCAGCACAGTTTGCGTACCATATTTCACCTAAAATATTTCACTCGCACCGCCCTACCATATATCTACTAAAATAATTTAGATGTGCATAAGCACCAGAGAGGTTTCCTTTTCCATCTCGTAACAAAGGTTTCCCCTTTTGGAGAAAAAACAATCAGAAATGTTTTTTCTTTGTGTACAGAGATGGAATAGGATGAACCTATCTAAATAAGACAGCTATTTACACAACAACCGTGCGAAGAATTACCTACTAAGGTAGTCTGCCCCCAAATTTTCTTTAGTAAAATTGCTATTAAGCTATGGTGGTTTGCCCCAGAATTTTCCTGTTCCCCTGACACTCTGTTGTTTGTTAGAAAACGGATATCGTTTTAATCTCACTGGAGGTGGCCTTTCTGGCTTAACAGATTTGATTGATTTCACAGGTTCTGACATAAATGTGGTACATATAATTTGGTCTGTCTGACATGTCAGTCCTGCAATGCGCTGTTCTCTCAGCCCTTCTGTCTCCTCACTCTCCTTTGACGTTAGTGTGTGTGGGACGCAAACGTCGCCGTCACTTTCCGGTTGCTCTGCAGTTTGCAAACTTCTGTCTTCAAATGAAGACTCGTCGACGTCATTTCTGTCATGACTGTCTGTCGACAAAATAGGTTCAGAGATAAAACAATGAGACGTCACAGTCTGACGCTCAACATACTGTTTCAGTATATTAGCGTGATATGTGTTAACATTTCCATTGACGTCAGTTTTATAATCCATTCTGTTCACTACCTCAACCACTTCATAAGGACCTTTCCATTGAAGCAATAATTTATTACTGTCTGTCGGTAGTAACAACAGCACTTTATCGCCGACGTCAAATTTACGCGACCTCGCGCCTTTATCATAATAAGCTTTCTGCTTAATCTGAACTTTCTTTAAATTATCACGCGCTAATTTGCATGTCTGCTCTAACCGTTCCCTAAGCTCAATAACGTATTGATACGTCGAAAGAACTTGCTCATCGCGTACCTCTTCAGCCCATAATTCTCTTAATATTGCCATTGGACCTCTGACGTTACGTCCATATAACATCTCAAAAGGGGAGTATCCTAAAGACTCTTGTGGGACTTCCCTTACCGCAAATAATAAAGCTGGAAGATATTTATCCCCATATATTTTGGACGTTCAGCACACATGCGACGTAACATCTGCTTTAACGTAGCGTGGAAACGCTCTATGAGTCCGTTGCAAATTGGGTGTCTCGGACTACACGTTAACTGTTGAAGAGAAAGAAGTCTGCTGACTTCCTTCATTACCTCAGCAGTAAACTGTGATCCACAATCAGTCAACATTTCATCAGGAATGCCAACCCTACTAAACATTTCAATAAGCGCTTCCGCGACACGTTCCGTCTCAATACTCGGTAAAGCTATCGCCTCTGGATACCTTGTCGCATAATTTATCATGGTTAAAATATACCGAGATTTCCTATCAGATCGAGGCTCAATTGGACCAACTATGTCCGCTGCCACCCTCTTAAATGGCGTATCAATCAATGGCATTTTTCCTAGAGGTACTTTAGTGACTCGACCTTTCTGAATAGTTCTTTGACAAATATCACAAGATTTACAAAATCTAGCGACATCACCGCAAATACCGGGCCAGTAAAACTCAGTTACAACTCTATCCAATGTCTTCCAAATACCCATATGTCCAGACATAAGCGTTTCATGAGCCAGTTTCAACACCTTTCCTCGGAAACTTTGAGGGACCACAAGTTGGAAAGAGACTTTGTTACCCTTGGTGAACTCCCTATATGCCAAACTTTTTTTCTCAATAAACCTAGTTTCACCTCGGTTTAAACCACGACTCACAGTCTTGTTCCCAGATACAACCCTTTTCCTGATGTTTTCCAAAGTTGGATCATCAACCTGAGCTTGCTTGAAAGCCTCCTTGTCATCGTTAATGATCTGATCGGGAACCTTAAGTTTTCTGTAAGGCTTCTCATCCTGCCTAGTTTGAGACCTAGTTACAGCCGCGGCTGAGAAATGAGACATATCAGGAAGTTTTGATCCATCAATGTTACCGATAACCAAATCGTACAACGTATCATCCATACACAAAGCTTCAGTTTTCCCAGTGAAAAAAGGACAATCAATGTCAATCATTGCCAAAGGATACCTTTGTGTGGATTCATCAATCAACGTAACATTTGATTCCTTCCCTATTAACTGACTATCCGAAACCAAACTTCTCCGAACGACACAGCCTGTACACCCAGTATCTCTTAATACAACCACCTTTTTATTATTAACCAATCCTTGTGCCGTCGGTAACCTTGCCTTTAAGAAGTAACAGACACCTTCCCTAGTTTCCTTACTACACTCCTCCCTATCCGAAATCAAAGGATCACCAACCTTATTTTCAAAAATACTTCCAATCTCATCACCTTTCCTAGTTACTTCCGTCTGACAAAAACTAACTTGGTGTGCTGCGCCACGTGGTGTGCTATTATTTTTACCGCGTCCGCGAAAAGACCCTCTAAAATTACCACGACCACGTGTATAACCACGACCTACATTCTGCGTATTCTCATTCTTAACCTGAGAACCTTGAGTCTCTACGCGCGTGTTAAAATTTTCCTTAACACCGCTATCCCCAACTCCAGTTGCTCCTACCTCTGCACTATACAATTGTTTCCTGTCGGGGTTCTTAAAACATTTAATTGTTAAATGCCCCTTACCGCATATGCTACACTTGATATCTGGTCTACCACTCGGTTTGTTCGAGTCAACTTTGTCCTGTTTACCCTGCGCTGCGCCTCTATTATCGCGTTGCCCCTTATTAATGCAACTATATACGCCCCCGCGCGCTTCTGCAAACAAATCTGCCTCCCTAGCCATTTCATCTAAATTACCAAACTGTTTTGGCTTCAGATGTACATACAGTTCTCTATTACATGACTCCAGGAACTGATCCCTTGCCATGAAACCACATACAGCCGGAAAAGATTTTTCTATCTTTGCCATATTAAGCCATTTTTCTAAATAACTTCTCAGTCTACTACTGAACTGTATGAACGTTTCTGATTTCTCGGGCCTACTATAACGAAACTGCTTCCTAAATCCGCGCTCTGTCATGTCAAAATTCTTTAATAAAGCGTCCTTTAACTTTTCATAATGCGCCGCATCCTCATTTGACAACCGGTCATACACATCAAGTGCGCGCCCTTTGAGCAATGCACTTAAATACGCGGCCCAAACACTCTTATCACATTTATTAGCCGTAGCATATTTCTCAAACCTAGATAAATAACTATCCATTTTATCTTTACCTTCTTCAAAATAAGGTAACTTAGGATCCCAGGCATGAGCCACCTTCTCAGCTTTTTGCTTTTCCAATTCTAGCTCGAGCTTCGCTCTCTGCATTTCTAACTGATTCCTTAATTCTTGGTGCTGTAGCTCAAACCCATGTTTTATTTGTTCTAAATGGGCCTCACTAATCTCTTTTGCCTCCCTTTCAGTCTTAATGCGTGCCATTTCAAGTTCCTTATTAACATTCAACATAGCTAGTTCATGTGCCCTTTCCTTTTCTTTTTCAGCCCTTTCCTTTTCCTTTTCCTCTAACTTAGCTAGTTCATGTACCCTTTCCTTTACCTTTTCCTCAGACCTTAACCTTTCTAAATCCCTTTGCTCTTGCCTTTCTGCCCGCTCAATATCTTGCTGCTCCTTAACAAAACCTTGTAACTCCTTCCCCACATAACCTAAGTCCTTTCCCATTTGCATTAAACGCTCCATTATTGATAACGTAAATCTCACGTTACTATCAAAACCACTATAAACTGATCAGTTATGATCAGTGATGATTGAATGGGCTTAACTAAAACGTTAAGATATGTGTTATACGCGTTAATCTAACTAAAACGTTAGTTATTAAAGCACACGCGATTTGAAATGTCAAATGCTTTCAGCAAAGTATGACGTTACGCACTGATAGTCTAATATGACGTCATAAACTGACGACGTTTACAGTAAAATGCTACAATCCGAAGTTTCATCACATTACAAAACTCCGATCACAACAAGTCACCATTAATGTTTCTATTACGTCATACCTAACCTCAAGCCACAGCGTAAATATTAACGCTACCGTTATGTCAACGTCAGTAAATTGTTAACGTCACTACGTCAGAACCATGTGTGGGTAAGATCAATTAGTAACTCAAGTTTAACTTAGAATGTCAGGTAACACAATTAAGTGGGGTCTACTTAAATTTTTCGTTACCAAGAAAAAGTGGGGTTTGCCTTGCCTTCCTGCTCAGAAATTATCGACTTGTCAGTATCCATTCAGTTGAATACATGGGTTTCGCACTTCATCAACGCAGGAAGGAAGATTAAAGTTAATTTCTAAATGTGGCTGTCAATGCATTTTTTTTTTTTTTTTTAAAGTTAATGATTCAGAGTATCAATGTGCTGTTCCACAGCCGGGAACACCAGCCAGAGATCAAATCCTCACTTTTCTGACACCAAATGTTACATGTGGGTTTACGGCGTCCCGCAAACCCCCATGCTGACAAGACAACCGAGCGTGATCTCTGACAGGTGTACGGGCAGCTGTTGGGTAAGGCACAAGAAAGATGTTAGATGAATGACATGAATTATTTACAGTATCTACATACAACACTTACTAACACAAAACATCACAATTTGTTGCTTCTGTAGCCAACTCACGACGTCCGCTCCGAAAGCAAAACAATGTTCTGTGCTCGGAACGGGTGACGTGAATACCTACAGAAGCAAACAACAAAAACAACAACAAAAACAAAAAAAGAAACAACACAAGACGCGACTGGCCAGTTTATAACTTAGGGTGAATCCCCCTCTCACGTGAAACTTCCTCTCGCGAACAAGTGCAAACTGCACACTAGTCTATCGACATAGTTGCCGATCACAGGTTTGCCGATCACAGGTTTAGCGATCGTCCGAATATCCTGCAGGTTAGTTGACCTCTTTCATGGTCTCACATTTGTTGACAATGAACAATGATTCTGATTCTGGTATTCGCTGATTACGGCGGCCTGTCCGCCCTTGCTGGACCCTAACGCCTAGCGTCGTACCAGTACCTGCTGCTATGAAGCAGGGAGCAGCAGGTCACACATTGTTGTGCCTGCAAATTACGATAACTGGACTAAGACACGAGTCACAAAACATACATGCTATATCATGATCCCCCTCCCGGAGAAGTAATAATATGTTCATGCATATACCGTTATTGCGCATGCGCCGACCAGACATACAGGCTGATTAGTGCATGCGACAAATAACCGTACAGCAGAACTCAACTTGACTGTGCATCAAATTATCAGCACCCAGCGCTTGACACAATAATACTCAAAGTTCATGTTTCCTTACTGAGCACTACAGAAACCAATTAATGCTCACTACTACTGAGCATAATACTCATCAAATTTGTGCTCACTACATTATCACAAGTAAGAGGCAATTGAACAGACCACGCCTTTGCGCTACCTGGTCAGCTGCCAATTACAGGAAACATAACAATCTCTATTTCATATCCTTCTCCGCGAGACGGCTCACAAATATAGCTATTCACAAATTCAATACATTAATAACAGATAGAACCTACAACAGAAGATTTTCATCTATAATCCACAACATTTGTTAGTGTCTCATAAGGGCCCACACTGTTTGCCGTAAATTCTCTCTGTATTTGGTAGGCACCCCGTCACAACCGTCCTCGCGACGCCGATGACGCAGCTAACGTCATCCCCGCCGCTCAGGCCGTTATGACGTTTGGCGACCAAATACTCCCACTTATCATCATCACGTTCTTTATATGTACATACATGCACAAACTGAGTTATCAGACAAAAACGGCATCATTACAAAATGAACTCGTAATTCTTCTTGAACAAAATTATTTCTAATCAACGTGAACATGCTTGTAAAATAAAATTCATTACGGTTCATCATCACGGATAACCCAACAGGCTCTTGTAAGAGTTTGCCCTGATGATGAAGATATGGTTAAACCCGTCTTAAGTTTACGTCCCCTCTACACCTAATATTATATTGGGACGGAACCACGGTTTTCTAACCACAGCTAGTCAAAAGTCATGGATCAAACAAGTGACCCGGCGTTTATTAATTACATTCTACAAAAGGGGTCTAAAAGCCTAAATGAATCTAGAATGAGCGGGTGTCCAAACTTTACGTCTCACCAACATCTAGGGTCAGCATGAGACAGGACCTCACTTAGAAAGACTCATTCTACTACTGGAGAAGCCTGGGATCAATCCTGCGACGTCTAGCTGGCAAAGCTAGTAGCCTAATCACTACAGGCCACAAAAGTGAATTCAGAATAGGCTTCAGAAAGTTGGGGTATACTAGAAGTAAACCCCTCCAAAACCTACAAGCATGTTCATACAAAAATAATACTAAACATAGATTTAACATACCTTTCAATATACTTTCTATTTCCCGACACGATGTTGTAGGTACACGTTACAACTTGACCTGCTGCTAAAGTGTTCGTTTTTCTCAGGGTTTATCTATCTATGAATACTACTAGAAAATCATGCCTACTCATATTACCTTGCTCAATTCGTGGCGAGGTGGAGATACCGGCCACAAATAAAGCTAGATAGCAAAAATCGAGTAGATAATGGATTTGCGTTCAAACAGTATATTTCCCATAGGAAAAATTGATGAAACGACCCTATAAATCAATGACATGACTCCTGTCAAAACGAACACCCACACAACACGTGACGGGAATAAAAATCATATATGGCACAATTTGGCGGTTGGCGATTTTTAGGCAAATTCTATAGGACTCAGCCTTATAGCGGCCCCCTGTATTGTAAAAACAGCTCTCTATAGACCACTCATGCATACATCGTATGATATGTGCATGACTTGTTCATGGAGCAGCACAGTTTGCGTACCATATTTCACCTAAAATATTTCACTCGCACCGCCCTACCATATATCTACTAAAATAATTTAGATGTGCATAAGCACCAGAGAGGTTTCCTATTCCATCTCGTAACAATTATGTCCCTTATTTAGTTTCAGCAGTAACGAAAACATGCCTATACAAACACATTGTAAATTTTATCGCCAAAAAAAAGAACACAAATTTTAAGATGAAAAATTGTGATATTTTTCTTATTTCTGCTCAAAATATAGATTGTGGGATTCAATGGAATCACGGACAAAATCCCCCACCCCACCGGGCAAAATACCTAAAGGCGGACAAAATCTACACCCACCATTTGTTTAGGTCCTGGACATAATCCCCACTGCTGCTTATAAAGGTGAACAAAATCAATTATGATCATCACCTTTAATTTACATCATAAAATTTATAAAGAAATGTGTTGAAAAGTCATCACAATAATCAGGCAGAATTTTCAAAAGACTTATAAGTGATACATTATCCTAAAAAGGCGGTTCTAATGAGTACCCACAATCTGTATTTTAGAGCTGGAATAAAGAAAAATGGGTTTACAGTAAATCCCAGTTTTACTGTATAAAAGTCACAGTATGGGAGCGGAAGTGAACGGCCATTTGCGATTGAACATCACTTGCGATTTGTACAGTGGACGATCAGTCACTTGCGGTATAATATTTTCGCCGACACGGTAAGTAATTTCATTTTTTTTCTGCGAACATAACGCTTATATGCGAAATAAATGTCTTGCTGGTAAGATGGATGTTTTTATCATATTCCTACCACAGAAATATGTTATTTTTTGGATGGCATGAGAAGAGCTAGGTTGTTGATCACTTTGTTTATGGTAATGCAATAACCGGTTGACACAAGTGTAAATATGCATAAAACGTGTGTTAAGAAGTATTTCCTTAGTTATTTAGCATTTTAGTCTTCTAATATTATCACTGATTGAATACAAATCAAAGACATCTTCAAAAATCTAAATCAGACCGAAGTACTGTTAAAAGTATGACACAGGAGAAACGAAACGCTGTTCAGGTCACTTGCTTTTGTAAGTATTGGGATTGTACAGGTCAATTGCGATTAGTTTGAACGGTCACTTGCCAGGTGATATTCTGAATATGCTTAAATCTTTCGCTTACTGGCACATTTTTCCCCATCTCCACCCTACTAACTCATATTATATTGATGTATCACAGCATCTCCTCTTTTCCGGCAAAAGAGAAAAGAGACAAAAAAATTAACTCCTGCCATTAGCCCCACTTTAACAGAAGTTATTTGTTTATTTATTTATTTATTTGCGATCTCCCGCTTGTGGTTTCGCTTGTTGAGAATGCTATATGTCTTATTCGGAACCATGTCGATCAGACATTTTATTCGATTAGACCACAGGGCCAGTGGTATACTATGGTGTCACTGTTAGGCTGTTCAGATGATCAAACGATTTTTTATGCGACACGAACGACAAGGTGAGTGTGGTCCGATTTCTGCACGACAATGCAGATATGCAACAATAAGCCCATAATAAGTCAAAGCATTCACATAAAAAGAGGCCAACGGGCAGAGCTCTGGCATAAAACAGCTATCACATTTGTACAATCCCATACTTGCTGTCATATTTGTACATGCTATACAAACTATGCATCAACAAACTCTCGACCACGATAGACCACTGCTTATCCTATAAGCTCGCCTAGAGCATTCGGCTCTGGTGAGCTAAAAAAACTTGCCCCATCGTTAGCAAAATGTTTGGGTTACTTTTCAGTTAGTCTTCTATAATGTGTAGGAAAGTTGTCTGCTTAACGTCTCCAACAGTTTTCAAGCATTCCATTTGATATGATGTTACAAGCAATTTGCACATGTGCCATTTTAAAGATGAAAAAACACTTTTTGACAAAATTGCAGCATTTGCAACTTTGACATTTCAAACTTCAGTCAGCAGGATCCTGGGTGCAGACAGGCAATTAGAATATTGCCAAAGACAGTAAATTGTTTAAAACATATTTATGGTATATAACTTTAGACAGTATAATATGAGCTCAGCGTAGATCTAGAGTTTTGTAAAAGCTATGCTGCATATTAACCATATTCGTTCGTTTGGACGGCAGGGCTTGAGATGTCATTTTCACCTCAATGTCGGGTAAAGTCCCACAAAATTGGAAGCAACGTCTAAAATAACCTTCATAGTGTTGACGGGGACGTTAAATCCCGAATCAAACAAAAACAAGTGTTTGTTTGATTTGAGGTTCAATGTCTCCGTCTACACTGTATAGGTCATTTTCGAGACGTTGCTTCTAATTTTGTGTGAATTTTACCCGACATTGAGATGAAATGACATCCCAAGCCCTGTCGCCCAATCAAACCAATAGGGTTTACATGCAGGAACAGCCCGACCCGCACCCCTTCTAAGCGGTTTGCACAAGCACCACGACCCTTGGTGCTATGGCATTTGACGGTCCAGCTCGCATCGCTTTGCCTGGGCAGGCTTAGATCCTCAAAGCGGTTTACCTGCGTGGAAGCATCATGCAGCCCATCTATTCCTTCAAGCCCCGATTGGCGGGGACCATAAAAATAATTGTAACAAGTACCATGCATGGACTACACAAAGGGTGCCATTCAGCTTCCGGGCAGACTCACATTAATGCAATCGCAAGGCGATCAAAATGTTATATTGACAGAGGAGATAACTCAAATATCATGTCAGTTAGAGTCGTGGTTCTTCCGCATGGTACGTCTGTTCCACCTCGTTCACAAGAAACATCAATATGTCTCAAAGGTAATTGAAGTTGTGGCCATCTTAAGGTTTTGTCTATGGATGGGCGGACGGGCGGGCGTACGGATTGACAGGCGAACGCCTGGATGATTATTATATCCCCGAACGGCTTATTCTGTCAGAGGATAAATAGGTGGCTTTGCCAGTCATGAAATATATTTTTCTGCGCTTCACTCTATGAAATAAATTCACCCCGTCCATCGGGGTTTGAAGAAATAGAAAGGCTTAATGGTGCATCCACGCGGAGCTGAAACTGACCACACATAAGTACTGGTGAAACGCTTAGAAGGACTATTCTTGCACACCAGACAAGGAAATCCGTGATTTTACCCTGGGATAGAAATTTATGTTCTGACCCTGCTATTCCGACCCCAAATCGAATATAATCGCGTGTTTGATAAATGCACTGGTTGATTACAACCTCTTGCGCGGCCTCGTCATGCGTGACGTCACTAAACATTTCTGTTGTGTCATCACAAAATGGCGGACGTCGGTAACCGAAGTGACAGCAGCATTAAAAATTCACAATAGAAATAGAAGGTATGCAAGAAAAAGAATCCAATATGGGTGTGAGGGGTGGATAGAAAAATCCGTCCCTCGGGATCACTGTCCGGCATCACTCGGCAAGCCTCGTGATGCCGGACAGTGTCCCTTGGGACGGATTTTTCAATCCATCCCTCACACCCATATAAGATTCTTATAAGCCTGCCCAGGCAAAGTTGTGTGAGTCAGACCGTCCAATGCATATTATAAGCCTTTTGGTTTCATTGGGCGGCAGGGCTTGAGATGTCATGTCATCTCAATGTCGGTTAAAAGTTCTACAAACATTGGAAGGGAAGCAGTATCTCCAAAATTTCCTAGTGTTGATGGGGACGTTTTAACCTCAATTCAAACAAGACTCTCTATAAATCGAATCTAAAACGTCATATGAAAGTACACGTGGATTCGGAAGACACACGTCAGGCAGGCCAACAGGCAGATCATTTTCTTTGTAACGAGTGTGGAAAGACATTTAGGTCCCGCTATGGGTTAACTCTTCACTGTAAAAGTATCCACCAGAACAATTTCAAATATGTATGTGTAGTTTGCAACCAAAAGTCAAACACACTTTGGAATCTTAGGGGGCACGTGGCCAAGCATGATCCAGCACTGAAAGAAAAATGCAGTCACTGCCAGGCGACATTTCAGTACAGAAAATCATTGCTCAAGCACTCGTGTAAAGCCACCAAGGTTGCCAGCACCAGACCATCAGCTCGACCAAGGTGCGATGAATGTCAAATTGACTTTGCCACAACGGATTCAAAAAAAGATCATATTCTAGCTGTACATGAACAAAGACGACTCTCCTGCGGAAAGTGCCGAAAGCATAAATGGAGATCATCTCTTTACTATCACTCTCTAAATTGCAAAGGACGAATCGACTAAAGATTTAATCCGAAAATGCATCTGAAAATGTCGTCTGTTTACGTCCTCTACTGCATCTCAAAACAGCTTTGCATACAGGCAGACAGCTTGGACCTTGATCAGACTACTCTTCTAAGACTCCTCCTGAAGGAGCATTCTGATCTGGATCCACATTATTTGCGGCGAAGACTTTAATTAAGTAGCAGACAACAAAACAGACGACATTTGTTGCGAGCTGCATCTTAAGGGTCTCTTAGTCAGTGAGGGTCGGAAGTATGGGGCGCCGTTTTACTATTTAATCTGTATTTATAGATATCCATAAATCGAATTATGGATATCCATAAATCAGCCGAAAAATGTATATCCATAATTCAAATTTTGGATATCCATAAATCGAATTATGGATATCCATAATTAACGATTAATGAATATCATTAATTCAGATCGATTTATGGATATCGATAATTCGATATATGGATATCCATAACTCAGATGGATTTATGGATACCGATAATTCGATTTATGGATATCCATAACTCAGATCGATTTATGGAGATCTATAATTCGAATTATGGATATCCATAAATCACAACCAAAGCTTTTGGTTTAATGATTTCTCCCTAAGACACGTGATTTTTTATTGTAAAAATGTTCAAAATCGTCAAGGTTTTCATCATCGCGGGAAGAGGATGGCCAGTCAAATGGACCTCTCTGCCGTGCAGCCTTTTTATCCCGAACGGCTTCCAAAGCAACGAACGCCATACGCCGACCGCCCGCCATGAGTGCAGTTAAATACCGGAAGCAGTCGTAAGACTGGAAATTCCGGCCAAAGCGACCTGTCCCTCTGGAATCGCCTGTATGAGGACTGCGCACCTAAGGGCACTATAAGTCGGATGTAAGATTATAATGATCCAAACAGGCAATCCGTTCATGCTTTCTGGAGAAAAATGCACATGGCCGTTGTTTATAGTATTAAAATATTTCCATATACAGTGAAATTCCGCTATTAAGACCACATAAAATTAAGACCTATTCCGCTATAAAAAGCTTATTTGGAAGGCTTCATTCATTTTTTTTCTGCTTTCGGCACACATTGTCCTCTGGTTATGTACCACCTTTGGGAATGTTCAAAAGTGGCCTTAAGGCTTTTTGGCCTTAAGGCCACTTTTGAACAGTCCGAAAGGTGGTCTTAATATAGGAATTTCACTGCAATGCTCTACTTGAGGTGTATGGAGTACCAGACAGATTCAGATATATATCCTGGCCCCCGCCCATTGGGACTTGGAGAAATAGATTTGGCTGCATGAGCTGAGTGTACTGGTAAACCGTTTAGAAGGTCTAAGCCTGTCCAAATAAAGTCGTGCGAGTCTGTGGGCGACAGGGAATGAGATGCCATTTCATCTCAGTGTAGGCTTAATGCCCGACATAATTGGAAGCAACGTCTCCAAACTGACCTAAATAGTATTGAAGGGAACGTTAACCGTCAAATAAAACAAAACATATCTCTCCTACACCATAGGCCACCACTAAGCCTACCCTACATTACCTCCACCTCCATCCCGGCTTTTATTGCACACCTTAACGGGAATAGTAGAGTTTTATTGCTTTTTTTGGCAAAGGGAGCAGTCATTATTCATTAGGCTTATTTGCAGAGGAGAATTATGGATATCCATAATTCGATTTATGGATATCCATAAATCATCCGAATAATGGATATCTTTAATTCGAATTAAGGATATCTATTATTCGATTTATGGATATCCATATTTAGACCTAAATTAATGATCTCCATATATCGATTTATGGGCAGCCATAATTCGATTTATGGATATCCATGATTTGATTAATGGATATCCATAAATCAGCCGAATAATGGATATCCATAATTCGATGGATGAATATCAATAAATCGAATAATGGATATCCTCATTCGATTTATGGATTTCATTAATTCAGCTCGATTTATGGATATCAATAATTCGAATTATGGATACCCATTATTCAAATTATGATTATCCATAAATAATTACGGATATCCATAGATAATAATGGTTATCCATAATTCGAATTATAGATATCCTTTCGAATTATGGATATCCATAAATAATTATGGATATCTATATATACGGATTAAATAATAAAACGGCGCCCAATACGGAAGTACATACCACAGATGGTGTTGTAATGCGGCTACGCACTCCGGAATGCACCAAAGATCTAGTCTGTCGTTTTCAGGTTGAGAAACCACGTGGCTCTGTCTCGTTACTTACTATATATATTTTAGCCTACCCTATCACACCACTTTCTCTAGCGGTAATCCGTCCATTGTTAACGATGGGAAGAGTCGGGTAAAAGTCCTACAAAATTGGAAGCGATGTCTCCAAAAATGACCTAAATTGTATTGACGGGGACATTTAACTTTCATTTCTAAATTTTTAAGAAACAAACGATGGAAAGATATACGTTTGTTTTATGTTTTAACGGCCCAGTCAACACTATTTAGATCATTTTTTAGCCGAACAGTTTAACTATCCACACTTTTCCTGGGCAGGCTTATACGTAAGCGGTTAACCAGTACAGTGCACATTCTTTCGCCAGAAACTGACAACAGCCCTTCTTGGTTCAGCGGAAGGAGGAGAATGTCCGTAGAAACGACTTCATGATCAATCTCCACGAAAGACTGTTGCCAGGTATCGAACCCGCGTCCTCCTGAGCTTGCGAGGCCGGTCGTATTATGTCATGGAATCGGCGTCCGTCCGTCCGCTCCCATGAGAGGGTAGTTGTGAGTTGATTTATATGTACTGGCCGGACTTGTGGGGGAAAATCGACTCGCGAGTTTTCCCGGTTAACCCCGCCTGCAATTTAGATCCGGAGAAGCTAAATCTTGAAATATAGTTAGACCATGATGTGGAACGGTGGATATGTTTTCGAGATTGTGATTCACCAAATATTAATAGATATGCCCCTCTGCAAATTTCTGTACTTGATATATAGTTAGCAGTGTAAGTGTATGAAGTTGGCTTGGAGTCTGGAGTATGGAGTTTGGAATTCGATTTATTCCGTAGTAGTAAAGTATAGTAAAATATTTGTGAATGTTAGGCAAAATCGATATTCCAAGCCGCGAATCCCAAGCCAAGTTCACACACTCTAGCAGTGTATATTATTTTTGTTCGAGGATACGGTCCACCAAATATTAATTTAGTTATGTCCCTTTGAAAATGTTTATAAACATTTTGTTTGTGGCTGCAGGTAAAATTCGATCCAGCTGATACTTGATATTTAGTACGGTATGCAGCAGTGCATGTTTTTTTTTTTTTTAGGTTTTGTTCCACCTAATATTTATAGAGTTATGCCCCAATGAAAATTTCTGTAAATACTTCTCTTCTGGCTAACTCAGTCCTCTTAAAATATAGATCTGATCAAGCTGAAGCTTTATATATAGTTAGACCATAGTATGGGGGAGCAGTTCATATCGTTTCGAGGCTGCAGTCCAAGAAATATTCACTTGCTACGGGCGTATAATGCCCTGTTTGCGAAGCTCCTGCTAGCTACATGTAGTGCACTTTATCAGTCAGAAACACGTGGTTTTTACCTTCGTTTGTTCACACACACACACACACACACACACACACACACACACACACACACACACACACACACACACACACACATTTAATTGTTTTACTTGTCTTTTGCCTTTCCTTTAAGAATACCTACTGGTTAGGAGAATACTTTGATTGTACTCATTGCGCAAACCCGCCTATTCAAATATACGGAATGATTCCTCCAACAAATTATGAAAGTTTTCGGTGAAAAAAATCTGTTATTTTTCATGTTTCTGCTCAAAACATACACTGTGGGAACTCGTTAGAACCGCCTCGCCTCTATGTAGGTTCTAACGAGTACCATAATCTATGTTTTGAGCAGAAATAAGAAATATTATGTATACCATGTAAACCCCAGTATTACTATATAAAAGTGGGTTTTGAGGGGAGCAAAATTATATAGGCGTGTTTTAGTGATGATTTCGTTTGTTTTAAAGCGGACAGGAAAGACTCCTGTTGTATCTTTTATTACTGGTTGATTGATATGCAAAATAAATGCCAATCACGCACACATTTATTATGATTTTGCTTATGAAAATCGAGAACAGCACCCTCCAAGGGTCGCCAGTCCTCAAGTCAATGAAACTGAGCTCTGAGAATTTGAACAGATTCTGTATTTTGTAATGGTACTGTGGCTGATATGACGAATAAATGTGTACCAGTTGCTGTCAGTTGTTCTTATATTCTGTTACCAAAAGTGTCCCAAGGTTCTGCAATCAAACCAAAAGTAGTTAGATGGTTTAACAAAGACGAACTTTTTTATATATTCTAACTGAAAACAAGGGCTAATTTTTTGTAACTGATGGACTGATGGGACTACGTAATGTATGGCATACTGAGGTTTCGACAGTATGTTCTTGTTCATTACCTAACCTGGAAAACCGTGTCCTGTTGCCGTCCACTTGTCGAAAGCTTCCAGAGCTTAAGTCGGATTAAGCTGATACATGTACATTGAGCGAGACATTGTGGCAAAATTTAGATTCAGAATTGCTAAAATCGTTCCGTTCCAATAAGCAAGATGGCGACCGTGGCAGCCAGCTTAACATTCTTTAAATGATATCTCCCGAACCGAGATCAGGCCCCGAGGCTATAAAACTTTTTTTCATGCTCAACTCACTTGAGCATGAAATTTGTCCTGCTCACAAATTTTAAAATGTCAACAAATGTTGACATTTTAAAATTTATGTGCAGGATAAATGACATTCTGTGGTGACCCGAGCAAGACAAATTGCCTGATTTGATTGTGTTTTAATAGTTATGAGCATTACAAATTTCATGCTCACTTGAGTTGAGCATGAAAAAAGTTTTATAACCTAGGGGTCTGGTTTTAGCCGAACCTTGAGAAAGCACGGAGGAATCGAGTGACATGGAGATTCAGAATTGCTACAATCGTTCCGTTCCTGTATTCAAGAAAGCCACCATAATGCCTTTAAACGACATTTCTCCAAAACTCAAATTGTAATCCAGCTGATACTGACATTGGGTTCGGGAGGAGAAATTCAAAATGGCTGCAATGGCGACAGAGGGAACAAATTTAGTAATTCTGAATCTCCATGTCACACCGATGCATCCAATAAAGTTTCAACTTCGTTTTAAGAATTTCAAAGTGGCAAAATTTTTCAGCATGTTTCGAGCATAGAATCATTTTGAGAAAATCGACCTATCAGTGCTTTTAATCATATTGTGCCAATTCATGCAGCATGGAATCATGGGTTCGAAACCTGCTATGTCAGTAACATTATTTCGTGGAACTTGATCTACGGTAATTCTTGCTCTTCTACCTATTCTTTTAGAAGCCTCCGTGGTGTAGTGGTTATGCTACTCGCCTTGTAAACCAGGGGTCGCAGGATCGATCCCGGGCTTCTCCAGACTTTCGGATGAGTCTTTAAACCGAGGTCCAGCCTTCGTATAACCTTATCTGTTGGTGGGACGTAATACTCAAACATTCACTCACGAGTTGTCAGTTTCCGGCGAAAAAAGTGCGCTGCTTGTCCAGGAAATATGTGGTTAAGAAAACTGACCAAGTGGTGCTAGTCGGTCCGTATATGCATATAAACCCTGTTGGTTTGTTTGGGCGGTGTGGACTGAGGTGTCATTTCATCTCAGTGTCGGTTAAAAGCCACAGCATTGGAAGCAACGTCCGCAAGATTACCTGAATAGTGTTGACTTGGACGTAGCACCTCAAATCATATAAAGCGCGCGTTTTCACTTGATAATTCGGAAGTGAAAAGTGTTCCACACCATGCTGATGAAACAGTAGTAATGTCCCAATCATATAAGAAGGAAGTGCTTTGGTTATTTGATGTCAATATCTGATCAGACTTCTTAGAATGACCCTGTATCACAAAAAACATGTTAAGTGTGAAATCACCATCGCAAGTGACTGTTCAATTTCAATGCTCAACTTGGCAAGTGACTGTTCAACTCCAATGATTACAGATCGCAAGTGACCGTTCAATCCAATGTCAAGTGACCGTTCAGTTGATCTAAAGTGATGGGAATACAAGTTAAGATTTAGCTGCCGTATTTCACTTCAGTGTATACATCCTTTTGGTCAGTAGGCTTTATAGTTTATTAAAGATGTCAGGAAAACTAAAACAAGTGGCCTCTATATATTTATCCGTCATTTAATCCACTTTTTAGTAACGTGTGCCAGCAACAGCGAAACACATGTCAACTGATCACCATCGTTTATTCCACCGATAGGATCAATGACACCAACGAAATCATTATCAATAAAGTGACACATATATTGACTACTTACACAAATAAAAGCAATGACCAAAACCTCCCGCTAATGGCTTCTGTGTTTACATATTTGATATACCACGTGATAATGTCATATCGCAAGTGACTGATCGTCCACTGTACAAATCGCAAGTGATGTTCAATCGCAAATGGCCGTTCACTTCCGCTCCCATACTGTGAAAGTGGGGTTCAAGGGGGGTCAGAATTTATATAGGTGTTTATGTGATGTAATGTAATTCATCAATCATTAGCTTTTGATTGATAAAGGCTCCAGACACTGCAAAATTTAATGACCTGTTTCATACAAGATCCTGTACACCTTCTTTGATTGTCTGAAATTGTTCTAGATAAAACAAAGAGATGTGTATCTGTCTATGACCCAAACATTACTACAGTCACCAGTTGCTCTTGTTTTGATGGAAATGTATTCAAAAGTATTCTAAAAGTATTTGAATACATTTGCAAAGTATTTGTATTCTCATTCGAATACATTCATAAAAAATGTATTTTTATTTGTATTCTGTATTCGTGAAATGCAAAGTATTTGTATTTATATTCAAATACTTTTGAAAGTATTCGACCCCAGGCCTGCTGGTAAACCACTAAGAGCCCAGGCAAAGCAGTGCGAGTCGGCCTGTCCATGCTTATAAACCATATTGGTTTCATTGGGCAGCCGGGCTTGAGATGTCTTTTCATCACAATGTCTGGTAAAAGTCCTACAAAATTGGAAGCAACCTCTCCAAAATGACCTATGCAGTGTTAACGGGGACGTTAAACCTCGAATCAAATAAAAAATCTTGTAGCTCCCGATATGAAATAGTTAAGGAAAATATATCCCCGCAAATGAAGTTTGTAGAGCCTATACTGTTTTCACATTGTCCATCTGTCCAACTGTCCATAATACTTTAGGTTTTTTCCTGCATATCTTGCTTAATAATATTAGAAATCTTATCCTATTTTGCATAAATATTGATATTCAAGAGATGTTGCTGCCACAGCAAAATTAAGGTTCGGAGATCAATGCTGTTATAGTTTGTAATTCCTCAAACGTTGTCCGTTACACTTATGTCCGTCTCAGTTAATAATATTAGGAATCATTATAAAAACACGCCTATACAAAAGATTACCAATTTTTCAGCCAAAAAATGGATTTTAAGATGAAAAATTGTGATTTCTTTCTTATTTCTGCTTAAGACATGGATTGTGGGGACTCGATAGAACCGCCTCGATGAGGCGGTTCTATCAAGTACCCACAATTTATGTTTTTAAGCAGATAAACGGAAATACTGTTTACCCCTGTAAACCCCAGTTTTACTTTATAAAAGTTGGGTTTGAGGGGGTCAATTTTATATAGGCGTGTTTTCGTGATGCTTGCCATGTTTTGAATACACGTTGACAGGGTTCGCTGCCACAGAATAAAAAGAGTCCAGCCCAAGCCACCATCCCCCGCAGTGAGCAGACATACGAGGACTGTTCAAATATGAATGCAACTAAGCATATAAAAATGATTCCGTGATAGATTTCGATGAAAAATTTATTTTGTCCCCTCAAAGTATTCCCCTTTAACAGATATACAAACTTTCAGTCTTCTGATCCAATCATTGAATGCATTTTGGTAGTCTTTTCGAGGTATACTATGAAGGCACCGGAATATTGCAGAACCGAGGTGTTTGCGCTGTACAAATTTTCGACCAGAAAGGTATTTTTTTCAGCCGCGGGAACATAAAAAGTCCCACGGGGCAAGGTCAGGGGAATACGGGGGTGAGGAAGTTCAACAACCTTTTCCTGCTTCAGAAAGTCTTGCTGTTGGTTTTCTTTTGCTCCAGCATTTCAGTGGTTTCTTGCTGTCGAGTCCTCACCGTTGTCTCACCTCTGTGGTTCTTTGGTTTCTTTGTTCACGGAGATGTTGCACTGATGAGTTAGGAGGCCTTCATGCGGACTGAACAAATTATTTGTCTAAATTGCGACGGAAGTAAGGGCGAGGATTGTGGCCGCGTAAAATCGATTTAAGACCCCCAGTTGAAATCTTCCACTGACCGTTCCAAGGCGGCTCTTCTGTGGCGATTTATTTATGTTGTTGTTTGTTACTTACTGTGTGTATCACTTGTGTCTTTTAATTTTGGATGGCCATATGGCCATTTTGTGGGAAAGTAACTGTCCATATGGCCTTCCTTTGTTTAGGTTTCCATTATGGTCTGGTCGCTTAATGTTTGTATTTCTTTCCCTTTGGTGTCTTTTATGGATGGAGTAAGTTAATTGTATCAATTCCTGATCTTTGTTTTACTTCTACTTTGCACAATGAACGCCTTGTGCGATGACGCATTGTCATGTAGCAATCTGACATTGGCCAAACTAGTTGCGGATCTTCGTTCTTTGAAATATTTCTTCAATTTTCGAAGAACTTTATTCTTGTTAAACTTCGCATTTACAGATTTGCTTTTAGGCACAGCAACCTGAATAGCAGGGCCCTGATTTGAAAAGAATATGGCATACATTACCTTCTTGACGCTCATGGTCCGCTTTGCAGTGCATGGTCTTTTGCAATACTTTGTTGCCTATATTTTGTTCTGAATCTTTCGTTTTGGCTCAAAAAAGTGAACCCATGTCTCGTCACCTGTGACGACATTAGCGAAAGACCGTGCGTTGTAATTTGGAAACTTTTTAAGCAACTTCTTGGCGCACTGAACGCGTGTCTTTCTGCTTATCCGTCAACAGATGGGGAATCCATCTAGCACAGATCTTTCTCATTTTCAAATCCCATTTCAGAATTGTATGAGCTGCTCCTAATGAGATGCCAACTATACTAGCTATTTGCTTAGTGGTGTATCGTGTATCGGTAGCAACTATTTCTTTCACTCTAGCTGATGTTGCTCTTTTCGGCCGACGATCATGTGGTGCATCTGCTGTTGAGCCTAGTCCACAGCTGAATTTCTTAAACCAACGAAAAAACTGTCGGAAAAGACATTTCATTATGCCCAAAAACCGAACATATTTCATCAAAAATGTCTTTGCACCGTATACCAAGAATACAACGCTTCTTAATTTAGGACCGTATTTCAACGGCGTACTCTGTTTTGTATTAGTATACAAGAGTAGACAGTGTTTATCGAACGATATACACGGCTAAAGTGAACGGATTTTAACAGGTATGGTATCAATGAATAGGTAAAATGTTTTTCTACGCTGTGATATTTATTTCTAGGTGATTTTCGCATTAGTGCATGAGAAAACGTTCTACTTGCATCCATATTTGAACAGTCCTCGTATTGTTTTTCCCCTGGCATATGTCAGTCTGTCTGTCACAAAACCGTGTCTGCTGTACAAATTGAAAACCGTCCAAGCTATCTTCACGAAACTTCATATAAGTATTAATCAACATTAGACAATGATCAAAGTGCAAGTACTATAACTCGTGCATTTATACTTTTTGAGGTTGTCACAAAATTGTGTCCGCTCTTTAACTTAAAAACGTTCAAGCTTTCTTCACGAAACTTCATATACACCTGTGGACACAAAAGCGTTCATACTTTGATGAGCTTCATTTCATTCTGACTTGAAACATCATTCAATATATCCTAACATCCTATCAGTCAACTGCCAGACAGAAATAAATTCAGAACACAAGGTGGTGTACATTTCATTGCTGACTCCTGCACTGTCCGATCAAAATACATGTCAAGTGTCAATCAGAAAGTGTTTTCCATCAATTGCTTGACCTAGTTTTAGAATTTTTTGATGAATGACATTTGCTTGTCAAACTAACTTGATACAAAGAGATTCATTGAAAGTTATTTCATAGGAGTTTGAACGGTTTTGTGTCCACAGGTGTAAATATCAATCAATATTGCTGCCCCCGCCCGTCGGGGCTTGAAGGAATAGATTGGGCTGCGTAATGCTTTCACGCTAAGCTGAAACCGACTCCACATGAATACTGGTAAACCGCTTAGAGGGTCTAAGCCTGCCCAGACAGAATGGTGCAAGTCGGACCATTAATGCTTACAAACCCTACTGAGTATTGGTTTCAATGGGCGGCATGGCTTGAGCTGTCATTTCATCTCAATGTCGGGTAAAAGCCCCACAAAATTGGAAGCAATGTCTCCAAAATGACCTCAAATCAAACAAACATAATCAATATTACACATGCAGAGCGCAAGAACTATAACTCTTGCATTTATATTTTTGAGTCATTTCCCTTGCTTGGAAGTTTTTTCTATAACAAAATCGTGTCTAAACTCATTTAAATGACAGAAAATATGTCAAGTGCATCAGTTTATGATCTTAACCTTTGAATGAGTATAAATATTTTTCTAAAACATTCAGAGGTTCTTTTACGTTCTTAGATAATTTTGTTCCATATTTGTCTCTCACAGTAGTGTCTTCTGTAAATTCCTTTTCGCCTTCATCTCTGTAATGATGAAGAAACCCTATAGAAGTAGGCACGTGAAGCTCTCCACCCCATCTAAAATCAATAGCAGCATGAATGTTAAGCCTTTGTACACTGTCTGTTCTTGCAATAAATTTTGTCCGACCTTGTTGAAGTTTTCCATGCATCACACTAGATAAAACAACAAGCTCACTAGCATTCTTTTCAGTTGTTTCTTCATCATGGTGTTTGGAAGAAACAGGATAAAATGAACACTTGAATGTATAAGCACTATGGTTTGGAAGTGAATCTAGCAAATCACTCCATGTATAAATATCACTCCCTTGTGGAATAATGAACTCATCCATGTCTACGTTCACAACATACTTAGACATAAATCTGCTTCTAAGGAGACAGTCATTTAAAGCGGCATGCTGAGCGAAGTAATATATTTCACCCTTCATCGGCAACAACCACGGTACTACTTTAATCAATCCCATGTTTTCATACATCTTTAGAATATGGTTCATTTCGTCTCCAACAGAGTGATTGTAAATAATAAAATGGTTGGCCCCGAGAAGCCGATTGAGTTCAACCCATTCAATAAACCTTCTTGTGTGTATTGGCGCTTTCCTAGCAAACATTGGAGACAGACACACAGTGAAGTTAAATTCCGGATCTGTGCCCAATGCCTCGGGGGAAAGTATCCGTACACGGTTGGAACATTTTGACGTTGTTATGGCAATGATGTCAGGAACTTTGTAATCCGGCAAGGTACAAGCAAAGAACGTGGACTGGTAGCTAGAATTAAAAAAGAAAAAAATATGTAATGAAACAACTCGACCAAATTCAATACGGCAATTATCTCGGTATCACCATCACTGACGATCTTGATTGGGGTCAACATATTTCAGAGATTGCATCAAAAGCAACCAGGACTTAAACAAGATGCTCAATGAGCCTAACCGCTCACCTGAGGAACATTTTAGTTAGATGTTTGACTCATGAACTTTGAGCATAATTTTTTTTTGAAGTTCTTCCTAATGGAACATGGCATTGTCAATATTTGGACCCTAGGGGCAGGTTTGGTAGGATTAATGTAGGGGACCACTTGATATTGCTACATGCTTAATATGTAAGCTCTTGGCTTAGTGGTTTCAGAGAAGAAGATTTTTGAAGTTTGTTTTTTTTTTCCATTATAAGTCTATGGTGGCTAAGGGGCCCCGGGGCGTGGCCAGTTTACACCGTAGAGGCATGATTGGCACAATTTATGTAGGGGACCACTTGGCATTGCTACATGCTTAATATGTAAGCTCTGGGCCTAGTGGTTTCAGAGAAGATTTTTTTTTTAAGTTTGTCCCATTGTAAGTCTATGGGAGCTTTATGTTGCCATGGCAATACCAGATTCAATCTGAATTACCCCAAAACATACTGCATCTTCTCCCCAAATCGGATAATGCTTCTCATGAAATTTAATCATGATTGGCAAAGAGGCTTTAAAGATATACTTATTTAAAATGTGAACGGAAGCCAGACCATTGGCATACCAGTACCTCACATGAGCCACAGACTTTCGGATGAGTCTTTAACCGAGGTCCCGTGTCCGTATGACCTTAGCTGTTGGTGGGACGTAAAACTCAACTCACTCCCCTCACATGAGCCTTCAGCTCAAGTGAGCTAATAATACTAGCGGTTTCAGAGAAGAAGATTTTTTAAGCTTTTTTTCCATTATAAGTCTATGGGGGCTAAGGGGTCCAAGGGCGTGGCCAGTTTAGATCCCAGGGGGCATGATTGGCCCCTAATTTATGTAGAGGACCACTTGACATTGTTACATGCTTCATATGTAAGCTCAGGGCCTATTGGTTTCAGAGAAGAAGATTTTTTTTAGCTTTTTTCCATTATAAGTCTATGGGGGCTAAGGGGCCCGGGCACGTGGCCAGTTTTGACCCCAGGGGCATGATTGGCACAATCTATGTAGAAGACCACTTGACATTGCTACATGCTTAAAATGTAAGCTCTGTGCCTAGCGGTTTCAGAGAAGAAGATTTTTTAAGCTTTTTTCCATTATAAGTCTATGGGGGCTAAGGGGCCCCAGGGCGTGGCCAGTTTAGATCCCAGAGGCATGATTGGCACAATTTATGTAGAGGACCACTTGACATTGCAACATGCTTAATATGTAAGCTCTGTGCCTAGCGGTTTCAGAGAAGAAGATTTTTTTAAGCTTTTATTTCCATTATAAGTCTATGGGGGTTAAGGGACCCCGGGGCGTGGCCAGTTTAGATCCCTGGGGCATGATTGGCACAATTTATGTAGGGGACCACTTGAAATTGCTACAGGCTTCATATGTAAGCTCAGGGCCTATTGGTTTCAGAGAAGAAGATTTTTTTAGCTTTTTTCCACTATAAGTCTATGGGGGCTCAGGGGCCCCGGGCGTGGCCAGTTTTGACCCCAGGGGCATGATTGGCACAATTTATGTAGAGGACCACTTGACATTGCTACATGCTTAAAATGTAAGCTCTGTGCCTAGCGGTTTCAGAGAAGATTTTTTAAGCTTTTTTAGCTCACCTGGGCCGAAGGCTCCAGGGGAGCTTATAGTACAGTGGGTCCTCCGTCGTCCGCTCGTCGTCCGTCCGTCCACACTTTTGAACAGCTATATCTCTGTATCCTGCAGGCTGATCTCAATCATTTCTCATATGTAGCATGCCTCTGGTGGGGCATTGATGATATAAACTTTTTTTTGAAATCGCTCTAAAACTTTGGTTCCTATGGCAATCACAAGGTCCCATAGACTTACTATGGGAAAATGCTTGTCATCACCGTAGCGCCTTCAGTTTTGAGCGGAACTTTCTGAAACTTATATGTAAGGTGACTGGGGATAAAAACTCGGATGAGTTCGAATACCGGCCAGGTCGGCCCATTTATCATAGAGTTACGTCCCTTTGATTGCTGAAAAATGCCCATTTTCGACCTTGTCATCACCGTAGCCCCTTCAGTTTTGATCGGATCTTTCTGAAACTTAAATGTAATGTGGCTGGGGATAAAACCTCGGATGAGTTCGAAAACCGGCCAAGTCCGCCGATTTAACATAGAGTTACGTCCCTTTGATTGCTGAAAATGCTGATTTTTGACCTTGTCATCACCGTAGCCCCTTAAGTTTTGATCGGATCTTTCTGAAACTTATATTCAAGGTGGCTGGGGATAAAGCCTCGGATGAGTTCGCATACCGGCAAAGGTGGCCTATTTATCATAGAGTTAGGTCCCTTTGATTGCTGAAAATGTTGATTTTTGATCTTGTCAACATTGTAGCCCCTTCAGTTTTGATCGGATCTTTCTGAAACTTATATGTAAGGTGGCTGGGGATAAAACCTCGGATGAGTTCGAAAACCAGCCAAGTTGGTTCATTTATCACAGAGAAACGTCCCTTTGATTGCTGAAAATGCCGATTTTCGACCTTGTCATCACCGTAGCCCTTTCAGTTTTGATCGGATCTTTCTGAAACTTATATGCAAGGTGGCTGGGGATAAAGCCTCGGATGAGTTCGCATACCGGCAAAGGTGGCCTATTTATCATAGAGTTAGGTCCCTTTGATTGCTGAAAATGTTGATTTTTGATCTTGTCAACACTGTAGCCCCTTCAGTTTTGATCGGATCTTTCTGAAACTTATTTGTAAGGTGGCTGGGTATAAAACCTTGGATGAGTTCGAAAACCTGCCAAGTTGCCCCATTAACTATATAGTTATGTCCCTTTGATGGCTGAAAATGTGGATTTTTTACCTTGTCATCACCGTAGCCCCTTCAGATTTGATCGAATCTTTCTGAAACCTATATGTAAGGTGACTGAGATAAAACCTAGGATGAGTTTGAATACCGGCCAAGTTGGCCCATTTATCATAGATATACGTCCCTTTGATTGCTGAAAATGCTGATTTTTGAACTTGTCATCACCATAGCCCCTTCAGTTTTGATCGGATCTTTCTGAAATTTATATGTAAGGTGGCTGGGGATAAAATCTTGGATGAGGACGAAAACAGGCCAAGTCAGCCCATTTATCGTAGAGTTATGTCCCTCTGATGGCTGAAAATGTTGATTTTTGGCCTTGTCATTACAATAGCCCCTTCAGTTTTGATCGGATTCTTCTGAAACTTATATGTAAGGTGGCTGGGGATGAAACCTCGGATGAGTTCGAAAACTGGCCAAGTCGGCTCATTTATTTTAGAGTAACATCCCTTTGATTGCTAAAATTGCCAAATTTTGACCTTGTCATCACCCTAGCCCCTTCAGTTTTGATCGGATCTTTCTGAAACTTATATGTGAGGTGGCTGGGAATAAAATCTTGGATGAGTTTGAATACTAGCCAAGTCTGATCGGATCTTTCTGAAACTTACATGTAAGGTGGCTGGGAATAAAACCTCAGGTGAGTTCGAATACCGGCCAAGTCGGCACATTTATCATAGAGTGACGTGCCTTTGATTGCTGAAAATGCTTATTTTCGACATTGTCATCACTGCTGCCCCTTTAGTTTTGAACGGATCTTCATGAAAATTACAAACAAGGAAGTCAGGCAGAAAGCTTGGAGGAGCTTGAAAACTCTTGTTTTTGAACTTGTCATCACCATAGCCACTTCAGTTTAGATCGGATGTTCTTAGCAAGTCAGGAATAAAAGCTTGAATGAGTTTGAAAACCGGTGAAGTCAGCCTGTTTATCATAGAGTTACATTCTACTTGATTTTCAGAAAATGCTTACCCTGTCATCACCATGTCCTCCCATAAAGCCTTCAGTAAAGGTTGGCACTTCCTTAAACTTTGAATCTGTTAGCTCAGGTGAGCGATACAGGACCAAGCTAGCTTGGTCCTCTTGTTTTCCATTATAAGTCTATTGGGGCTAAGGGGCCCCAGGGCGTGGCCACTTTAGATCCCAGGGGCATGATTGGCACAAATTATGTAGGGGACCACTTGACATTGCTACATGCTTAATATCATAGGGGCTTGAATCATGAAAAAAAATGAGAAAAAAAAAAAAAAATTTTTTTTTGGGGTACTATATTAGATAGAAGGGGGGAAACTTCGGCTCCATTTTTTTTTTTTTTTTTTTTGGGGGGGGGGGGGGGGTTACCTCATTTTACCCAGTGTATCTTTTTCGCAAATGCAGTTTTTCACCTACTTATTACGAAATATACAAGTTAAATATGTCCACTTTGCAACAATAATCCACCTCTGTCTGTCACTTGCAGGAAACATGTTTTTCTCGCATGAATTAACTCAGCAAAGAAAAATTCGGCATAAACGTGTGACAAAAATTTTCAGGTTTTCATCAATCACAAGCGAACTAGTGTTACGGTGGAAACTTTTTTCCCTTTCAACTGATGTCTTTCATTAAAATGAACCTCTCTTGACCAATTTGAATCCAAAATGATGTATTTGGAGCTCTAAATTTAGAATGTACTACTTTTACATCGCTTTATGTAAAAGATCAAGAAAACAATCGTCGCGAAGCTTGGTTTTTCTGCTGATTCTGGGAACTAACGACCGGAACGACCGATGCTGTTTAATTTTTATACCGTTCGAAGTAGTGACAAATGAGCATTATCGCTATTTTTCTTTTATTTTCAACTAAACCCCAAGAGGGGGCACAGACGATTTTTACTGCATATACTCCAGTTTGAAGGCTGAACGAGTACACAGTCACCATGTAATTACGGTAGGGTTCTTTAACCTGCACAGGGGATGGTTCTCCCTGCACAGGGGTCTCCAGTTAACGTCCAGATTCGAAGGACGATGCACTTTATGATATTCATACCTGCAAAATTTATGATGCCAATGGAACGTGTTCTGACGCAGAAATTTTGTCACCTCTGCTGGGGATCGAACCTGGGACCTTTAGCATCTGAGGCACTGAGCTAGGAGGGTGGCTAAATTTAGGAAGGCAGGGATTAGCCGTAGTTATCTCCTTACCGGACTCAGAAAAAGTGAAATGTATTTTTTGTTGAAATCGTGGACATTTTGTGTTATTTTGAAAACAGTTTCACTCATGCTTGTGTGGACAGAAATAAATAAAAAAAACAACAAACAACCAGCTTGTTAAAAATGCCACCAATACGTAAATGTTCAAAATGATGCAGCATGGAAACAATTTGTTCCCTATTGCAACATATTCCTTTTTATGTTTTGAAATTTTGATCCTGGGTCGCTAATGGCCAGTAAATGACAATAAGCACTACGTAGGTTGGGCCCATTGGGTCCTTTTCCAACAGGGATTTAAGGGGGCAAAACCCCTACAGTGCAGCACACACATGTTCTCTCATCCCCGAGTTTCTAAAGTGGACGCTTCTATTTATGAATTCGGCCAAATCCATTGATGGAAGGACTTGGGTAAAAAAAAAAAAACACTGCTCAATTCTTCTGCTCAGCAAGTTTGTATTAATCTGAATAGGCACCACAATTCACCACAACACGGCAAACAACAAGGTCAGAATAAGCTAGAGCATATCAACCTTGATTTTTTTTTTTTTTTTTTTTTTTTTTTTGGGAGGGGGGGGGGTGGGGGGGGGGGGGTGGAGCGGGGATCATTTTATGGTATGGTCCTTTCGAGTTTACTTCACTCATATCGAGCCGATTGTTAATCACATGTGGTCGAAGACCGTAGTATCCGGTATTAAAAAAAAAAAAAAAAAAAAAAAACACCAGGCCTTCCGTTGCAGAACTCTTGAATGCCTTAAAATAGATGACTTTTATGAAAGGTTTGATTGTGAAGTGCTTAGATCTGTTGAAAAAGTACTTGTATTAGCCTAGAGTGTATTTGAAAGTAAGTGAGAAATGGGGACTTTTCAATATGTAGGACATTTAATTTTGGTGCTGTTGAGTAAAGCGGCATTCCAATCTTAGTGTTTCTCGACCAGGCTATTAAATGGTTATAAAACGTTTTTCATGCTCAATTCAGTCGAGTGTTTGTAATGCTCACTATATTTAAATACTAACAGTTCATAAATGTTCCTGCTTAGATTTGTTTATTTGATTTGAGGTTTAACGTCGTCCCCGTCAACACTGCAAAGGTAATTTTGAGACGCTGCTTCCAATTTTGTGGGACTTTAACCAGACTTTAAGATGAAATGACATCTCAAGCCCTGCCGCCCAATGAACCGATAGGGTTAATTAACATGGACGGGCCGACTCGCACCGCTTTTTCTTGGCAGGCTTAGATGCTCTAAGCGGATTACCAGTACTCGTGTGCGGGTCGGTTTCAGCTCTGCGTGGAAGCATCATTTCTTCATGCCCCGATTGGCGGGGCCGTTTCCTGCTTAGATAAGAACTGAATAATAGAATGTATGATGGGATTGAGGCCGAAACATGGAATTTTCAAGCAAGTTTTCAGTTTAGTTAATTATCATGTAGGATTTTGTCGAGCATGAGACTTTAATTTAGTGAAAACGAGCCCGAAGCCACGACCGCAATATTAATTATTTTTCTCACCCAAACACTTTAAGGAATTTATTTGTTTGATTAGATGTTTAAAGTGCCCATCAACAGGTCATTTTGGAGACGTTGAATCCATTTTGTGGGACTTTTACCCGACATTGAGATGAAATGACATCTCAAGCCCTGTCGCCCAATGAAACCAATAGGGTTTATAACCATGAGCGGTCTGACTCGCACCGCTTTGTCCGGGCAGGCATAGATTCTCTGAGCGGTTTAGCAGTACTCGCGTGCGGTCGGTTTCAGCTCTGCTTGGAAGCGTCACGCAGCCAACCTATGGGCAGGTCCGAAAACTTTAAAGAATGCGTTGTGAACTGCACAAATATACAGAAATTAATAAGCGATAAAGCACATTCACACCAATGTAACACAACAAAATGTCAGTATTTTAATACTCATACCTCCGAGCCGCTAAAGTTTGTGTCTAAAGCATCCGTTTACATGTAAAGTGCTACGCATGAAATAAAAACCATTGCATGTACATTTCATGACCTGCTTTCTTTGACACTTGACAGCAGTTTGATGACAAATTGAATGTCCATTTCATTAAAAGTTGACAAGGACATGTTATTCTGACTGTTAAAAATGTACATTTAAGGGGAAACTGAGAAGCTGCTCCCCTAATTGCATGGATAACAAAACATGCTACAGAAGACGGTTTTGAAAACAAAATTACCTCCGGCTCAATGTGGGTGTTTTGCAATGACTGACATAATGAGATAGCTAATAAACCCTAGAGTGAGGCAGCAGTATGAGGCAAAGAAAACAAACACTTAAGAAATGAAATTTATTTTTCTGCAGTTCATGATAGCACGAACGCAGTGGGTTGTGTGCAAAGTAAGTAAACTTTGTTAGCGACTCGCTGTCTTTTATACTTTCATGAAAAGCAGAAAAATTAAGTTTAATTTTTTATAATTGCATTTTTGCCCCTCATCACTGGGCGAAAAATAATGCTTATAGGGCAAACGTTTTAAATTGAAAAACATTTTCACGCCATTTTACTACAAAGAGAGGGACAGCGTTGACCTCACCAACGCCCGTAGAGAACCGTGGTTTAGCATGACGTCACTTGATGTCACTGAAAATCATGTGACTCGATTCGTTCACGTAAGTATGAACTACACTGTTTTCTTTGTGTTTCACATTACATTTTTTTCATTTACGAGCCGGATAAATTTCATACCCTATCAGTTGAGCATAAAAAAAAGTTTTATAATCCTACGGCCAGGTTGGTGCAGTTTAGGTCTGTACACCGTTCTTTCTACCTCTGGAATGAACAGTACACATTATTTCCATACCCCTCTACTTAATCTTAAGACCTCCACACATTTAATCCAAATATCTGAGAGAGAGAGAGAGAGAGAGAGAGAGAGAGAGAGAGAGAGAGAGAGAGAGAGAGAGAGAGAGAGAGAGAGAGAACAGCAAACATTAGACAAAATACATGTTGAAACGCTTTTTCCTTCGATTCCACTTATCACAAAGAAAAAAAGAAGCAGGAAAATTCCCACAGGCCTATTGGCACCAAAACAGCCATTGTTATTTAGGTAACAATATTAGAACAAACGCTTAAAGTCGTCAGTCATTCCGACCACTATGAATTCAAATTTGTAAAACAATTTCAAGTTATTTCTATAGCCGTATCTCTTTTAACTAAAATTCTGAACCGTTTGGCTTAACACTGCTGCATTTTTATTTATTTATTTTTTATGCTTAGCTAACCGTCGCCGTGTACCGGGAACGAGCGTTTAAACATAAGGTGACGACGTCATGTACACAGCGGCCCCCCGCCCATAGGGGCTTGAAGAAATATATGGGCTGCATGATGCTTCCACGAAGAGCTGAATCTGGCCCCCACTAGTACTGGTAAACCGCTTAGAGGATCTAAGCCTGTCCAGGAACCGCAGTCCATGCTAATAAACCCTATTGGTTTCATTGGGCGACAGGGCTTGCGATGTGATTTCATCTCAATTTCGGGTCAAAGTCCCACAAAATTGGAAGCAACGTCTCCAAAATGACCTTTACAGTGTTGACGGGGACGTTAAACCTCAAATCAAACAAACAAACAAACGTCATGTACACACGTTCTTTAGCACTCTGCCAAAAACACAGATTTTATACGATACCCGTTGTGCAAGAAACTGACAAACATTTCCCTCCAATACGGAGCTCTCTAGCAATCTCCTCGATAACTTGGGTTGTGCCTGTCCCAGCCTGGACATAAGCAAGGCAGTTGGCCCTTTTTATCAGATCAAAGGCCGTCTTCTGCTTTTTTGTAAACATTTTATTTCCTTTTCTGCGCATGTGTCAAAAAAGTTACAGCGGCTGATTGGAAGTTGACCGCAAAGCGATACAATACAATAATCCCAGAGCACAGCCCATTATACTTAGAAACACCATCCATCTGCGTAATACGTGTATACGTAGTCCTAGCAGAATATGTTACATTGAAAAAATAAATCAAAGGAGAAATCAAGGCTCTCACACACATTTTAACAGTAACAACTCCACTGCCGGACGTAGTTTCCGAAGTTCCGGATTATATCTGTCCTGCACGTCACTCTTTTTAAACACGATTATGGCAAGCGCCCGGGTTCCTGTACCGATCATTGACAGAACACTGCGGAAAGTGAAGCAAAAGTTGCAAAATCTATATTTAGAGCTGCGAGTACATCTTTTTGGATTCAAATTGGCAAAGCGAGCTAAAGTTAAATGAAAGACAACGGGTGAAAGTGAAAAAAGTTCCCCCCGTATCACTAGTTCGGTTGTGATTGATGAAAACCTGAAAATTTTTGTCACACGTTTATGCCGAATTTTGCTTTGCTGAGTTAATCCATGCGAGAAAAACATGTTTCCTGCAAGTGGCAGACAGAGGCGGATTATTTTTGCAAAGTGGACTTATTTAACTTGTATAATTTATAATAAGCAGGTAAAAAACTGCATTTGCGAAAAAGATACACTGGGTAAAATGAGGTAACCCCCCAAAAAATTGAGCCGAAGTTTCCCCCCTTGTCTCTATTATAGTACCAAAAAAAAAAAAAAAAAAAAAAAAAAAAAAAAATTCATGATTCAAGCCCCTATGCTAAATATGTAAGCTCTGGGCCTAGTGGTTTCAGAGAAGAAGATTTTTTAAGCTTTTTTTCCATTATAAGTCTATGGGAGCTAAGGGGCCCTGGGGCGCGGCCAGATTAGACCCCAGGGGCATGATTGGCACAATTTATGTAGAGGACCACTTGACATTGCTACATGCTTTATATGTAGGCTCTGTGCCTAGCGATTTCAGAGAAGATTATTTAAGCTTTTATTTCCATTATAAGTCTATGGGGGTTATGGGACCCCGGGGCGTGGCCAGTTTAGACCCCAGGGGCATGATTGGCACAATTTATGTAGGGGATCAATTGAAATTGCTACAGGCTTCATATGTAAGCTCACGGCCTCATGGTTTCAGAGAAGATTTTTTTAGCTTTTTTTCTATTATAAGTCTATGGGGGCTAAGGGACCCCAGGACGTGGCCAGTTTAGATCCCAGGGACATGATTGGCACATTTTATGTAGGGGACCACTTGACATTGCTACATGCTTCATATGTAAGCTCAGGGCCTATTGGTTTCAGAGAAGAAATTTTTTTTTAGCTTTATTCCATTATAAGTCTATGGGGGCTTAGGGGCCCCGGGGCGTGGGCAGTTTTGACCCCAGGGGCATGGCCAGTTTAGACCCCAGAGGCATGATTGGCACAATTTATGTAGAGGACCACTTGACATTGCTACATGCTTAAAATGGAAGCTCTGTGCCTAGCGGTTTCAGAGAAGATTTTTAAAGCTTTTTTTCCATTATAAGTCTATGGGAGCTAAGGGGCCCTGGGGCGCGGCCAGATTAGACCACAGGGGCATGATTGGCACAATTTATGTAGAGGACCACTTGACATTGCTACATGCTTTATATGTAGGCTTTGTGCGTAGCGATTTCAGAGAAGATTATTTAAGCTTTTATTTCCATTATAAGTCTATGAGGGTTATGGGACCCCGGGGCGTGGCCAGTTTAGACCCCAGGGGCATGATTGGCACAATTTATGTAGGGGATCACTTGAAATTGCTACAGGCTTCATATGTAAGCTCACGGCCTCGTGGTTTCAGAGAAGATTTTTTTAGCTTTTTTTCTATTATAAGTCTATGGGGGTTAAGGGACCCCAGGACGTGGCCAGTTTAGATCCCAGGGACATGATTGGCACATTTTATGTAGGGGACCACTTGACATTGCTACATGCTTCATATGTAAGCTCAGGGCCTATTGGTTTCAGAGAAGAAATTTTTTTTTAGCTTTTTTCCATTATAAGTCTATGGGGGCTTAGGGGCCCCGGGGCGTGGGCAGTTTTGACCCCAGGGGCATGGCCAGTTTAGACCCCAGAGGCATGATTGGCACAATTTATGTAGAGGACCACTCGACATTGCTACATGCTTAAAATGGAAGCTCTGTGCCTAGCGGTTTCAGAGAAGATTTTTTATGCTTTTTTTCCATTATAAGTCAATTGGGGCTAAGGGGCCCCAGGGCGTGGCAAGTTTAGATCCCAGGGGCATGATTGGCACAATTTATGTAGGGGACCACTTGCCATTGCTACATGCTTGATATGTAAGCTCTGGGCCTAGTGGTTTCAGAGAAGAAGATTTTTTAAGCTTTTTTTCCATTATAAGTCTATGGGAGCTAAGGGGCCCTTGGGCGCGGCCAGTTTAGTACCCAGGGGCATGATTGGCACAATTTATGTAGAGGACCACTTGACATTGCTACATGCTTAATATGTAGGCTCTGTGCCTAGCGGTTTCAGAGAAGAAGATTATTTAAGCTTTTATTTCCATTATAAGTCTATGGGGGTTAAGGGACCCCGGGGCGTGGCCAGTTTAGACCCCAGGGGCATGACTGGCACAATTTATGTACGGGATCACTTGACATTGCTACAGGCTTCATATGTAAGCTCACGGCCTCGTGGTTTCAGAGAAAAAAATTATTTTAGCTTTTTTTCCATTATAAGTCTATGGGGGCTAAGGGGCCCCAGGGCGTGGCCAGTTTAGATCCCAGGGGCATGATTGGCACATTTTATGTAGGGGACCACTTGACATTGCTACATGCTTCATATGTAAGCTCAGGGCCCTTTGGTTTCAGAGAAGAAGATTTTTTTTAGCTTTTTTCCATTATAAGTCTATGGGGGCTTAGGGGCCCCGGGGCGTGGCCAGTTTTGATCCAAGGGGCATGATTGGCACAATTTATGTAGAGGATCACTTGACATTGCTACATGCTTAATATGTAAGCTCTGTGCCTAGCGGTTTCAGAGAAGAAGATTTTTTAAGCTTTTTTCCCATTATAAGTCTATTGGGGCTAAGGGGCCCCAGGGCGTGGCCAGTTTAGATCCCAGGGGCATGATTGGCACAATTTATGTAGAGGACCACTTGACATTGCTACATGCTTAATATGTAAGCTCTGTGCCTAGCGGTTTCAGAGAAGAAGATTTTTTAAGCTTTTATTTCCATTATACGTCAATGGGGGTTAAGGGACCCCGGGGCGTGGCCAGTTTAGATCCCAGGGGCATGATTGGCACAATTTATGTAGGGGACCACTTGAAAATGATACAGGCTTCATATGTAAGCTCAGGGCCTATTGGTTTCAGAGAAGAAGATTTTTTTAGCGTTTTTCCACTATAAGTCTATGGGAACTTAGGGGCCCCGGGGCGTGGCCAGTTTTGACCCCAGGGGCATGACTGGCACAATTTATGTAGAGGACCACTTGACATTGCTACATGCTTAAAATGTAAGCTCTGTGTCTAGCGGTTTCATAGAAGATTTTTTAAGCTTTTTTCCATTATAAGTCTATTGGGGCTAAGGGGCCCCAGGGCGGGGGCCAGTTTAGATCCCAGGGGCATGATTGGCACAATTTATGTAGGGGACCACTTGACATTGCTACATGCTTAATATGTAAGCTCAGGGCCTAGTGGTTTCAGAGAAGAAGATTTTTTAAGCTTTTTTTCCATTATAAGTGTATGGGAGCTAAGGGGCCCTGGGGCGCGGCCAGTTAAGACCCCAGGGGCATGATTGGCACAATTTATGTAGAGGACAACTTGACATTGCTACATGCTTTATATGTAGGCTCTGTGCCTAGCGGTTTCAGAGAAAAAGATTTTTTAAGCTTTTATTTCCATTATAAGTCTATGGGGGTTTAGGGACCCCGGGGCGTGGCCAGTTTAGACCCCAGGGGCATGATTGGCACAATTTATGTAGGGGATCACTTGACATTGCTACAGGCTTCATATGTAAGCTCACGGCCTCGTGGTTTCAGAGAAAAAGATTTTTTTTTAGTTTTTTTCCATTATAAGTCTATGGGGGCTAAGGGGCCCCAGGGCGTGGCCAGTTTAGATCCCAGGGGCATGATTGGCAAAATTTATGTAGGGGACCACTTGACATAGCTACATGCTTCATATTTAAGCTCAGGGCCTATTGGTTTCAGAGAAGAAGATTTTTTAGCTTTTTTTTCCATTATAAGTCTATGGGGGCTTAGGGGCCCCGGGGCGTGCCCAGTTTTGACCCCAGGGGCATGATTGGCACAATTTATGTAGAGGACCACTTGACATTGCTACATGCTTAATATATAAGCTCTGTGCCTAGCGGTTTCAGAGAAGAAGATTTTTTAAGCGTTTTTTTCCATTATAAGTCTATTGGGGCTAAGGGGCTCCAGGGCGTGGCCAGTTTAGATCCCAGGGGCATGGTTGGCACAATTTATGTAGGAGACCACTTGACATTGCTACATGCTTAATATGTAAGCTCTGGGCCTAGTGGTTTCAGAGAAGAAGAATTTTTAACATTTTTTTCGATTACAAGTCTATGGGAGCTAAGGGGCCCCGGGGCGTGGCCAGTTTAGACCCCATGGGCATGATTGGCACAATTTATGTAGCGGACCCTTTGACATTGCTACATGCTTAACATGTAGGCTCTGTGCTTAGCGCTTTCAGAGAAGAAGATTTTTTAAGCTTTTATTTCCATTATAAGTCTTTGGGGGTTAAGGGACCCCGGGGCGTGGCCAGTTTAGACCCCAGGGGCATGATTGGCACAATTTATGTAGGGGACCACTTGACATTGCTACATGCTTCATATGTAAGCTCACGGCTTAGTGGTTTCAGAGAAGAAGATTTTTTAATCTTTGTTTACCATTATAAGTCTATGGGGGCTAAGGGGTCCCGGGGCGTGACCAGTTTAGACCCCAGGGGCATGATTGGCACAATTTATGTAGAGGACCACTTGACATTGCTACATGCTTAGCTCTGTGCCTAGCGGTTTCAGAGAAGAAGATTTTTTAAGCTTTTAGTTCTATGAGGGGTTAAGGGACCCCGGGGCGTGGTGAGTTTAGACCCCATGGGCATGATTGGCACAATTTATGTAGGGGACCACTTGACATTGCTGCATGCTTCATATGTCAGCTCTGGGCCTATTGGTTTCAGAGAAGAAGATTTTTTAAGTTTTTCCCATTGTAAGTCTATGGGAGCTATATGTTGCCATGGCAACAAGAGTTTCCATCTGATCTGCCCCAAAACATAATGCATTTTTCCCCCAACCTGATAATGCTTCTCATGAAATTTAATCATGACTGGGCAACTGGCTTTAAAGATATACTAAGTTGAAAATGTGAACGGACGACGGACGCCGGATCATTGGCATACTAATACCTCACATGAGCCTTCGGCTCAGGTGAGCTAATAAATGGTTATCCTTTGGAAGCAAGGAATACACCACAGAACCGGAAAATATGAAGTGTACATGTTTTCTGGGTCAGACTAGCTAGTTTCGGCAATTTAGGCCTCATCAGTGACCCTCAGATATTTTCAAAATTCCACAATGGAATCAATGATCCCAAAGGACGGGAAAATACAAACTACACTATGATGCAGGGCTGGGAGACTTTTCACGGCCGCCACAATTTCCCAGACAACAGCTGTAGTTACGTTAAATATGTTCTAGAAAGGGTTATCCTTTGGAAGCAAGGAATACACCACAGAACCGGAAAATATGAAGTGTACATGTTTTCTGGGCCAGACTACCAAGTTTCGTCCATTTAGGCCTCATCAGTGACCCTCAAATATTTTCAAAATTCCACAATGGAATCAATGATCCCAAAGGTTTTCTAAGACGTAATTTGGCTTTGGCACCTTGGCAGACAAAGGATGTTGAATATAAAACATTGTTTCGCCCTCAACTTCAATATGCACCACCCATTGGCATCCCCATGTTAAAACTCGGATTCAGCAGGCTGAGAAGGTTCAGAGGACAGCAGCTCGATAGACATGTCGAGGCAGGCGAAATAAGTGTAGCGTCAGTGACATGCTTAGCGAGTTTGAGTGGCCTTGAACCCCGTCGCGAGTAGTCCTTTTTAACCTGATTTTATAAGATATACCCTTGTATAGTGTCTCTGGATTAAGATAAATATTTGACCCCTGTGACAGATTCAACTCAAACAAGAGCATCAAAAGTAAATAACACACAATATCATAGGTACCGGGCCTATATTGATGCCCTAAAGTATTCTTTTTTTCCCCAGAACTATTTCTCATCGGAATAATCTTCCCTCGTCTGCGGTAAATGTCAACTCTGCAGAGTTGTTCAAAGCCCGTACAGTATAGATTTTGACTCGGAGGTGTACGTTTTAGTATACCTCTGCTAATCAGATTGTAAATAGTTTTAAGGACTCATCCAGCGTTCTTTTTTAGCTCACCAGAGCCGAAGGCTCCGGGGAAGCTTATAGGATGACATGCCTCCGTCGTCCGTCATCGTCCACACATTTAAACTGCAATATCTCGCCAACCTGCGGGCTGATTTCAATCAAACTTCATATGTGGTATACACTGGGTCGGGGAACAATGACATAGTATGTTTTGAGAGAATCAATTGCAAAGTCTGGTTGCCATAGCAACCGTTTACCAAAAGCTTGTGCCCATAGGGGCTTGAAGAAATATATGGGCTGCATGATGCTTCTACGCAGAGCTGAATCTGGCCCGCACACTAGTACTGGTAAAACGCTTAGAGGATCTAAGCCCGTCCAGGAACCGCGTTGCGAGGCGGACCGTCCATGCTAATAAACCCTATTGGTTTCATTCAGCGACATGGCTTGAGATGTCATTTCATCTCAATGTCGGGTAAAAGCCCCATACAATTGGAAGCAACGTCGCCAAAATGACCTTTACAGTGTTGACGGACGTTAAACCTCAAATCAAACAAACAAAAAACAAAAGCTTTTGTCCTCTCTAGCGCATTCATTTTTGGTCTGATCTTTCTGAAACTGATATATATTGCAGAGATCACAAAAATCTGGGACGGGTTCGAAAACGGGCCAGGTCCGATCATTTTTGGTGGAGTTCTGACCCCTTTTAGATTTATGACAGCATTCTTCATAGGTTCCCATTGCTAACTATGGTAAAATGCTTGTGACCAGCATAACTCATTCATATCTGATTGGATCTTCATGAAACTCTGTCAGAGTATTTATCTCTATGAAACCTAGGCCAAGTTTGAAACTTGAGTCATGCTTGGCCAAAAACTAGGTCAGAAGGTCAAATCTTAGAAAAACCTTGTGTACACTCTAGAAGGAGCATTTTAATCCAATTTTAATGAAACTTTGTCAGAATATTTATCTTTACGAACCTTGGACTATAATAGAAACTGGGTCATGTTGGATCAAAAACTAGGTCACAAGGTCAGATCTTAGAAAAATCTTGTGTACACTCTTGAAGGGGCATTTTTGATCCAATCTTCATGAAACTTTGTCAGAATGCTTATCTTTATGATCTTTAGACTGAATTGGAAACCGGGTCACGTTGGGTTAAAAGTCAGGTCACAAGGTCAAATATAGAAAAATCTTGTGTACACTCTAGAAGGCTCGTTTTTGATCCAGTCTTCATGAAACTTTGTCAGAAATTATATCTTTAGGAACTTAAAACTGAAATGGAAACTGGGTCATGTTGGGTTAAAACAAGGTCACTAGGTCAAATCTTAGAAAAATCTTGGTTTTCGAGTTATCTCCCTGACAATATAATCTTGTGATGGCCATAAGTCTAAAACCTTTGCTGGTTTAATTCTGGTGCACTTTCTATTTGTGAGCAATCTTCTGACGGCCATAGTGGCTTTTGGTCGATGGCTATTTTTTCAAAGGGAGATAACTTTCGGGACTTTCTGTTTGCCTATAAGCTCAGTCCCACTGAAAACAGGGTCTGCTCTTAAAGGAAAGAATTTGCTCTTCAGGAGCTAATTCTTTCCTTTAAGTGTTGACCCCAATTGCCATGGGAAACAAAAATACTTTTGAAGGAGTTGCCTCCCCAGAAGATGTACCCATTCCCCTTAATTGCTGAGTAATAAATGAGCTAGCGCCCAACAAAACCTATGTTAAGGCTTGTGCAACCAGCGAAGACTCATTTCAACCAGCACATTCGTGCAGTCTGATCAGAGCCTTCACTGATTATATGTACCTTCAATAGCCTGCGGGCTATTCAAAAAGAGATTCATGGCATTTCTTGTTTTAATGAGTAAATGAGCAGACTGATCCGGGTATTTGAAGCTCTCACGTCTTTATGTAGGTTTTGTCATGCACTGGCTCAAATCACTGTCACTTGTAAAGAGCGCATAGCACCAGTGATTTGTCTACTGTCAACTGACCATCAAACTGATTTATCACTCAACAATTTGCACACTAGAGCTGATCTTTTTCAATTCTAATGCTAAAATCAGCAAGAAATCAGTTGGTTTAAACAATATTTATTTCAATAAAGAATGATTGTTTGATTTAATGGAGATTTAATGTCCCCATCAAAACTATTTAGGTCATTTTGGAGGCATTGCTTCCATTTTATAGGACTTTTACTCGACATTGAGATGAACCTGCCGCCGAATGAAACCATTAGTGTTCATATGCATTGGACGGTCAGACTTGCAACACTTTGCAAGTCTTTGCCTGGGCAGGCTTAGACCTTTTAAGCGGTTTACCAGTCCTCATGTGTGGTCTGGTTCAGCTCTGCGTGGAAGCATCATGCAGCCCAATCTATTTCTCCAAGCCCCGATGAGCGGGGCAATTTATTAAGTATGAACATGTTTAAATAAGACATAAACAAATTCCATTACTGGATTTGAGAACAATCCATATGCATTTTGTGAGAAAAAAAATCATTGAATCTGTTGTTTTCTTCAAAATCTCCCAACCTTTTGAAATTGTTGGAAGAAATCCCACAACACTTTTTGACTGTAACATGTCAATTTTAAGTCAGTTTGTAACGTTTTTAATGAGAGAAAATGACGTTTCACCATGTATCTAGTGTCGAAATGAGTGTCATAAAAAAGGTGGGGTTTTACGCCTGTTTTCTCTTGTGATTTGTTGCAGAATAAATCGCAGTTTCTTTCCATTACATAGGCACACTGTGTTAGACTTTATATTTCATGAGCTTTTGCTATTAAATTGTGTACATCCTTAATAGCTCACCAGAGCCGAAGACTCCGGGGGAGCTTAAAGGACAGGCAGTTGTCCGTGGTCGTCGTCTGCGTCGTCGCCCGTGCATAAAAGGCCATATATCTCAGAAACCATTCAGATCCCCACCCCTAAACCATATATTTTTTCTTATGATAAGACGCATTCAGTGACACCAACCTGGGGGTCCTCTGGGATGTGCCGGGCCCATGCCCCACCCCCTCCACTTCGTAAAAGGTCCAATATATCAGAAACCGTTTAGATCCCCACCCCAAAACCATATATATTCTTGTTTCTTATGGTAAGGCGCATTCTGTGACACCAACCTAGGGGTCCCCTGAGATGTTCCCGGGCCATGGCCCCACCCCCTCCACTTTGTAAAAGACTCAATATCTCAGAAACCATTCAGATCCCCATCCTTTAACCATATATATTCTCGTTCCTTATGATAAGACGCATTCAGTGATACCAACCTAGGGGTCTCCCAGAATGCGCCAGGGCAATGCCCCACCCCTCCACTTCATAAAAGGCAATATATCTCAGAAACAATCCAGATCCCCACCCCGAAACCATGTATATTCTTGTTTCTTATGATATGACGCATTCAGTGACACCAACCTGGGAGTCCCCAGGGATGTGCCCGGGCCTTCCCCCACCCCTCCACCCCATAAAAGGCCCAATATCTCAGAAACCGTTCAGAATACCCACCCCCTAAACCATATATATTCTTTTAACTTATGATAAGACGCATTCAGTGATTTCAACCTAGGGGTCACCATCCACTTCATAAAAGGCAATATATCTCAGAAACCTTTCAGATCCCTATGCCAAAGCCATATATATTCTTGTTTCTTATGATAAGATGCATTCAGTGACACCAATCTGAGGGTCCCCTGGGATGTGGCCAGGCCATGCCCCACCCCTCCACTACATAAAAGGCCCAATATCTCAGAAACTGTTTAGATCCCCACACCATAACCATATATATTCTTGTTCCTTATGATAAGAGGCATTCAGTGATACCAACCAAGGGGTCTCCCAGGGTGCGCCGGGGCCATGCCCGACCCCTCCACTTCATAAAAGGCGATATATCTCAGAAACCATTCAGATCCCCACCCCGAAACCATATATATTCTTGTTTCTTATGATAAGACGCATTCAGTGACACCAACCTGAGGGTCCCCTGGGATGTGCCCGGGCCATGCCCCACCCACTCCACTTTGTGAAAGGCCCAATATCTCAGAAACAATTTAGATCCCCATCCCTAAACTATATACATTCTTGTCCCTTTTGATAAGACACATTTAGTGCCAACCTAGGGATCTCCCAGGGTGCGCTTGGGCCATGCCCCAACCCTCCACTTCATAAAATGCCATATATCTCAGAAACTGTTCAGGTCCCAACCCCTAAGGCATGTATATTTGTGTTCCTTTTGATAAGGCTCATTCAGTCACATCAACCTTGGGTGTATTTGTGCTAGGGCAATGTGTCGATGCCATGGCCCACCCCTCCACTTCATAAAATGCCATATATCTCAGACACCAGTAAGATCCACACCTCATAATCATATATATTCTTGTTCCTTGTGATTAGACACATTCAGTTACACAAACTTGGCGGTCCACAGGGGCCATTCCTCTCCTCTTCACTTCATAAGAAGGCCTCATATCTCAGAAACAGTTCAGATCCCCACTCCTACACAATATATTTTCTTGGTCAAGGAAAACAATCTTGGATTTCCTGGTGTCTGCCAGGGCCATGCTCCAACCCCTCCACAGCTTAAAAGGCCTTATATCTCTGGAACTGTACACATCCCCACCCCTGACCCATATATATTCTTGTTCCTTATGATAAGACACATTCAGTAATACCAACCTGGGCTGTGTTGGATCCATGTCCCACCCCTCCACTACATAAAAGGCCTAATATTTCAGATACAAAGTCCACATGGAATGGGGGTTCATTTGGGAGACTTTATAATCGATAAATTGAAACCATACATGGCTGCCAGTGGGCAGTGCCCGCCTGAACTCTGGTGAGCATAGTGGCCCATGGGCCTCTTGTTTTAAAGCTAAATTCTAAATTTAACCACCCACCCAACGGAGGCCAGATATGACCGACTCAGTCTATGAAGATGAATTTTTCCAATAAGCTGACTGTACCAGGAAAAATGCCAGAATAGTGGCCAGAATGTCTTAAAATATCAGAAGGCACCAAGACGAGGAATACGACTGTCAAATAAAGTGGTCACATATGCTGAGGATAATGCTTCTGTATTCTACCAAAGAAAGGTAAATTGTGTGTAGTCATTAGACTCACCGATTCTAATGAGTACACACAAAGTACCTAAGATGAAACAAGAAAACCTTCCTAAATTATCTTGAATATTGTTTGTTTGTGTTGAGGTATTACGTCCCGATCAACACTGTTTAGGTCAGCCAAAGTGGTGCGATTCGGACCGTCCGTGCTTATAAACCCTATTGGTTTCATTGTACATTAGGGCTTGAAGTGTCGTTTCATCTCAATGTAGGGTTAAAGTCTCGCAAAATTGGAAGCAACGTCTCCAAAATGACCTATACAGTGTTGACAGGGACGTTAAACCTCAAATCAAACAAAACAAAACCAAAAGGTCATTTTGGAAACATTGTTTCCAATTTTGGGGGAATTTTACCCAACATTGAAATGACATCTCATGCCCTATCGCTTAAACAAACCATTGGGTTTAATGCAGGGACTGTCCGACTCGCACCATTTTGCCTGGGCCGGCTTAGACGTTCTAAGCGGTTTACCAGTACTCATGTTCGGTCGGTTTGAGCTCTGCGCGGAAGCACCATGCAGTACATTCTATTTCTCATTTGTATACAGATTACCCATATTCTATATTTAAGGGCACGACTGATAAGAAAATAATATACACAGTTTCTTTATGTAATGTGGGTTTACAAGGATGTTCATTGCATGAACTTGTTTACGCAATATGTATTACAACGTGTATGTATGTACAGAGACGCAATACCATCTTGTAGATAGAGAAGTTTCAAAATTGTAATTATTTCTATTAACTGCGCAAAAATTCACCGACTTTGAGAGGCTTAAATCCTTTCGTTTTAATCTTAATCAGCGAAATGCATGTGCCATGGATAAAAGCAAGCTTAGTTATGGACCAGACCTTTGCGATGAAAACTAGTTCAAATAGTTGTGTTACCGGTAATCATTCGTGTCTAGCTGAAGCATTGTTGCCATGACAATAGCAGGTACAGAGGATCCATTAACCTGGAGGTACCACATCTGGCAGTAAAAAGTAGTCTTGAAGGATTGTGTGGCTCCAAGTACCATCAGGGTCGGTGGTCGTTTTCTTGGCTTTTCTTTATAAACCATTTTGGATATTGTGGCTCTAAAATGGCACACAACGTTGAAACAACGTTTGTTTCAATGTTAACCCGTATCTTGCTGTTCACGACAACCCCTATATTTGCAAACAGTGTAGATCCAGATCAGGTGGCTTCTGAAGAAGAAGCCACCTGATCAGGATATACACTGGCATTCAGTTTATGAATTTGTAGCAATAAATTACATCAAGTAATTTGATTGGTTGATAGACAGAAATGGGTGTGGCTTAAATGAATATTCAGCAAGATAATGGTTAAGTGTCTGCACTCAAGTTAAGTTTTATCATGTGTGTCTTACATCTACTTCAATCAAAGCACTGAAAATACTGAATGTGTTCTTTGGGTTGTCCACGAAGTCAAGCAACGCGGTGTGTGTGTGTGTGTGTGTGTGTGTGTGTGTGTGTGTGTGTGTGTGTGTGTGTGTGTGTGTGTGTGTGTGTGTGTGTTAATTCGGGTTTAACGTCGCTTTCAACAATTTTTCAGTTATATCACGACGGTGTCTGGTTGCAGCAGGGAGCTCAATGCTCACTTTTATAGTGCTGCCTCACTGAAGTATCATGTCCCAGACACATTACATGATACCATACCCTGTCACATTACCCTGACCCTGGGTCGACCAGTCCTAGCTCTACCCCGTAAATCTGAGTGTCAAGCGAGGAGCAGCTAGTACCATTTTAACGACTTTGGTATGTCGCGGCCCAGGATCAAACCCGTGACCTCCCGTTCCCCGGAGCGGACACTCTACCAACTGAGCTATCGGGGCCGGTCAAGCAACTTGGTACCCATCCATGTACTAACCGTGATATCCGTTGCTTAACTACGCGAATAAGCCAGCCACCTTACCCGCCGGGTGTGTAGAAGTGGTATATTCACCTTATTTTCATTATCTGCTGGTTCCTAGTCTGAAGATTATCAGTGTTGGGAAAACAGGTAACCAGACCCCCCTGACCTGTCAAGGTCAGGGGGGTCTGGTTATCTGTTTTTCCAATACTGATAAAGTGTAAGCTGGGAACCAGCAAATAATGCAAAAATGGTGAATATCAATAACCGTTACATTTCTCCCACTCATCCGAAATCACACATGCCTCATTAGACGACCTCATAGGCTGAGTCTATGCAACGAACCAACAGCATTGTTTCCATCCCATTGCTGCCACCAATGTAGCGTGAGCCGGCTTGTCCACAAAGTCAAGCAACGCGGTACCCATCCATGTTCTATCTGTGATATCCGTTGCTTATCTACGCGAATAAGCCAATCACTCTACCCGCGTCGCTAAAAGAGCCGGCTCCTACAGCAAAGCTGTAGAAGTGGTATATTTCAATATCAGTTACACATGCTTTGGCGCTTTCCGATTCCTAACAAGAGCTCCGCAAGTGAGGCATTATACGCCCTTGGCTAGTAATCGGTTGAAAGGATGACCTTGTCCATGGAGTTACCGACCCGAGTCTGGCACACGACACATCGTTTCAAAATGCTTACAGTTTCTGCCTCTATCCAAGTTATTGACTGGACATGAAAAAGGACTTTTTTGTATTTTTTTACCCTTGACCTCTATGACCTTAACCTTGGAGGTACCAACCTTGGTCTTCCCCCGACATCATCTCATGATGGTTAACATTTGCAAATATTCCAAGGAATAACAGACACTTTCCTATACCTTTGACCTCTAAGTACCGTATGTCCTTGACCTTGGATGTACTAACCTGGGTCTTGCGCACGACACATCATCTCATGATTGTCACCATTTCTGCCAACCATGCAGGAATAACAAAGGTATTGACTGGACACAATAAAAAGATACTTTCCTTACCTTTGATGACCTTGATCTTTGAGGAAGCGACCTGGGTCTTACGCACGACACACTGTCTCATGATGGCTTTCATTTCTGCCAAGTAATTTCCAAATCCATCCAGGAATAACACATGTATTAATCGGACACAATAAAAAGACACCTTTCTTTAACTTTGACCTCCAAGTGTGGCCTTGACCGTGTAGGTACTGACCTGTGCCTTGACAGACACATCGTCCTATGATAGTTAACATTTCTGCCAAGTAATTTCCAAATCCACCCAGAAATAACAAAGGCATTGATCGGACACCAAAAAAGACACTTTTCTTTACCTTTGACCTCTAAGTATGACCTTGACCTTGGAAATACAAACAAGTGTCTTGCGCACGACACATCGTCTAATGATGGTTTTCATTTCTGCTAAGTAATTTCCAAATTCATCCAGGAATAACAAAGGTATTGACGGGACACAGGGAAAAGACACATTTCTTTATTTTCTGACCTCAGAGTATGACCTTTAAACTTGGAAATATCGAACTCGGTCTTGCGCACGACACATCGTTTGATGATGGTTAACCTTTCTGCTAAGTAATTCATCAAAATTCATCCAGGAATAATAAAGTTAATAACCACAGACGAAAGAAAGACCATTTCTTGACCTTGTATGACCTTGACTTTCGGCGTGCCGACCTGGGTTTTGTGTGCGACATATCATCGTGGCCTTATACATATTCTTATAAAGTTGCATGAAGATATCCCTAATGGTTTCCGAGTTATGGTGCGTGTAAGAATTTTTATTAAAGTTAATCAAAGGGGTATAACTCGGACACTAAGAAAAAACATTTTTATGCGGGCAACACATCGTCGACCTAATACATATTCCTAAAAAGTTGCATAACGATATCTCTAATGATTACTGAGTTATGGAGCCAACAAACATGTTCACGGACGGACGGACGGACGCATTCACTCACGGACAGCGCCATGCCAAAATACAGCCTTGTTTGTTGTTGTTGTTGTTGTTGTTTTTTTCTGTTTGGTTTTAGCTCACCTGAGCCGAAGGCTCACATAGGCGTCCGGCCGTCGTCCGAACTTTTGAACTTAAATATCTAAGTAACTAGCTGGCCAATCTTAATCAAATTTTATGTGCACTATCACTGGGTTGGGGGATTGATTGCATTAGATTTTGGACTGGCTTTTATCAGAACTGTGGTTGCCATGGAAACAAATACGCTCCATAGACTTATCCGAAAGTCTGGAGAAGCCCGGGATCGATCCTGGTTTACAAGGCGAGTAGCATAACCACTACACCACGGAGGCTTCTAAAAACATGTCTCCAACTTTTCTCAGCCATTTCTGATCCGATCTTTATCAAACTTGCAGATAACCAGTCTACGCCGAGTTCCAATTTGGCTCACAGGACCTACGGGTTTGGAGTTACCTGCCCTTGAGCATAAAAATAAGCGAAAAATGGTGTCTCCACTTTTTCTCAGCTGTTATTGGTCTGATCTTTTTAAAACTTTTAGTAAACAAGGATAAGGATAATATCTCAGACAAATTCGTATTTGGCTTGAATCTGACAACCGGTTTCGCATTTACGTTCCCTTGAGCATGAAAAAAATACAACGGAAAAACGACGTCTCCAACATTTCTCAGTCAGTTCTGATCTGATCTTTATCAAATATGCAGATAACCTGGAAAGGCATCAAGTCTATGTCGAATGCGAATTGGGGCTTCGCAGGACCAAAGGCTTTGGAGTTACCTGCCCTTGAGTATAAATATGAGCGAAAAATGGTGTCTCCACTTTCTCAGCTGCCTTTGATCTGATCTTTTTGAAACTTTAAGTAAACAAGGACAAGCGTCTCAGACGAGTTCGAATTTAGCTCGAATCTGACAATCGGTTTCGCAGTTACCTCCCTTTGAGCGTAAAAAAGTTTACCATAGGCTTACAATGGAAAAACGTCTCCAACTTAACTCAGCCATTTCTGATCTGATCTTCATTAAACTTGCAGATAACCTGGAGAGGCATACAGTCTACGTCGAGTTCAAGTTTGGGCCTCGCAAGACCAAGGGCTTTGGAGTTACCTGCCCTTGAGCATAAAAATAAGCTAAAAAAGGTGTCTCCACTTTATCTCAGCTGTTTTCGATAGGATCTTTTTGAAACTTTTAGTAAACAAGGACAAACATAATATCTCAAACAAGTTCGAATTTGGCTCGAATCTGTAGACGGTTTCGTATTTACGCTCCATTGAGCGTGAAAATTTTACCATAGGCTTACAATGGAAAAAATCTCCAACTTTTTCTCAACCATTTCTGATCTGATCTTTATCAATCTTGCAGATAACTAGGAGAGGCATACAGTCTACGCCGAGTTCGAATTTGGGCATCGCAGGACCAACAGCTTTGGAGTTACCTGCCCTTGAGCATAATGAGCATATGAGCGAAAAATGTGTCCACTTTTTAGCTCACCAGAGCCGAAGGCTCCGGGGGAGCTTATAAATTTAGGATAGGCAGTTTTCCGTCGTCGTCGTCTGTGTCGTCGTCAGTCAACACTTTTAAACACCTTCTCCTCTGAAGCCACTGGGTCGATTGGGTCCAAATTTTATCTGTAACATCCTTGGGCTTGGATTGAAAGTTTGTGTGTTTTTTTATGAAAATCGGCTCATTGGTTTGGTTGCTATGGCAACTTAGAGTTTCCATAGACTTATAATTGGGAAAATTGAAAAATGGCATTTACTGCCAAGTCATTGCAGATATTTTGACAAAACTTTTATAGAAATGTTTCTTGAGTAAACTTCTCTCAGCCATATGCTTTTATGCCAACCTAAGGGTCCCCCAGGTTGTGCCGGAGCCATGTCCCACCCCTCCACTTCATAAAAGGCCATATATCACAGAAACCATTCAGATCCCGACCCCTAAACCATATACAGTAAAACTTCGATGGCTCGAACTCCGATGGCTCGTTTACTATGGATAAGTCGAACCCGTTCTGGAGTCTGCACGGAGTTCCTCCAACTACGATATAGGGGTAATTTAGGAAGATTTTCTTCATTTATCTTGCAAATGTGTGCTGTGTGTACTCATTAGAATTGCCTCGAGGAGGTGATTCTAATACACACAACGTACATTTATAATACAGAACACCGAAAAGATATCCTTAATTATCTCCATTATGCCTCCTGGTATGGCACTAATAGTATCCCTCTGTGGCTCGAACTATCGCTGTCTCGAACAAATTTTCATGGCCCCAAAGTGGTTCGAGCCATCGAAGTTCGACTGTATATTCTTGTTCCTATTGATAAGACGCATTCAGTGACACCAACCTGGGGGGGGGGGTCCTCAGGGATGTGCCGAGGTCATGCCCCACCCCCTCCACTTAATAAAAGGCCAAATATCTTGGAAACCATTCAGATCCCCACCCATAAACCATATATATTCTTGTTCCTTATAATAAGACCCATTCAGTGGCATCAACCTGGGAGTTCCAGGGATGCGCAGGGGCCATGCCCCAACCCCTCCATTTCATAAAAGGCCCAATATCTCGGAAACCTTACAGATCACCGCCCCTAAACCCTAAATCATATATATTCTTGATCCTTATGATAAGACACATTCATTGACACCAACCTGGTGGTCCGCAGGCATGCACCGGGGCCTTGCCCCACCCCTTCACTTCACAAAAAGCCATATATCTCAGAAACTGTTCAGATCCTCACCCCTAAACTGTATATATTATTGTTCAGTATGATGAGACGCATTCAGTGGCACCAACATGGGGGTCCCCAGTGTTGTGCTGGGGCCATGCCCCACCCCCTCCATTTCATAATCTCAATATCTGGGAAACCCTATAGAAGGCAACCCCTAAACCATATATATTCTTGTTCCTTATGATAAGACACATTCATTGGCACCAACCTGGGAGTCCTCGGGGCATGCACAGGCCATGCCCCATCGCTTTACTTCATTAAAAGCCATATATCTCAGAAATAGTTCAGATTCCCACCCCTAAACCATATACTTGTTCCTTATGATAAGACTCTTTCAATCACACCAACCTGGGGGTCTCTTTGTGCTGAGACAATGTGCCCCGCCCTTCCACTTCATAAAAGGCTTTATATTTCAGAAACCATTCAAATCCCAACCCCATTATCATATATGTTCTTGTTCCTTATTATTAGCACACCTACTGTAGGGGGGGGGGAGGGGGTCCGCAGGGGACATCCTATCCTTTCCACTCCATAAAAGGGCCTCAAATCTCAGAAACCGTTCAGATTCCCACCCCTAAACCATATATATGCTTGGTCACATTTAGGGACAACAATCTTGGGCTTTTCTGGGATCAACAGGGCATGCCCAGACCCCTCCACCACTTAAGAGGCCTTACAGATCCCACTGCTAACCCATATATATTCATGTTCCTTGTGATAAGAGACCCCCGCCCATAGGGGCTTGAAGAAATATATGGGCTGCATGATGCTTCCACGCAGAGCTGAATCCGGCCCGCACACTAGTACTGGTAAACCGCTTAGAGGATCTTAGCCTGTCCAGGAACCGCGGTAGTTTCATTGGGCGACAGGGCTTGAGATGTCATTTCATCTCAATGTCGGGTAAAAGTCCCACAAAATTGGAAGCGACCTTTACAGTGTTGGCGGGGACGTTAAACCTCAAATCAACCAACCAACCTTATGATAAGACGCATTTAGTGATACCAACCAGGGCTCCATTGGGTCCATGCCCCACCCCGTCTACTTCATAAAAGGCCGAATGTTTCAGATACTGAGTCCACATGGGTGCTCATTTGGACATGGGGGTTCATTTGGTAGATCAAAATGATATCATGTTAAAATACATGGCTGCCATTGGGCAGTGCCCACCTGAGCTCTGGTGAGCATAGTGGCCCATGGGCCTCTTGTTTAAGTTGTTTTCGATCGGATCTTTTTTTTTAAATGTTTAGTAAACAGACAAGCATAATTTCTCAGATGAGTTCGAATTTGCATTGAATCTGACAACGTGTGCTATTTCTCAGGTGAACGATCGTTGCTCGCTGGATGACGTTTTTTTTTTTTTTTTTTAAACGGGCGTATAAAAATTAAAAATCAATTATGCATACAAAGAATAAGACCTTCGATTTTTCTTGTGAATAGTTTGTCAGTATAATTTGGGAGTTAAATTACCGCACTCATTTAATATCTATAGGCAAATTATGTTTTGTGATCAATACAAACTATCATGATTTTAACCCTGAATACATGGCACGGACTAACGAAACTTTGTGAGGGGAGTGGGCACCGATGTCTCATTACACAAACACGCCTATACAAATACATTGCACCCTTTACCGCCGAAAAATTGAAAATTTTAAGATGAAAAATTGTGATATTTTTCCTATTTCTGCTCAAAATATAGATTGTGGGAACTCGTTAGGACCGCCTCATCGAGGCGGTTCTAACGAGTACCCACAATCTATATTTAAGTGCAGAAATAAGAAAAATAAGATATACCCCCGGAAGCCCCGGTTTTACTATATAAATGTGGGGTTCAAGGGGGTCAAAATTACATAGGCCTGTTTTCGTGATGGCTTCTTAGCTCAAGCGTGATGAAGCTTTCGACTTACACTGAATGAACTGGAAACATGGTTGCATAAAGGGCCCTTTTTTACAACTGAAATGTTGCACTATGCACTTTCTTAAATTATATAGTGTGTAAGTATGCAAGGTTTAGTGAAAATCTATTTAAGAACCCTGAAGAGATTACCCGAGTACGAAAATATGACCCGAAAAAAATGTCAGAGGTGTCAAGAGCAGACAGCTAAAGAACCAGGATGGCCAGTGTGGCCCTTGCATCATGGAACAAGTCCGTGAAATGAACACCCCCTAAACCCCCACTTTATATAGAGAAAACTGGGATTTATGGTGTATAAATTCTTTTCTTATTTCTTCTCCAAGACATATGTTGAGGGTACTCGTTAGAACCGCCTCATTGAGGCGGTTCTAACGAGCACCCACAACCCTTGTTTGCAATATGAATAAGAAAATTATAACGGATTTTCATCAGAAAAGTAGCAATTTTGGAGATGTGATAAAAATTCTCTATAACGGGTGCGTTATCGTTATGCTCTAGCACTCTTTACACCCGTTATGTAGTATATAAGAATACTAGATTTGATGAAAATATGTAGAGAACATGAAGATAGGCGCTAAAATAAATCAAACAGTCAGCAGAACTAGGATTGCCGGGGTGGCCCTTCTGTATGCAAACCCTTGACCTATATTGTGTAAGAATACAAAGTTTGGTTAAAATCTGTTAAAAGAAGCATGAAGATATAACCCGAAAACAGTTTTCAGATACATCAAGGATAGATAACTCAATAAACAAGATGACCAGAGTATCCATTCTTGAACTTTGCACACCCTTTAAGTATAGTATATTGATGAAAGTATGTCAAGAAAGGCATGAAGATATGGCGAAGATATTACCCGAACCCGAAAACTATTTTAGATACATCAGGGGCAGATAAATCACTAACAAGGACGATTAGAGTGTCCGTACAATCTTGGGCTATAGAGTATTATTAGATAAAATTTATGGAGAATGGGTACACCCTCAACGGAGGCAACTCCTGCAAAAGTATTTTTGTCTCCCATGTCAATAGGGGTCAACTCTTAAAGGAAAGAATTCGCTCCTCAGGAGCAAATTCTTTCCTTTAAGAGTAGACCCCTTTTTCGGTGGGACAGAGTCTATCACAGCGAACAGGAAGTCCCGAAAGTTGTTTCCCTTTGAAAAATGGCGGAAAAATCTGCCAGGTGTTCCCATTCCCCTTCAAGAAACAGCCCGAACACGGCATGACGTAAAAAAAAAAAACATTTTTGGATACCTTAAAGCCAGATAACTCAAGAACTTGGATGGCCAGATTGGCCCTTCTTGCACTCTGCACACACGCGGGCTATTATACAGCAATGGAATCTTCCACATAAATACGCATGGACTGGTCAATTTCTAATTATAGGGGCGCCATGTTTGTTTTGTTTGTGGTCAATTTTACAAAAATGCATGTATCATAAGCAGACAGTGTAGACCCATGGACGGGCCGCTTTGCCTGGACAGGCTTAGATCCTCTAAGCGGTTTACCAGTACTCGTGTGCAGGTCGGTTTCAGTTCTGCGTGGAAGCATCATGCAGCCCATAGTTTCTTCAAGCCGCTATGGGCGGGGCCGACCCACAAATGGTACGCTAGGCATATATGGGTTAAGTATGTTTGATGAAAATATGTTAAGGCGTATGCAGATACAGGCCGGACATGAAATGATGAAATACGGACAGACAAACGGATAGACATGGCGATCAAAGTTGTAATAAATGGGGGAAATTACTTTTAAAAACTTACGACGTCCTTAGTTACTTTGATCATTGAATATGGGAAATAGTTATGCTTATATTGTAAACAGGTTTATTACCACTTACGAGCTAGTCAAAGCCAGCGAGGTTTTGAACATGTGTCCCTAATGGATACTTGAACTATGACAAAAGTCGGTTCATTAATATACGTAAATGTTCGCGTCGAACACTCCCTTCATCGCATAATACAGTAAACACCCCTACATCACGAAAACAAGCTTTTATAATTTTGACCCCCCTTGAACCCCACTTTTATATAGAAAACTGAGGTTTACAGGGGTAAACCTTTTTTTTTCTTATTTCTGCTCTTAAAGATAGATTGTTGGTACTCGTTAGAACCGCCTCGATGATGCGGTTCTAACGAGTACCCACAATGTATATTTTGAGCATGCAGAAACAAGAAAAATATCACAGTTTTTCATCTTAACATTTTCGTTTTGTTTTTTTTTTTTTTTTTTTTGGGGGGGGGGGGGGAGTAAAGATTACAATGCATTTGTATAGGCGTGTTTTCGTAATGTTTAGACCACCTATGGGCTTAGAGGATCTAAACCAGCCCAGGAAAAAGAATGCTTACATGGCATTAATTTCCAGGGGGGGCCCACTGCGTTTATACTTTCATGAACAGCTGAAAATTAAAATGAAAAAAAAAGGCAGTACGTGAATTAAACTGAAAACCTACTTGGTCTTAGTGAACCAGTCGGTATGAAAATCTTCGGGGATCACATAAGCGGAGAAAACGTAGGCACTCTTTTCTTCATCCACGGCTTGCCATGTATCTCTGAAATATATTTTTCACTAATGACGTCACAAAATGGACACTTCTTTCCAACGTCGGACCGACCGCGATACGATGTGACCGGCTGTTGCGTGCTTGCTGGGAACCACTTGTGAACAATGAGTCGCGGATTGGATCCCCACCGGGTCCTGTGACAATCTTTTGCAGAGATTTTCTACGGTTATTCGCACCATTCCGCTGATTCAAGAAGGGCAGTTGTTAGCTCATGGCGAAGGAATGTTCACTGTACTGGCTAACCACTTATGTATAAGCGTAACCTGACCAGCTCGATATAACCTAAAAAGTGTTTGACTGTACCATTAAACTCCATGCAAACTAAGAATGATGTGTACCACCATAATAATGCATGGTACAAAACAAATGTCTATGAAACGGGCCTCGGTAAGAGCGGCGACACTTTATAATCATTAGGACTCTCACCGCTGCGGTTCGAGCCGCCAAGTTCTGCAGTTAAAGGTCAGTTGTTTTTTCTCCGGGTACTCAAGTTTTCGCCCACCTATGATCGGCTCGAAATAAGTGAAATAATCTTGAAAGGGTCGTTGAACCCAAAAAATGGCTTCGCATTCAAGGGAGATAGCTTTTTCATAAATATGTTTGTCTAACTTATCCTATGGGGAAAGAATTAGAACCTGAGCAAATTCTTTCCTTTAAGAGAATTCACGGGAGCAAGTTCTTTCTTTTAAGAGAAGTATTTTTCAAAGGTGATCAATTAATGCAAGAATAGGAATTCCCAAAATTTGTCATAAAATATTCCAGGTGTAGCCATTCTGGGTAGTTGTTTGGCAGATATTTTTATTATTGTTATCATTGTTATTTTTTTTTTTTATTGCTTTAACGCATTTTTTGAGATTTTTTCACTTATTTCGAGCCGATCATTAATCGCGAAAACCGGAATACCCGGAGAATTTCCTTGCAGAACTTTCGAGCCATCTTATAGGGGAGGTATTTGTTTGTTTGTTTGATTTGAGGTTTAACGTCCCCGTCAACACTGTAAAGGTCATTTTGGAGACGTTGCTTCCAACTTTGTGGGACTTTTACCCGACATTGAGATGAAATGACTTCTCAAGCCCTGCAGCCCAATGAAACTAATACGGTTTATAAGCATGGACGGCCCGACTAGCATTGCATTGCCTGGGCAGGCTTAGCTCCTCTAAGCGGTTTACCAGTGCTCGTGTACGGGTCGGTTTCAGCTCTGCGTGGAAGCATCATGCAGCCCATCTATTTATTCAAGCCCCGATGGTCGGGGGCTTTTTATAGGGAAGGTAACGCAGAATTATTCTCGCTTTCACTATTTATCATAGACATACAGGAGAAGTCGACTGGGGTCTCCTCAATGAGAAAACAGGTCCTTCCGATGCCTACTGTTAAAGTGAGGAAGGATCAATTTCTCGCCTTCAAGTGTAACACCCTCTTCAAAGAGGCTGTCTTTAGGCGTTCGAATGGCAAACATATACTGCAGGTATAGTGTTTCTCCTTTATAAAAAGGAAACACCATCCGTCCCTTCATTTCGCTTCCACATCATGAGAAATAGAGAATACCAGGTTCGTGTCTTTTGATATCAGGTTTATCAGGCACGGCTTCGAGAATGCTTGTAGAATCGTGAGGCTTGCCGAGCGATTCTACATACGTTCTCGAAGCCGAGCCTGATAAACTTGATATCAAATGATACGAATCTGGTATTCTATTTATCAGTTTACCTCCCTGCAAACTCTTTTATTTATCAATTTACGATCAGTTATTGATGGTCCTCAGTGCGTCCCAGCATTCTGGCGCTCGATATATTTAGTATCAGCTGACCATATTTTTCCTATGATATTTTGTTTCAAGTAATTTATCACAGTAACAATAACATTTTTGTCATTTTGCCAGTAGTCTGGTTCATTCATAAAATAGCAACGTCACGTTGACGTGATAAAGCTCACTTGACCTGAGATAGCATATCTTTATCAGGTCAATGCGTTACAATGCAATATATATTGGGGATAACTGATAAAACCTGTTTTTGCGCCACTTTGCCATTTGCAAACAACAAAGGTGCGGTCAGCATGTGCTTCTGCGCAGTCTGATCTGCACCTTTGTGTTGGCTGCTTGGATAGCGGAGTACCTTTAGTTTCAGTATCTAAAATTTCAAAGACTACAGTAAAATTCATATATTAAGACCAACTTTTGGACTGTTCAAAAGTGGTCTTTAAGACCACTTTTGAACAGTCCCAAAGGTGGTCATTGACCAGACGACATCGTGTGCAGAAAACACAGACAGAAAAACTGCTTTCTTCTTAATAAGCTTTTGAAAGCAGAATTAGGTTCACTGTATATCCCAGCGACCAAAGAATATCGAGTCGGCGTCGGGACGACAGCGATACCACGTTACCACTTCGGCTCGACGTTGGCCCGCTGTTTTGTGCTGGCTGGGGAATCCCTGTTTGTGTTTACATCTTCCTGGTCGAATAACACGATGACAGGATTTTTCGTGACGGGGCACAACAGTTTGCTACATATTAAGACCTGAGCTGCGTCATAAAAAATACGGTTTCTCTAATCATGGTAGGCTATCCGCGTGAAACCAGCAAAAGATTCGAACCGAGAAGCTTAAGAAGAAGAAGGAGGAGGAGGAGGAGAAGAAGACCCTATTGTCTTTGAACTGGACGAACGGAACTTAGAACCTGTTCCTACCGTCATCTAACAATGGTCGCCTAAACTTTAGCCAACAGTAAAATCTAGTGATATCCCTGGGCGGAAGAGCGTGACCTTTTTCACGTTCCGTGACGTTTTATGACGTCATTCATTGTTACCTTGACGTTAGATGGTGTAAAGTCGTTTTCTTGAATCGGATGTGTTTTCTGTTGCTGAAAAAACGTGAGCAAATGCAAAAATTACTCACATTTTTTTTTCAGCAAAACAAAGACTCTCAAATATTAAACTTTCTCGAACAGTTAAAATTTTGACCACTAAAATGGATTTTAAGCTGAAGGGATACACTTTAAGTTAAAGGCAACCCTTGAAAATATTTTGTTTATTTGTTTAACCCATAAGATGCCAATCACAACAATTGCAGCCTGCTTCTAGGAGCAGTCTAATCATGGGCCACAGTGTTTGCCTGTATAGGGGAGACAGGGGCTAGTTCGGCCTCGGGGCATGTTCGGCATACGGCTACATTTAGCATGTCAACCAGGTTAAAGAGCTGGGAATCATAATGTGAACTTGAGTCATTTATGACGATTTTATCCACGTCAATACATAATGACCGCAAGCCCCCGCCCATAGGGGCTTGAAGAAATATATGGGCTGCATGATGCTTCCACGCAGAGCTGAATCCGGCCCGCACACTAGTACTGGTAAACCGCTTAGAGGATCTAAGCCGGTCTAGGAACCGCGGTGCGAGGCGGACCGTCCATGCTAATAAACCCTATGGGTTTCATTGGGCGACAGGGCTTGAGATGTCATTTCATCTCAATGTCGGGTAAAAGTCCCACAAAATTGGATGCAACGTCTCCACAATGACCTTTACAGTGTTGACGGGGACGTTAAACATCAAATCAAACAAAACATAATGACCGCCTTGAATTTTGGAACCGAAATCTCGTTTTCTTGCATGCTGAGAAAATTTTCCATAGTAATAAACGTTACAGTTTTTATTTTTCTTAAGAAGTAATTTCTATACATTTATTACGGTACGATAATGCGCTTTAATGTAATACATGTACATTATTAATTTCTTTTCCTGCACCCTAAAAGAGTTATTTCACGTTGTGTTTCTGCAAAGTCTCCCAGGGGCTAGTTCGGCCTTTTAAGTCGGGGCAAGTTCGGCCATCATTACCCGAAATACCCTTAATCGGAAAGAGACATAAGAAGACGTAAACCGGCCTTACTTGCATACACAGTTTTAGAAGACCCAGCTGTATAATAGTCATTCCAAAAGTGAACGTTTTCTAAAATGGGGCCGTACTAGCCCCGGTCTCCCCTGCTTTTCTCACGTTCAGGTATTTAACCTTTTTTTAAACTTTTAGAAAATGTTTATGTTTTAATTCCAGAAATGGAACTACATGATAGATGCATTATTAGCTCACCTGAGCACGAAGTGCTCATGGTTAGGTATTGTGATCAGTGAATGTCCGTCGAGCGTCGTCAACAATTTGATTTAAATGCGAACTGCTCCTAAACCCTTGGACCAATTTGATTCAAACTTCACAGGAATGTTGCCTGGATGGCTCCCTACCAAAATAGCAAAAATCGTTCCGCTACGATGAACAAGATGGCCACCAGAGCTAAAAACAGAAACAAGAGGGCCATGATGGCCCTGGATCGCTCACCTGATCCATAGAGTAACAAGTTGGCCCCGGGGAGGGCCATTATTGACCCCAGGGTTATAATGTGCATAATGTTGAGGGAGGTCTAAAAAGGTGAAGCTTCATACCAAATATCAATAATGGCTATAATTTGAACAATCTTGGCAAGGGTCCACTAGATGAAGCTACACACCAAATATCAAAGACCTTGGCCTTGCGGTTTAAGAGAAGACTATGTTTTTTGAAGATATTCCCTACATAAGCATATGTAAAACCAAATGGCCCCGGAGCAGAGGCATTTTTGGCCTCAGGGTTATAATTTAAACAATCTTGATAGAGGTCCACTAGATGAAGCTTCACACCAAATATCAAAGACCTAGGCCTTGTGGTTTCAGAGAAGAAAATTTTTCAAGATTTTCCCTATATAAGCCCATGTTAAACCAAAGGACCCCGGAGCGGGGGCATTTTTGGCCCCAGGGCTATAATTTGAAAATCTTGGTAGAGGTCCACAAGATGAAGCTTCATACCAAATATCAAAGACCTGGGCCTTGCAGTTTCAGAGAAGAAGATTTTTAAAGATTTTCCCTACATAAGCCTATGTAAAACCAAAGGGCCCCGGGGCGGGGGCATTTTTGGCCCAGCACTATAATTTGAACAATCTTGGTAAGGGTCCACTAGATGAAGCTTCATACCAAATAGCAAAGACCTGGGCCTTGCAGTTTCAGAGAAGAAGATTTTTACAGATTTTCCCTACATAAGCCCATGTAAAACCAAAGGGCCCCGGGGCGGGGGCATTTTTAGTCCAGCACTTTAGTTGGAAACTCTTGTTATGGGTTCACTAGATGAAGCTTCATACCAAATATCAAAATCCTGGGCCTTGTGGTTTCAGAGAAGAACATTTTTGAAGATTTTCCTATATAAGACCATGTAAAACGAAAGGGCCCCAGGGCGGTGGCATTTTTGGCCCAAGCACTATAATTTGAACAATCTTGGTAGGGGTCCACTAGATGAAGCTTCATACCAAATATCAAAGACCTGGGCCTTGCGGTTTCAGAGAAGAAGATTTTTTTAAGTTTTCGGTGAAAAAAATCTATTTTTGGCTCCTGTGACCTATATGTGCAATGGACCGGAACCATTTGGACAACTTTGAAAGGGGACCACCTAAGGATCATTCCTGTGAAGTTTGGTCAAACCCCGATCAGTGGTTAAGGAGGAGATGTCGTTTGAAGAAATTGTTTACGCACGGATGACAGACAAAAAGTGATCCTATAATTTGAACAATCTTGGCAAAGGTCCACTAGATGAAGACCAGATGAAGCTACACACCAAATGTCAAAGACCTGCGCCTTGCGGTTTGAGAGAAGAAGATTTTCAAAGATTATCTCTATATAAGTCTATGTAAAACCAAAGGGCCCCCGTGCGGGGGCATTTGTAGCCCAAGGGCTATAATTTAAACTATCTTGGTAGTGGTCCACTAGATGAAGCTCCATACCAAATATCAAAGACATGGGCCTTGCAGTTTCAGAGAAGAATTTTTTTAAGATTTCCCTATATAAGTCAATGTAAAACCATTGAATCTCGGGGTGGCGGCATTTTTGGCCCCAGGGCTATAATTTGAACAATCTTGATAAAGGCTCACTAGATGAAATTTCACACAAAATATCAAAGACCTAGGACTTGTGGTTTCACAGAAGAAGATTTTTAAAGATTTTCCCAATATAAGTCTATGTAAAACCAAAGGGCCCCTGAGGCGGGGCATTTTTGGTCTCAGGGCTATAATTTGAACAATCTTGGTAGAGGTCCACTAGATGAAGCTTCATACCAAGTATCAAAGACCTAGGCCTTGTGGTTTCAGAGAAGAAGATTGTCCCTTATATAAGTCTTTGTAAAACCAAAGGCCCCCGAGCCGGCGCATTTTTGGCCCCAGCACTATAATTTGAACATTATTGGTAGGGGTCCACAAGATGAAGCTTCATCAAATATCAAAGACCTGGGCCTTGCGGTTTCAGACAAGAAGATTTTTTAAGATGTTTCCCTATATAAGCCTATGTAAAACCAAAGGCCCCGGAGTGGGGGCTTTTTTGGCCGTAGCCCTATAATTTGAACAATCTTGGTAGGGGTCCACTAGATGAAGCTTCATACCAAATATCAAAGACCTGGGTCTTGTGGTTTCAGAGAAGAAGATTTTTAAAGATTTTCCCTGTATAAGCCTATGAAAAACCAAAGGGTCCCGGGGCGGGGGCATTTTTTGCCCCAGCACTATAATTTGAACAATCTTGGTAGGGGTCCACTAGATGAAGCTTCCTACCAAATATCAAAGACCTGGGCCTCGTGGTTTCAGAGAAGAAGATTTTTAAAGATATTCCCTATATAAGCCCATGTAAAACAAAAGGGCCCCAGGGTGGGGGCATTTTTGCCCCCAGCACTATAATTTGAACAATCTTGGTAGGGGTCTACTAGATGAAGTTTCATACCAAATATCAAAGACCTGGGCCTCGTGGTTTCAGAGAAGAAGATTTTTAAAGATATTCCCTATATAAGCCCATGTAAAACAAAAGGGCCCCAGGGCGGGGGCATTTTTGCCCCCAGCACTATAAATTGAACAATCTTGGTAGGGGTCTACTAGATGAAGTTTCATACCAAATATCATAGACGTTTTCCCTATATATAGTCTATGCAAAACCAAAGGGCCCCATAGCGGGAGCATTTTTGGCCCCAGGGCTATAATTTGAACAATCTTTCTAGGGGTCCACTAGGTGACGCTTCATACCAATTATCAAAGACCTGGGCCTTGTTGTTTCAGAGAAGAAGATTTTTAAAGATTTTCCCTATATAAGCCATGTAAAACCAAAGGGCCCCGGGGCAGGGGCATTTTTGGCCCCAGCACTATAATTTGAACAATCTTGGTAGGGGTCCACTTTCTGAAGCTTCATACCAAATATCAAAGACCTGGGCCTTGCAGTTTCAGAGAAGAAGATTTTTCAAGATTTTCCATATATAGGTCTATGTAAAACCAAAGGGCCCCGGAGCGGGGGCATTTTTGGCCCAAGGGCATTAATTTGAACAATCTTGGTAGGGATCCACTAGGTGAAGCTTCATACCAAATATCAAAGACCTGGGCCTTGAGGTTTCAGAGAAGAGGATTTTTAAAGATTTTCCCTATATAAGCCCATGTAAAACCAAAAGGCCTGGGGGTGGGGGGTGGGAAGGGACCTGGGCCTTGTAGGGTGAAGCTTCATTCAAAATATCAAAGACATGGGCCTAATGGTTTCAGGGAAGGAAATTTATAAAGATTTTCCCTATATAAGCCCATGTAAAACCAAAGGGCCCCGGGGCGGGGGCATTTTTGGCCCCAGGGTTATAAATTGAACAATCTTGGTAGAGGTCCACTATCTGAAGCTTCATACCAAATATCAAAGACCTGGGCCTTGCAGTTTCAGAGAAGAGGATTTTTAAAGATTTTCCCTATATAAGCCCATGTAAAACCACAAGGCCCTGGGGCGGGGGAAGGGGAGGGACCTGGGCCTTGTGGGGTGAAGCTTCATACCAAATATCAAAGACATGGGCCTTATGGTTTCAGGGAAGAAAATTTATAACGATTTTCTCTATATAAGCCCATGTAAAACCAAAGGGCCTAGGGGCGGGGGCATTTTTGGCCCAAGGGTTATAATTTGAACAACCTTGGAAGGGGTCCACTAGGTGAAGCTTCATACCAAATATCAAAGACCTGGGCCTTGCGGTTTCGGAGAAGAGGATTTTTAAAGATTTTCCCTATATAAGCCCATGTAAAACCACAAGACCCTGGGGCGGGAGGGGGGGGGGGGACCTGGGCCTTGTGGGGTGAAGATTCATACCAAATATCAAAGACATGGGCCTTACGGTTTCAGAGAAGTTAAATTTTTAAAGATTTTCCCTATATAAGCCCATGTTAAACCAAAGGGCCCCGGGGCGGGGGCATTTTTGGCCCATGCACTAAAATTTGAACAATCTTGGTAGGGGTCCACTGGATGAAGCTTCATACCAAATACCAAAGACCTGGGCCTTACGGTATTAGAGAAGAAGATTTTTAAAGATTTTCCCCATATAAGCCCATGTAAAACCAAAGGGCCCCGGAGCGGGGGCATTTTTGGCCCCAGCACTATAATTTGAATAATCTGGGTATGGGTCCACAAGATGAAGCTTCATACCAAATATTAAAGACCTGGGCCTTACGGTTTCATTGAAGAAGATTTTTAAAGATTTTCCCCATATAAGCCCATGTAAAACCAAAGGGCCCCGAAGCGGGGGCATTTTTGGCCGCAGCACTATAATTTGAACAATCTTGGTAGGGGTTAACTAAATGAAGCTTCATACCAAATATCAAAGACCTGGGCCTAGTGGTTTCAGAGAAGAAGATTTTTTAAGTGTTTGGTGAAAAAAAATCTATTTTTGGCTCCTATGACCTAGATATGCAATGGACCGGAACCATTTGAACAACTTTGAAAGGGGGCCACCTAAGGATCATTTTTGTGAAGTTTGGTCAAAATCCGATCAGTGGTTTAGGAGATGTCGTTTAAAGAAATTGTTTACGGACGCACAGACGCATGGACGCACGGACGCACTGACGCACGACGGACGACGGACGAAAAGTGATCCCAAAAGCTCACCTCGTCACTACGTGACGGTGAGCTAAAAATCTTTAAACGCCATCTCCTACTGTACCCTTGGGCCAATTTCATTCAAACTTCACAGAAACGTTGTATAGGCGACTCTTTACCAAAATAGCTAAAACGGTTCCGCTCCAGTGAGCAAAATGGCTACGTGACGGTGAGCTAAAAATCTTTAAACGCCATCTCCTACTGTACCCTAGGACCAATTTCATTCAAACTTCACAGAAACGTTGTATAGGCGACTCTTTACCAAAATAGCTAAAACGGTTCCGCTCCAGTGAGCAAAATGGCCACCAAAGCTAAAAATAGAAAAACATCGTAAATTTGCTTCAAACGCGAACTCCTCCTAAACCCTTGGGCCAATTTGATTCAACCTTCACAGGAATGTTGCCTGGGTGGCTCCCTGCCAAAATAGCTAAAATTGTTCCGCTCCGAGGAACAAGATGGCCGCCAGAGCTAAAAACAGAAAAATCTTTAAACGCCAACTCCAACTGTACCCTTGGGCTCATTTTATTCAGTCTTCACAGAAACGTTGCTTAGGTGACCTTTTTACCAAAATAGCTAAAACGGTTCCTCTCCAGTGCGCAAAATGGCCGCCAGAGCTAAAAATAGAAAAACATCGTAAATTTGTTTCAAACGCGAACTCCTCCTAAACCATTGGGCCAATTTGATTCAAACTTCACAGGAATGTTGCATGGGTGGCTCCCTGCCAAAATAGCTAAAATTGTTCCGCTCCGAGGAACAAGATGGCCGCCAGAGCTAAAAACAGAAAAAATCTTTAAACGCCAACTCCTACTGTACCATTGGGCTCATTTTATTCAATCTTCACAGAAACGTTGCTTAGGTGACCTTTTTACCAAAATAGCTTAAACGGCTCCGCTCCAGTGAGCAAAATGGCCACCAGAGCTAAAAATAGAAAAACAGCGTAAATTTGCTTCAAACGCGAACTCCTCCTAAACCCTCGGGCCAATTTGATTTAAATTTCACAGGAATATTTCCTGGATGGCTCCCTACCAAAATAGCTAAAATCGTTTCGTTCCAATGAAAAGACGGCCGCCATAGCTAAAAAATAGAAAAAATCTTTAAACACAACTCCTACTGTACCCTTCTTCCAGTTTCATTCAAACTTCACAGAAACGTTGCTTAGGTGACCCTTTACCAAAATAGCTAAAACGGTTCTGCTTCAGTGAGCAAAATGGCCGCCAGAGCTAAAAATAGAAAAACATTTTAAATTTGCTTCAAACGCGAACTCCATACCAAAATAGCTAAAATCGTTCCGCTCTGACAAACAGATGAGCGCCAGAGCTAAAAATAGAAAAAAATCTTAAAACGACAACTCCTCCTGTACCCTTGGGCCAATTTTATTCAAACTTCATAGGAATAATGCTTGGGTGACCTTCTACCGAAATACTTAAAACGATCTTACTCGGATGAACAAAATAGCCGCCAGAGCTAAAAATAGAAAAAAAAAAAAAAACATCTTAAATTTGCTTCAAACGCAAACTCCTCCTAATCCCTTGGGCCAATTGGATTCAAACTTCACAGGACTGTTGCCTTGGATGTCATTTCGACTCATTTGGGTGACATGGAGACTCCCTACCAAAATAGCTAAAATCGTTCTGCACTGGCAAACAAGATGGGCGCCAGAGCTAAAATTAGAAAAAAATCTTGAAACGACAACTCCTCCTGCACCCTTGGGCCAATTATATTCAAACTTCATAGGAATAATGCTTGGATGACCTTCTACGGAAATAGTTAAAACGATCTTGCTTGGCCAATTGGATTCAAACTTCACAGGAATGTTGCCTTGGTTGTCATTTGGGTGACATGGAGACTCCCTACCAAAATAGCTAAAATCGTTTCGCTCTAACAAACAAGATGGCCGCCAGAGCTAAAAATGGAAAAAAATGTTCAAACGACAACTCCCTCTGACAAACAGATGTTCTCCAGAGCTAAAAATAGAAAAAAATCTTAAAACGACAACTCCTCCTGTACCCTTGGGCCAATTTCATTCAAACTTCGTAGGAATATAAATGACCCTCTACCAAAATAGCTAAAGCGATCCCGCTTTGGTGAACAAAATGGCCACCAGAGCTAAAAATAGAAGAAAAAAAAACATTGTAAATTTGGTTCAAACGCAAACTCCTCCTAAACCCTTGGGCCAATTTGATTCAAACTTCACAGGAATATTTCCTAGGTGACTCACTACCACAATAGCTAAAATTGTTCCACGCTGACGAACAAGATGGCCGGCAGAGCCAAATATAGAATGTACTAGAGACAGTGACACTGGTGAGCGAATCCGGGCCTCTGTACCCTCTTGTATATTTACATTACTTTCCTCCCTATAGGTTAATTCTGTGAAATATATTATAGTGTGAGACGAAATTGCCCCGTTCGGTGGCCGAACTTGCTCCTAGGCGGGGCAAGTTCGGCCATCATGACCCCATCTCTTTGACTAAAAATACCCTTTATCAGACAGAGACACAAGAAGGCTCCACTGTACCTTACTTACATATATAGTTTTCGGAGACCTAGCTGAAAGAGACATTAAAAAAATGAACGTTTTCTAAAATGGGGCCGTACAAGCCCCGGTCTCCCCTACAAAAATATGTTTGAAAATTTTGCAAGAATATGCAGCAGACGATCTAAGCAGACATTTTCATACGTAGTTTTTCTTGGCATCTTAAGGGGAATGGGAACACCTTCAGGGGAAGCAACTCCTGCAAAAGTATTTTTGTCTCCCATATCAATAGAGGTCAACTCTTAAAGGAAAGAATTTGCTCCTCTGGACCCATTTTTCAGTGGGACAGGGCTTACAGAAAGGCGAACAGGAAGTCCCGAAAGTTGTCTGCCTTTGAAAAATGGCGGAAAAATCTGCCAGGTGTTCCCATTCCCCTTAAGGGTTAAGTTTAGGCAACCCTTGAAAACGTTTTGTTTAACCCTCTTTTTGGGACATTGACAAACAGCGCAGACCCAGATCAGATGTTGAAGAGGTCTACACTGTTTGGTTATAAAGCCTATTGGTTTCATTGGGCGACAGGGCTTGACATTACGATAACACACCCGTGCGACATAGTGTATTTTTTCACACTTCCAAAATTTTACTTCAAACATAGATTGTGGGTGCTCGTTAGAACCGCCTCATTGAGGCGGTTCTAACGAGTACCCACAACCTATGTCTTGGAGCAGAAATAAGAAAAATAATGTAGACCCCCGTAAACCCCAGTTTTCCCAATATAAAGTCGGGTTTAGGGGGATGATCATTTCACGGACATGTTCACGTGATGAGATGTGTCGGGTAGAAGTCCCACAAAATTTGAAGCAACGTCTCCAAAATTACCTACACAGTGTTGGCGGGGACGTTAAACCTCAAATCAAATACACAAAATGAGACACACATGCAAATGTTTGTATCGACAATTAATATCAGCTTTCCCAATTGTTCTGTTTCTTTGTTTGATTTGGAGTCATATTGATCAAGTCAGTTTGCCAACACTTTTCCTGAGCAGGCTTATATTTTCCCTATGCTTTTCCTGGGCAGATTATATTTTCTATTCCTTTGGGATCATTGAGTTCATTTAGAACCATTTTGAAAATAGAGTTCTGCTTAAACCGGTGCTAGAGGGCATGAAGGTGTTGCACATTCCGGTTATGAATAGACTCAATAAAACCGAGTCTGCTATTTCCGTTTCTTTTGTGTATTCTTTGCTTCCAAAGGATCTAACTATTCAGAACTTATCATGCAGTACAGTTCACATTCTTTCGCCAGAAACTGACAACTGCCCTTCTGGAGAGAATGACCGTTGAACAGATTTCATGATCAATCCCCACAAAAGGATGTTACCATTGGTATAATACGTGACAAAACTGGGGTACATTACGATATATAGTGCCGATTGTTTTTTTTTTTTTTTTTTCACATCTTCAGAATGGCTACTTTTCTGATGAAAATCCGTGATGATTTTCTTTTTAATACTGTAAACATAGGTTGTGGGTGCATTGATGCGGTTCTAATGAGTACCCACAACCTATGTCTTGGAGCAGACTTTTATTCCCTCCTAACCTTTCCCTTTCATCCCTGAGTTTCTCAAATGGAGTATTTCCTCTTTGAATTTGAACATGTCTATTCTATTAAGGGGAATGGGAAAACCTTCAGAGGAGGCAACTCCTGCAAAAGTATTTTTGTCTCCCATGTCAATAGGGGTCAACTCTTAAAGGAAAGAATTTGCTCCTAAGGAGCAAATTCTTTCCTTTAAGAGTAGACCACTTTTTCAGTCGGACAGGACTTATATACAAGCGAACAGGATGTCCCGAACTTGAGTTGTCTCCTCTTGAAAAATGGCGGAAAAATGTGCCAGGTGTTCCCATTCTCCTTAAACAAGGGATTAATTGTATAATCATTAACAGTGTTTTAAAAAGAAGGTTATCCTTTGGGTGCAAGGACTACAACTGTGGCTCTGTGCCTGACTAGCTAGTTTTGGCAAATTAGGCCTTACCAGTGTCCCTCAAATATTTATAACGATCCCAAAGGATTAGAAAACATAACCCACCCAATATATGATTAGGGGCAGGGAAACATTTTACGGCCTCATATTCCCTTGACACCAACTATGGTGAAATCAAATGTTCTGTAAACAGGAAAGCCTGCGAGGTTTGTAGATCCTGATCATCGGGGCTTGGAGAAATAGATTGGGATACATGGTGCTTCCACACAGAGCGAACTTTTGAGTGCTGGTAAACTGCTAAGAAGGTCTAAGCCTACACAGGGATGGCGTTGCGAGTCGGACCGTCCATTAAAACCTAGCGGTTTCGTTGGGCTCTAGGGCATGAGAAGTCATTTTATCTGAATGTCGGGTCCGCCCCCGCCCATCGGAGCTTGGAGAAATAGATTGAGCTGAATGGTGCTTCCACGCAGAGCTGAAACTGATCACACACGAGTACTGGTAAACCGCTCAGAAGGATCATTCCTGCCCAGGCAAAGTGATGTGAGTCAGACCGTCCAATGCATATAAGCGTTTTGGTTTCATTCAGCTTGGCAGAGCTTGAGATGTCATTCCATCTCAATGTCGGGTAAAAGTCCAACAAAATTGGATACAGCTTCTCCAAAATGAACAAAATATTGTTAACGGGGACGTTAAACCTCAATCAAAAAAAAATATCAAAATCCCCACAAAATCGGAGGCAACGTCTCCAAAATGACCTAAATAATGTTGATTAGAACGTAAGTGGCTCCGGAACTACAGTTTCCATAGTTGTCTTTCCTGGTCTTCAGAGTTGCGGTGTACATTGAAATGCCTCTATTAAGACCACCTAAAGATTAAGACAAATTATGCTTTAAAAGCAAATTTAGAAGGTTTCAGATACATTTGCTTTGTGTTTTCTTCATCAAGTGTGCTCTAGTGGGAGACCATTTTTGTGACTGTTCAAAAGTGGTCTTAAAGACCACTTTTGAACAGCCACAAAGGTGGTCTTAATATAGAAATTTTGCTGTACTTTTACATACCTCATTTTCCTGGACGAGTTAGCCAGTTTGTCAAAATGCCATTTATCCTGTAATGCTGTCACGTTCAACCTTTTTCCTATGTCTACACTTTCACAAAATACAAACTCGTGGTCCCCATAATTTCTCATACTGTATACGTAGACAATTATTATTTGTACAGTAACAAAAATAATTACAGCTAAACACGGTTTTAACTGAGGTTTTTTCATATTTGGAAACAAATATTCTTTTTCTTGTGTGTAAATTATGTCGGTTGTGGTGGAAATTATCTCTAGTGACTGATAACGTTAGACGAGTTAAACAAATAAAACATGATATGTGAAACAGAATATTCTTACCCAGGTAGCAGATAACACTGTGGCGATGTCGTTACATTTTTTTATATTATTTTATGTTTACATTCGAGGCGAAACATGAGAAATGAGCCCTTAGCCCATTGTATGCCCTTAGCCCATTGTATACTAGTTGACTCTTCCATTGCTATATGCATGTTGTCATATAGGGGTGTCTATTTTTTACGGAAAATTCTGTTTGCGAATAGTGCAGACCCCGATTAGACGCCGCGTTCTGTGACGTCTGATCTGGGACTGCACTGTTTGCCAAGGTACCCCTTTATGCAATGGGTTAGTGTTCGCCGATGCCAAGTTAGATGACAATGTTGCAGTTTGGTTTAATGATAACATATCTGTGTGACATCCCAGCAAGCACATGGCGTAATTGTGACGTCACACCAACGTCGGTACAACGTCATGACCTTTATGCAACGTCACATCAACGTCGGTGCAACGTCATGACGTTGCCCTAGCGACGTGTGCCTGCTGGGAAAACGGTGGCTTTCTTCATTGGTTCAATTTAAATTTTGGTGAAAAATTGTATTTTTCTCATTTCTGTAACAAATTTAGATGGTTCTAACGAGTACCCACAATCTGTTTTTAGCAAGAATAAGGAAAATAATAGCCCTGTAAACCCCATTTTTCTCTGTATAAATGATGGTTTAAAGAGGTCTTTATTTCACGGACTAAGTCCTGTTAACTTGGTGTGAGACGGCCCCCGCCCATCGGGGTTTTAAGAAATAGACTGGGCTACATGGTGCTTCCACGCAGAGCTGACCCGAATGACCACACATGCGTACTGGTAAACCGCCTACCCAATGTCCCAGAAAAGGGCTGCGAGGCATAACTCGAGGGTTACCAGAAAAGGGCTGCGAGGCATAACTCGAGGGTTAAGACTTAAAAAAAAAAAAAACATGGCTGTGATTTTCCGCTAACATGCCGAAAAAAAAGATCGTTTGGTCGACAAGACCACTTTTGAATAGTCTCGACGGTGGTGTGAATAAAGAATCTTTACTGAAAAACGTGGAAAATCTCTATAGCTAGCAAAATTCATACCTGAATTTTATTTCTTTGATTTGCAGCCCATATATTTCTTCAAGCCTCGATGGGCGGGTTCGATAAAGCGGACAATGTCTTATTGCCCAATTTGTTTTGAAATATTTAGGAAAATCTCTCCCTTATACTCTGAGAATAGATTTTTATACTCTTCAATTTTGATTAAAATTCCCTTAGTTTCCATATCCACATGTCCAGTCGAACTTCTTTGTCTCAAATGTGTTTGGGAGTAATGGGCCATGCAAATGTTAATTTGTTTGTTTTGGAGTTTAACGGCCCAGTCAGCACTATTTTAGGTCATTTTTGAGCCGGTCAGTTTATCTATCCACACTTTTCCTGGACAAGGTTAACCTGTACAGTGCACATTCTTTCGCCAGAAACTGACAACTGCCCTTCTTAAATCAGCATGCAAATGTAAAATTTCACATTACGTAAACTTTATCGCCGAAAAATAGAAAAAAGAAATTTCGAAGATGAAAATGGCAATATTTTCTTATTTCTGCTTTAAAATATAGATTGTGGGTACTCGATAGAACCGCCTCATCGAGGCGGTTCTAACACGTACCCACAATCTATATTTGATGAGGCGGTTCTAACGAGTACCCACAATCTATATTTTAGAGCAGAAAAAGAAAAATAAGGTTTACCCCTGTAAACCCCAATTTTACTACATAAAGTGGGGTTTAAGGGAGTCAAACTTATATAGGCGTGTTTTCGTTATTATTTCTTCAACATACACTGCGATTTTGTTTGTAACCGTGTTGTTGTTGTTGTTGTTTTTTTGTAGTTGTTTTTATCAGAAAAAAAATAAATTGCGCAATGGTTTATATGGAACATAACGGCAACCGTTCCACGGAATGAATTAACAAGTCCGTATGACGAACACCTTAGTAAACTCCACGTTATATATAATGGAAAACGGATTTTGCAAAGATAAACAGTTACTTCCGCCTTAATGAAGCGGTTCTAACGGGCACCCACAACCTATGTTTGGAGTATACGTAAGAAACAGTTTCATCACAAAAAGTGTCAGATTCAGTAATGTGGAAAAAAAAACATTCCGACACGTGGGTGAATTACTCTTAATGTCCATCTGTAACCCCACTGTGTCTATGGGTACAACCTTAGTTCAGTTTTTAACAAGCAACTTTGTAGCTAAAATGAGAAAAAAAAACTTGCGACAAATACTTTTTTTTTCTTTTTCAACAAACATGAAAGGCAATATACAACATATTGAAAAAAAAAATCAGTCCGCGACAAAAAGAAACCGTCCCTGGGTGGGCTCGAACCACCAACCTTTCGGTTAACAGCCGAACGCGCTAACCGATTGCGCCACAGAGACCGCTGAAAGCCATAGCTCGTCAATAATTATGAAATCAATTCAATACGCCCTACACTAAAATCAATGTGGTTATAAAACCCTGTACTACTTACCGGCCAGCACTGACTTCGTACATTCATGGAGTTATATACCATCTATGTATATTCTTACTGCAACAATGCCGTGAAAAGTGATTGCGCAGAGGCGTCATTCAAGAAAATGTAAAAGGAATAAAAATGAGACAGTATGAAGGAAAAGTTAAAAGTTTATGTTACAGGAGACATATATATATATAAAAAAAGCTTAAAACCAAGTGTTGTGGATTAGGATATGAAGTGTGAGTCTTTCCTTACCCCTGACTTAAATGACTCTAGGTCTTGGAGGACAGGAAGATGATGGGAAGATGATGCGCAGTCGATTCCACTGTGCAATAGCCAGGGGAGGTTGGGTGGGATAGTAGCTGGCTGTGGGCGGTATCTGAACAAAGTGAAGGGGATGCATGTGCCTGGTCAGTCTGGCAGGTTGGATGATATATGTCGGAAGGGGAACAGCAGCTAATGTAAAATACAGTGTATCAGGCGGGCATCGGCTCGTCTGTCTTCAAGTAAATGTCACCCTAATGAATTTTGCATGCCTGTTCACTGGCATAAGAGGACTAGTTGCTGTCGATCCATCGTATGGCTCGTCTTTGAACCATTCAAATTTATTTATATAGGTTTTAGTGAATGCGCTCAACACAGGGGATGCGTATTCAACTTGCGGACGCACCAGGCTTTGGTATCCTGCTTCGCATATGCCTTGGTGCTTTGTTTTGATGTTTTTTGTTTGTTTGTTTTTTTTTTGTTTTTTTGTTTTTTTGTTGTTGTTTTTTTTTTTTTTTTTTTTTTTAGGAGTCCAAGTGTCCTGTTTGCAGCAGTTGTAATCCTGTTTATGTCAGTATTCCAGAGGTCATTGTCGATGTCTGCGCCTAGGTTTTTGGCGTGATCAACAGCTTCTAGTGCCTGTCCATGTAGCATATATAGATGTGTTGGGCTGAATGCTTGGATTGTGCTATATGTAGACTTGGCACTTACTCGGATTAAAATCCATATCCCACAGGTTTCCTTTCTAAGGTGCCAAGGTCGTTTTGAAGTGCATCAGAATCTGACTTGTTAATGATTGTAATGTAAATTGTTGTATCATCAGCAAAGAGTCGGACCTGTGATTGTATATTCTCAGGTAGGTCATTTATATAGAGAAGGAAACAAGGGGTCAAGCATACAAAGCACTTGGTCTAGCAGTTACACTAATCTTTGACGAGATCATGATTTGATCTGTGTGAGGCTGATATGAACAATTCTGTCTATTTAACCCATTTAGTACCAGAAACTCCAAAACGGGTATCCTGGCAAACAGTGCAGGCCCAGATCAGACGCCGCAGAACGCGGCGTCTGATCAGGGCCTCCACTGTTTGCTAAAAGCTCAGTCATTTTCCAAATAAATTTTGATGAAAACACAACCTGACACCCCTAAATTTAGAAATGAACTCCTGCTATATACATGTATAAGGAGGAAGATTCCATTTGGGACTAAAAGGGTTAAGCATGCACGTCAGAACCGCACCAGAGAATATCAGGTTAAGATGCTGTGCAATAAACGTCCTTGTGAATCCCGTTGGACTCGGCACAGATTTTGTGGTCGATCATTGGTTCGATGATAGATTAAATGCCGATCATTGAAATCTTCTATCTTCCGGTTTCGCCTTAACCCCAGGAGGGGACACGGACGGTGTATATTACATTCACTCCAGTTTCGCAGGATGAAAGCCCACACAGTAATCATGTAATTACGGAAGGGTTCTTTAACCTGCACAGGGGATGGATCACGCTGCACGGGGTGGGGGTCCATTTAACGTCCCTGCCGAAGGTCGATGCACTATATGACATTCATGCCTGCAAATGATGCCAATGGAGATTGTTCGGACACCGAAATCTTATCACCACTGCCGGGGATCGAACCCGGAACCTCTAGCATCGATCAGAGGCAATTGCACTATCCACTGAACTATCACGAGAGCTCCACACGTTCTAGATATACATTTCAGTATTTAAAAGCTGGCTTGCAAAAATATATTATATATAGAAAGTGATCATTAATAGCCATTTTTGTACTATAAAACATATACGTTGTAGGTTCGGAAGTGACCATTAATTTTCATCTAGGATCTTAAATCATTGGTTTGGTTTGGTTTGGTTTAAACATATTTTATTGCTTATATACATGTAAGTTACAAGCAAATGGGTTGGGCCACAAGTTCTAACAACATTAATTACGGCCCGTCCCGTACAAACTACACAATTACAAGCAATAACAGATGACAATGAATTTTTCAACACAATCGCAAAATAGATTTTTCAGTCTAATTTTTCAAACAATGAGAGAGAGAGAGAGAGAGAGAGAGAGAGAGAGAGAGAGACAGAGAGAGTGACAGAGAGAGAGAGAGACAGACAGACAGAGACAGAGGGAAAGAGAGAGTACCGGCTACCAAACGAGATATTGTTTATAGAGTTATTAAATGACAAATATACCGGTTATCCCTGTGAACCATGTGCAAAGCGACGTGTTTCCTTGATATAGCATTGTACACTTTTGAACAAGTCTTTGTTTTCGTTTTCAGTAGCATTTTCCTTACCATAAAGTACAATCTGACAATTCAGAGGGTGAAAAATTCTGGTTGCCTGAAAAAAATGAACTCATGCATTGGCATACTTTGGGCATTGAACGAAAAAATGTTCTGCATCTTCTACTTCATGTCCACAATCACAGTGGGCATCTACTATTAAATGATTATTGTAACGGTCATAATTAAGCTCGCTACAGTTGTTGCGTATTCGTGCATGAATAATCGAAAGATGTCTGCTTCCAGATATAAAATATGATGGTACAGAAGGTATCACAAACAAATGAGCTAGAACAGCCGTTTTAAAAGAGGAGATAGTGGCAGAATTCCTAATGTTTTCAGGAAGATTGTTCCACAAAGATATAGATGCTGGAACAAATGAACTAGAAAAAAGTGTTGTTCTACTGCTAAGTAACTGGTAATTTTGTGCATTTCGTAATTGGTATGGTGTATTGCTACCGACTGTTGGGGGGAAGAGATTTTTTAAATAGTCCGGGACAAGTTCATTTCGGACCTTGTACATTATCATTAACTTTTGGTACATTCGCCTGTCCCCTAAAGACATCCATCCTATTTCTTTATACAGGTTTTGTAAAGACACGGAGCGTGTTAAGCCCGTAACGATACGCGCCGCTTCGTGCTGAATTTTTTCTAAAGTGTCTTTTTCTAGAACTGTGCAACTGTCCCATACAACAGAGGCATATTCAAGAATTGGTCTCAAAAAAGAGATGTAAACTTGATTCATAGCTTTCCGACTTAAGGAGAACTTTATTTTACGCATAATACCGAGAATTTTGGATGCAGATGACACGATATTACTAATGTGGTCATGCCACTTAGCATCATTTGAGAATGTTACACCCAAATGCTTATGCTCACTAACAAATTCTACCGGAACATCTTCAAAGACCAAGTTTGGTCTAACGGTAATATTTTCTAATGTGAAAAATAAAGCTTCCGTTTTTTTAGGATTAAAATTTACAAGCCACTGCTTAGCCCACTGAGAAATAAGTATTAAGTCGTGATTTAAAATTCCTTCTATATCAGGTATATTACGTGCGCTGAAAGCTAAAGAAGTGTCATCTGCAAAAAGTCTTACAATACTTAAAAGCTTGTCAACAATATCATTTATATATATCAAGAAAAATAGAGGACCCAAAACTGAACCATGTGGCACACCAGCTGTAGTTTCTTTTTCATTTGAATAGGCAGACCTTATAAAAACTTTCTGTTTTCTGTTCGTTAAACAACTATTTATCCAAGTAAGTAAATTTCCAGAGATTCCATTCTGCTGCAGTTTTAATAACAACCCTTTATGCCATACACGATCAAAGGCTTTAGAAACATCACAAAATACCATACACGTATACTGTTTAGAATCGATACTTTGACATATTTGATGGTACATGTCAATGAGTTGATAGACAGTAGAATGACCAGAGAGAAAGCCTGACTGTTTGCAATAAACCAAATCATTTTCATGTAAATGATTATAGATATGTTTGTAAACTACACGTTCCATTATTTTACCAATGTTGCTTAGAAGTGCTATCGGTCTATAGTTTGAAGGAAGGTTTAATTCATTCTTTTTGAAGAGAGGCATGACAACTGACAGTTTCCACATGTCTGGGAATTCGCATTCCTCTAGTGACTTGTTAATCAGGAGACATAAAGGTTTTACAATTGCAAATTTTACTGCCTTGAGAACTTTGTGGCTAATCATATCTTCTCCTACAGCTTTGTTTGGATTTAATAAATCTTAAATCATTGACTGGAAGATCGGCCACATGAAAGGGTAGTGTTGTTGTGTCATCGGAGGTATTGATCAAATTACTTAAATAAGTTCTGAATAGTTGGATCCTTTGGAAGCAAAGAATACACCAGATAAACGAAAATAGCAGACTCGGTTTTATTGAGTCCGTTCATGACCAGTACTGAAATGTGTAACACCGGCCGCGCCCTCTGTCACCGGCTTAAGCAGAACTCTATTTTCAAAATGATTCTAAATGAACTCAATGATCTAAAAGGGCCAGGAAATATAATCTGCACTCTGACGATGTACAGGGAGACGTTTTACGGCCGCCACACGGTAAAGGCTTAAATATCATAGTGAAGTTTATATTTTCTTGTCCTTTGGGATCATTGATTCCATTTCATTGGCCGAAACTAGCTAGTCTGACCCAGAAAACATGTACACTCCATATTGTCCAGTTCTGTGGTGTAATTCTTGCTTCCAAAGGATAACCCTTTCTAGAACAAATTTAACGTCACTACAGTTGGTGTCTGGGAATGTGTGACGGCCGTAAAATGTCTCCCTGTCCTACATCACAGTGTAGTTTATATTTTCTTGTCCTTTGGGATCATGGATTCCATTGTTGAATTTTGAAAATATTTGTGGGTCACTGATGAGGCCTAATTGGCCGAAAGTAGTAGTTTGGCCCAGAAAACATGTACACCCCGTATTTTCCAGTTCTGTGATGTATTCCTTGCTTCCAAAGGATAACCCTTTCTAGAACATATTTAAAGGCAAAGCCTTTTCTAAATTTTATAGACGTCATTCCGATTTAATTTTTAAATTCAGTGTTGGACTTAAAACTCTTCTGCAACAAGGTCTATCGGAACCCGAGTTTTATGGTGACTTAGTATATAAATTCAGAAAAATATATACTTGCAATGACTTCAGCACCCAATTTCGTAAAATCATTCTTCGATATTAAAAGATTAGGTACGACAGACTGCATGCATGGTGGTTATCCCAATCACGGTTGACAACTTTGGTTCCCTCTTTAATTGCATGCCGGTGGGTCAGGCCTCAGATTCTATTATGGTTCCAGCGTAAAGGCTTACTGAGATTAGAATTTGTTGGTTGGTGCCTGATGCTCTGTCTCTGGTCGGGCCCATCGGAGTCTAACTGTTGGTTTTCTTTTGCTCCAGCTTTTCAGTGGTTTCTTACTGTCGAGTCCTCACCGTTGTTTCGTCTCTGTGGCTGTTTGATTTTTGTGTTCTCGGAGATGTTGCACTGATGAGTTAGGAGGCCATCATGCGGACTGAACAAATCATTTGTCTAAATCGCGACAGAAGTAAGGTCGAGGATTGCGGCCGCGTAGGGTCGGTTTGGGCCTCCAGTGAAATTCTTTTCACTGACCTTTCCAAGGCGGTTATTTTTTGTTATGGTTTTGTAACAGGTGAAAAAATTCCAATCACCTTTACCCGGCCGGGGATCGAACCCGCTCCGCCGGAATGACAGGCCAATACTCTACCTCGTCGCTATAAAAGCCGGCTTGTACCGCAAGTACAGGTGTATTATACCTATCACTATTACATATCCCCCTCCTATTTAATATTCGTCCTCGAATCTCTCAAACTTTCTAACTGAATTCGCCGGTACACGGATGTGGTCCGAGTCTCTGTGGGTCATTTACGTTGGGCGCCAAATGTAACAGGTGAAAAAATTCTAATCACCTTTACCCGGCCGGGGATCGCACCCGGTCCGCCGGAGTGACAGGCCAACACTCTACCGCGTCGCTATAAAAGCCGGCTTGTACCGCAAGGCAGTACAAGTGTATTACTATCACTACGAAAGTTTGTCTTTGAGTGTGTGTATCGCTTATATCTTTTTGTTTTGGATAGCCAGTTTGTCATTTCGTTGGAAAGTAACTGTCATTTTGGCTTTCCGCTATTGATGTTTCCATTAGGGTCTAGTTATTTCATGTTTATGTTTCTTTCCCTTCGGTGTCTCTGATGGGAGCTGTGGGTCAATTGTATCGATTCCTGATCATTGCCTTCACTTCTATTTTACATAGCTGGAACAGGCAAATCCAGATATGAAGGTTTTTGTTTAGAGTTGCCGCCTCCTACATGGATTGCCTACCAGGGCTTGAGTGCTACAACTACCCTGGATCTGCATAATATTGCATTAAACGGACTGGAATCTCTTGCCCCATTTTCGTGCCCATCATCATTGTCCATCTATATCGTTCTGAAGTTTCAGCGAGTCCTCTGTATCTCTTATTTCCCGGTAGCAAATACAGTTGTCTGCAAATAGTCTTATTTCTGAGTCACAGTCGGTGGAAATGCCATTGATGTACAGGGAGAATAACAGTGGACTAAGGACAGTCCTCTGTGGAACACCAGACAAAACTGGAGCCCATTCCGAAGAGTCGCCATTGACAACATCTCGCAGTTTTCTGTAGCAAAGAAAGGAATCTATCCATTTGAGAGTCTCCCTCCGCCAATGCCGTAACCAAATAATTTTGGATTTCAGTAGTTCAAGGTGGAGGGGTGTCAAAGGTCCTCTCGAAGTCAAGAATAAATGTGTTCACCTGCAACCCTTTGTCCAAGATTTTACCCCATCATTTATAGCCATGCTCAACGGAGTTTCACAGTTATGCTTTATCCTAAATGCATGTTGTCCCTCTGACACAGTTTATGTTCATCAAAGCGGGCCATGATGCTTGAGCAGACTATATGTTCAAGCAATTCACACATAACACAAGTCAGGGACACGTGGGGATAATTAAGAGCAAGAGTCCTATCTCCTTTTTTTACAGAGTGGACAAATGTTCGCTAGAAACCATTCTTTGGGGATTTCCAAGGCGGTTATTTTTGCTATGGTTTACAAAGTAATCAAAGTATTAGAATTATATAATAACTTTAAACCAATCAACAACTAATTTTGAGATTTGCACAAAATTTTGATAATAACGTTAGTCGACTTTTTTTCTTTCTTTCTCAGCTGACTGTCAAAAACTTTTATTCACAACAGTTAAACATTATTTTGGACCGACACAAAAAACAATGGTGATTTTTCTGTGATTTGCACTTGGATTTCAGTATGCTACTACCCAACCTACCTCAACTCCTACCCCTCCTACCCCCTCCCCCCCCCCCACCTACCTTACTCCTCCCAACCGCACATAACACCTACCACACCCTATATCACCCCCCCCCCCCCCCCAACAATATAATTGTGATCTCTGTCATTCCCAGGGTGATTTCGGTGATTTATGTGATGGTTTCGGTGATTTCGATAGATTTCGGTCTTTCCGGTGACAGTGGGATAGGATTAACAATTAGGTAAAATCAAGCGAGCGAACAGTAGCCCAGACAGTAAAAATAGCGAATATTAGGAAATGGTTGCTCCCTTGAATTGTACTTACATACGAATACACAAACAAAAATCAATAAAAAAATCAATCGGAATACCGATATATTAGTCACATTTTAAGTTATTTAAAGCTTTATTTACTTTTTTTTTCTGAAATAATCAACATACTGGAATTATATTTAATTAAATACAGAAACAGATAAATAGCAATTAAAGACCCACCCGTATATTATTACAAGTATCAGCTTTCTCAAAAGCTATTTAAACTGTTGAAAGACGAATATACCCACAACTGTCCCTAAATAGGGGATGTGACAGAACCACACCCCTATTTCGATGTAGCCATGGTATCTATCTCTTCGATCAACATAAAGGGTTCCAGAAAATAAGGGGCTGAGTATCGGAGAAAATATTTTTAAAATTCAACATTTGACAAAATCTCGATTTCACGTTCCCGCAAGACATATTAACCCCCAATCTGCCCCATAACCAGGGGATGTGACACAACCACACCACTTTTTCAATTAAGCCAGGGTTTCTATCTACTCGATAAACATAAAAGTTTCCAGAAAATAACGGGCTGGGTATCGGAGAAGACATTTTGAAAATTCAACATTTGACAAAACCTTGATTTGAATGGTCATGTGAGACATAGTTACCCCCTAGTGGCCCCTAACCAGGGGATGTGACAGAACCACATCCCCGATTTGATGTAACCAGGGTACCTATCTGTTCGATAAACGTAAAGGTTTGCAGAAAATAAGGGGCTGGGTGTCAGAGAAAACAAATTAAAAATTGAGCAGGTGACAAACTTTCGATTTTACAGTTTCCGTAAGATATAATTACCCCCTACTGGCCCCTAACTAGGGAATGTGACAGAACCACACCCCTATTTCAATGTAGCCAGGGTATCTATCTCTTCGATCAACATAAAGGGTTCCGGAAAATAAGGGGCTGAGTATCGGGAGAAAATATTTAGAAAATTCAACATTTGACAAAATCTCGATTTCACGTTCCCGCAAGACATATTAATCCCCAATCTGCCCCATAACAAGGGGATAAACATACAGATTTCCAGAAAATAAGGGGCTGGGTATCGGCGAAGACATTTTGAAAATTCAACATGTGGCAAAACCTTCATTTTAACGGTCATGTGAGACATATTTACCCCCTATTGGCCCCTAACCAGGGGATGTGACAGAACCGCATCCCCGTTTCGGTGTAGCCAGGGTACCTATCTAGTCGATATACGTAAAGGTTTGCAGAAAATAAGGGGCTGGGTATCAGAGAAAACAAATTAAAAATTGAGCATGTGACAAACTTTCGATTTTACAGTTCCCGTAAGAAATAATTACCCCCTACTGGCCCCTAAATAGGGGATGTGACAGAACCACATCCCTATTTCGGTTTAGCCAGGATATCTATCTCTTCGATCAACATAAAGGGTTCCAGAAAATAAGGGGCTGAGTATCGGAGAAAATATTTTGAAAATGCAACATTTGACAAAATCTCGATTTCACGTTTCCGCAAGACATATTAACCCCCAATCAGCCCCATGACCAGGGGATGTGACACAACCACACCCCTATTTCAATTTAGTCAGGGTTTCTATCTACTCGATAAACATACAGGTTTCCAAAAAATAAGGGACTGGGTATCGGAGAAGACATTTTGAAAATTCAACATGCGGCAAAACCTTGATTTTAACGGTCATGTGAGACATATTTACCCCCTATTGGCCCCTAACCAGGGGATGTGACAGAACCACATCCCCGTTTCGATGTAGCCAGGGTACCTATCTATTCGATAAACGTTAAGGTTTGCATAAAATAAGGGGCTGGGTATCAGAGAAAACAAATTAAAAATTGAGCATGTGACAAACTTTCGATTTTACAGTTCCCGCAAGACATAATTACCCCCTACTGGCCCCTAACTAAGGGATGTGAGAGAACCACACCCCTATTTCGATGTAGCCAGGGTATCTATCTCTTCGATCAACATAAAGGGTTCCAGAAAATAAGGGGCTGAGTATCGGGAGAAAATATTTAGAAAATTCAACATTTGACAAAATCTCGATTTCACGTTCCCGCAAGACATATTAACCCCCAATCTGCCCCATAACCAGGGGATGTGACACAACCACACCCCTATTTCAATTTAGCCAGGGTTTCTATCTACTCGATAAACATAAAGGTTTCCAGAAAATAAGGGGCTGGGTATCGGAGAAGACATTTTGAAAATTCAACATGTGACAAAACCTTGATTTTAATGGTCATGTGAGACATAGTTACCCGCTATTGGCCCATAACCAGGGGATGTGACAGAACCACATCCCCAATTCGATGTAGCTAGGGTACCTATCTATTCGGTAAACGTATAGGTTTGCAAAAAATAAGGGGCTGGGTATCAGAGAAAACAAATTGAAAATTGAGCATGTGACAAACTTTCGATTTTAATGTTTCCGTAAGACATAATTACCCCCTAATGGCCCCTAACTAGGGGATGTTACAGAACCACACCCCTATTTCGATGTAGCCAGGGTATCTATCTCTTCGATCAACATAAAGAATTCCAGAAAATAAGGGGCTGAGTATCGGAGAAAATATTTAGAAAATTCAACATTTGATTTGACAAAATCTCGATTTCACGTTCCTGCAAGACATATTAACCCCCAATCTGCCCCATAACAAGGGGATGTGACACAACCATCCCCCTATTTCAATTAAGCCAGGGTTTATATATACTCGATAAACATAAAAGTTTCCAGAAAATAAGGGGCTGGGTATCGGAGAAGACATTTTGAAAATTCAACCTGTGACAAAACCTTGATTTTAACGGTCGTGTGAGACATATTTACCCCCTATTGGCCCCCTAACCAGAGGATGTGACAGAACCACACCCCTATTTCGATGTAGCCAGGGTACCTATCTCTTCGATCAACATAAAGAGTTCCAGAAAATAAGGGGCTGAGTATCGGAGAAAATATTTAGAAAATTCAACATTTGACAAAATCTCGATTTCACGTGCCCGCATGACATATTAACCCTCAATCTGCCCTATAACCAGGGGATGTGACACAACCACACCCCTATTTCAATTTAGCCAGGGTTTCTATCTACTCGATAAACATAAAGGTTTCCAGAAAATAAGGGGCTGGGTATCGGAGAAGACATTTTGAAAATTCAACATGTGACAAAACCTTGATTTTAACGGTCATGTGAGACATATTTACCCGCTATTGGCCCATAACCTGGGGATGTGACAGAACCACATCCCCAATTCGATGTAGCTAGGGTACCTATCTATTCGATAAACGTAAAGGTTTGCAGAAAATAAGGGGCTGGGTATCAGAGAAAACAAATTGAAAATTGAGCATGTGTCAAACTTTCGATTTTACAGTTTCCGTAAGACATAATTACCCCCTACTGGCCCCTAACCAGGGTATATGACAGAACCACACCCCTATTTCGATGTAGCCAGGGTATCTATCTCTTCGATCAACATAAAGAGTTCCAGAAAATAAGGGGCTGAGTATCGGAGAAAATATTTAGAAAATTCAACATTTGACAAAATCTCGATTTCACGTGCCCGCAAGACATATTAACCCCCAATCTGCCCTATAACCGGGGGATGTGACACAACCACACCCCTATTTCAATTTAGCCAGGGTTTCTATCTACCCGATAAACATAAAGGTTTCCAGAAAATAAGGGGCTGGGTATCGGAGAAGACATTTTTGAAAATTCAACATGTGACAAAACCTTGATTTTAACGGTCCTGTGAGACATAGTTACCCCCTATTGGCCCCTAACCAGGGCATGTGACAGAACCACATCCCCGTTTCGATGTAGCAAGGGTACCTATCTATTCGATAAACGTAAAGGTTTGCAGAAAATAAGGGGCTGGGTATCAGAGAAAACAAATTAAAATTTGAGCATGTGACAAACTTTCGATTTTACAGTTTCCGTAAGACATAATTACCCCTACTGGCCCCTAACTAGGGGATGTGACAGAACCACACCCCTATTTCAATTTAGCCAGGGTTTCTATCTACTCGATAAACCTAAAGGTTTCCAGAAAATTAGGGGCTGAGTATCGGAGAAGACATTTTTGAAAATTCAACATGTGACAAAACCTTGATTTTAACGGTCATGTGAGGCATATTTACCCCCTATTGGCCCCTAACCAGAGGATGTGAGAGAGCCACATCCCCTAAATGATGTAGCCAGGGTACCTATCTATTCGATAGACGTAAAGGTTTGCAGCAAATAAGGGGCTGGGTATCAGAGAAAACAAATTAAAAATTGAGCATGTGACAAACTTTCGATTTTACAGTTTCCGTAAGACATAATTACCCCCTACTGGCCCCTAACCAGGGGATGTGACAGAACCACACCCCTATTTCGATGTAGCCAGAGTATCTATCTCTTCGATCAACATAATGAGTTCCAGAAAATAAGGGGCTGAGTATCGGAGAAAATATTTAGAAAATTCAACATTTGACAAAATCTCGATTTCACGTGCCCGCAAGACATATTAACCCCCAATCTGCCCTATAACCAGGGGATGTGACACAACCACACCCCTATTTCAATTTAGCCAAGGTTTCTTTCTACTCGATAAACATAAAGGTTTCCAGAAAATAAGGGGCTGGGTATCGGAGAAGACATTTTTGAAAATTCAACATGTGACAAAACCTTGATTTTAACGGTCCTGTGAGACATAGTTACCCCCTAGTGGCCCCTAACCAGGGGATGTGACAGAACCACATCCCCGTTTCGATGTAGCCAGGGTACCTATCTATTCGATAAACGTAAAGGTTTGCAGAAAATAAGGGGCTGGGTATCAGAGAAAACAAATTAAAATTTGAGCATGTGACAAACTTTCGATTTTACAGTTTCCGTAAGACATAATTACCCCTACTGACCCCTAACTAAGGGATGTGACAGAACCACACCCCTATTTCGATGTAGCCAGGGCATCTTTCTCTTCGATCAACATAAAGGGTTCCAGAAAATAAGGGGCTGAGTATCGGAGAAAATATTTAGAACATTCAACATTTGACAAAATCTCGTTTTTAACGTTCCCGCAAAACATATTAACCCCGAATCTGCCCCATAACCAGGGGATGTGACACAACAATACCCCTATTTCAATTTAGCAAGGGTTTCTATGTACTCGATAAACATAAAGGTTTCCAGAAAATAAGGGACTGGGTATCGGAGAAGACATTTTGAAAATTCAACATGTGACAAAACCTTGATTTTAACGGTCATGTGAGACATATTTACTCCCTATTGGCCCTTAACCAGGGGATGTGACAGAACTACATCCCCAATTGGATGTAGCTAGGGTACCTATCTATTCGATAATCGTAAAGGTTTGCAGAAAATAAGGGGCTTGGTATCAGAGAAAACAAATTAAAATTGGGCATGTGACAAACTTTCGATTTTACCGTTCCCGTAAGACATAATTACCCCCTACTGGCCCCTAATAAGGGGATGTGAGAGAACCACACCCCTATTTCGATGTAGCCTTCGATCAACATAAAGAATTCCAGAAAATAAGGGGCTGAGTATCGGAGAAAATATTTAGAAAATTCAACATTTGACAAAATCTCGATTTCACGTGCCCGCAAGACATATTAACCCCCAATCTGCCCTATAACCAGGGGATGTGACACAACCACCCCACTATTTCAATTAAGCCAGGGTTTCTATCTACTCGATAAACATAAAAGTTTCCAGAAAATAAGGGGCTGGGTATCGGAGAAGACATTTTGAAAATTCAACATGTGACAAAACCTTGATTTTAACGGTCGTGTGAGACATATTTACCCCCTATTGGCCCCTAACCAGAGGATGTGACAGAACCACATCCCCTATTCGATGTAGACAGGGCACCTATCTATTCGATAGACGTAAAGGTTTGCAGAAAATAAGGGGCTGGGTATCAGAGAAAACAAATTAAAAATTGAGCATGTGACAAACTTTCGATTTTACAGTTTCCGTAAGACATAATTACCCCCTACTGGCCCCTAACTAGGGGATGTGACAGAACCACACCCCTATTTCGATGTAGCCAGAGTATCTTTCTCTTCGATCAACATAAAGGGTTCCAGAAAATAAGGGGCTGAGTATCGGAGAAAATATTTAGAAAATTCAACATTTGACAAAATCTCGATTTCACGTGCCCGCAAGACATATTAACCCCAAATCTGCCCCATTACCAGGGGATGTGACACAACCACACCCCTATTTCAATTTAGCAAGGGTTTCTATCTACTCGATAAACATAAAGGTTTCCAGAAATTAAGGGGCTGGGTATCGGAGAAGACATTTTGAAAATTCAACATGTGACAAAACCTTGATTTTACCGGTCATGTGAGACATATTAAACCCCCTATTGGCCCCTAACCAGGGGATGTGACAGAACCACATCCCCAATTCGATGTAGCTATGGTACCTATCTATTCGATAATCGTAAAGGTTTGCAGAAAATAAGGGGCTTGGTATCAGAGAAAACAAATTAAAAATTGAGCATGTGACAAACGTTCGATTTTACCGTTCCCGTAAGACATAATTACCCCCTACTGGCCCCTAATTAGGGGATGTGACAGAACCAGACCCCTATTTCGATGTAGCCAGGGTATCTATCTCTTCGATCAACATAAAGAATTCCAGAAAATAAGGGGTTGAGTATCGGAGAAAATATTTAGAAAATTCAACATTTGACAAAATCTCGATTTCACGTTCCTGCAAGACATATTAACCCCCAATCTGCCCTATAACCAGGGGATATGACACAACCACACCCCTATTTCAAATTAGCCAGGGTTTCTATCTACTCGATAAACATAAAGGTTTCCAGAAAATAAGGGACTGGGTATCGGAGAAGACATTTTGAAAATTCAACATGTGACAAAACCTTGATTTTAACGGTCATGTGAGACATATTTACCCCCTATTGGCCCCTAACCAGAGGATGTGACAGAACCACATCCCCTATTCGATGTAGCCAGGGTACCTATCTATTCGATAAACGTAAAGGTTTGCAGAAAATAAGGGGCTGGGTATCAGAAAAAACAAATTAAAAATTGAGCAAACTTTCGATTTTACAGTTCCCGCAAGACATAATTACCCCCTACTGGCCCCTAACTAAGGGATGTGACAGAACCACACCCCTATTTCGATGTAGCCAGGGTATCTATCTCTTCGATCAACATAAAGGGTTCCAGAAAATATGGGGCTGAGTATCGAAGAAAATAATTTGAAAATTCAACATTTGACAAAATCTCGATTCCATGTTCCCGCAAGACATATTAACCCCCAACTGCCCCATAACCAGGGGATGTGACACAACCACACCCCTATTTCAATTTAGTCAGGGTTTCTATCAACTCGATAAACATAGAGGTTTCTAGAAAATAAGGGGCTGGGTATCGGAGAAGACATTTTGAATATTCAACATTATATTCAATAATTACGTTCCGGAAGACATATTAACCCCCAATCTGCCCCAAAACCAGGGGATGTGACACAACCATACCCCTATTTCCATGTAGCCAGGGTTGCTATCTATTCGATAAAAATGAAGGTTTTACAGAAAATAAGGGGCTGTGTATCGGAGAAGACATTTGAAAATTCATCTTGTGACAAAATCTTGAATTTACCGTTCCCGTAAGACATATTTACCCAACCCCACATTGGCCCTTAATCAGGGGATGTGACAGATCCACATCCCTATTTCGATGTAGCCAGGGTACCTGTCTATTCGATATACATAAAGGTTTGCAGAAAATAAGGGGCTGAGTATCAGAGAAAACATACAGAAAATTCAACATGCGACAAAATCCCGATGTAACTGTTCACGTATGACATATTTACCATCAATTGCCCCTACCAGGGGATGTTGCCAAGATACCAATCTACTCGATAAACACAAGAGTTTCCAGAAAATAAGGAGCTGAATTCGCAGGAAACATATCAATTTCTTTATATACTTGTATCAATGCAGTCCTTACTGTCTGCACCTTACTGTATGCAGTGATTTCTAAACGATAACTCTTGCATAACTGTTTATATCTACAAATGCAACGGCATTTTTACAATGACCAATACAAAGCTTCAACAACAACTTATACATATCAGCTCCCTATTGGCTCCTAACCGGGCGATGTGACACAACCGCACCCATATAACGATGTAGACAGGGTATCTATCTATTTGATCAACATAAAGGTTTCCAGAAAATAAGGGGCTGAGTATCGATTAAAAGATATTGAAAATTCAACATGTTATAAAATCTCGATTTCACCGTTTCCGTCAGACATATCAACTCCCTATTGGCCCCTAACCAGGGGATGTGACATAACCGCACCCCTATAACGATGCAGCCAGGGTATCTATCTATTTGATAAACATAAAGGTTTCCAGAAAATAAGGGGCTGAGTATCGATTAAAAGATATTGAAAATTCATCTTGTGATAAAATCTCGATTTCACCGTTCCCGTAAGACATATCAACTCCCTATTGGCCCCTAACCGGGGGATGTGACACAACCACACCCCTACAACGATGTAGCCAGGGTATCTATCTATTTGATAAGCATTAAGGTTTCCAGAAAATAAGGGGTTGAGTATCGATTAAAAGATATTGAAAATTCAACATGTGATAAAATCTCGATTTATTTCACCGTTCCCGTAAGACATATCAGCTCCCTATTGGCCCCTAACTGGGGGATGTGACACAACCGCACCCATATAACGATGTAGCCAGGGTATCTATCTATTTGATAAACATTCAGGTTTCCAGAAAATAAGGGGTCGAGTATCGATTAAAAGATATTGAATATTCAACATGTGATCAAATCTCGAGTTCACCGTTCCCGTAAGACATATCAACTACCTATTGGCCCCTAACCGGGGGATGTGACACAACCTCACCCCTATAACGATGTAGCTAGGGCATCTATCTATTTGATAAACATAAAGGTTTCCAGAAAATAAGGGGATGAGTATCGATTAAAAGATATTGAAAATTCAACATGTGATAAAATTTCGATTTCACCGTTCCCGTAAGACATATCAACTCCCTATTGGCCCATAACCGGGGGATGTGACACAACCGCACCCCTATAACGATGTAGCCAGGGTATCTATCTATTTGATAAACATTCAGGTTTCCAGAAAATAAGGGGTCGAGTATCGATTAAAAGATATTGAATATTCAACATGTGATCAAATCTCGATTTCACCGTTCCCGTAAGACGTATCAGCTCCCTATTGGCCCCTAACCGGGGGATGTGACACAACCTCACCCCTATAACTATGTAGCCAGGGTATCTATCTATTTGATAAACAGAAAGGTTTCCAGAAAATAAGGGGCTGAGTATCGATTAAAAGATATTGAAAATTCAACTTGTGATAAAATCTCGATTTCACCGTTCCCGTAAGACATATCAACTCCCTATTGGCCCCTAACCGGGGGATGTGACACAACCGCACCCCTACAACGATGTAGCCAGGGTATCTATCTATTTGATAAACATTAAGGTTTCCAGAAAATAAGGGGTTGAGTATCGATTAAAAGATATTGAAAATTCAACATGTGATAAAATCTCGATTTCACCGTTCCCGTAAGACATATCAGCTCCCTATTGGCCCCTAACTGGGGGATGTGACACAACCGCACCCATATAACGATGTAGCCAGGGTATCTATCTATTTGATAAACATTCAGATTTCCAGAATAAGGGGTCGAGTATCGATTAAAAGATATTGAATATTCAACATGTGATCAAATCTCGATTTCACCGTTCCCGTAAGACGTATCAGCTCCCTATTGGCCCCTAACCGGGGGATGTGACACAACCTCACCCCTATAACGATGTAGCTAGGGCATCTATCTATTTGAGAAACATAAAGGTTTCGTGAAAATAAGGGGCTGAGTATCGATTAAAAGATATTGGAAATTCAACATGTGATAAAATTTCGATTTCACCGTTCCCGTAAGACATATCAACTCCCTATTGGCCCATAACCGGGGGATGTGACACAACCGCACCCCTATAACGATGTAGCCAGGGTATCTATCTATTTGATAAACATTCAGGTTTCCAGAAAAAAAGGGGTCGAGTATCGATTAAAAGATATTGAATATTCAACATGTGATAAAATTTCGATTTCACCGTTCCCGTAAGACATATCAACTCACTATTGGCCCATAACCGGGGGATGTGACACAACCGCACCCCTATAACGATGTAGCCAGGGTATCTATCTATTTGATAAACATTCAGGTTTCCAGAAAAAAAGGGGTCGAGTATCGATTAAAAGATATTGAATATTCAACATGTGATCAAATCTCGATTTCACCGTTCCCGTAAGACATATCAACTCCCTATTGGCCCCTAACCGGGGGATGTGACACAACCTCACCCCTATAACGATGTAGCCAGGGTATCTATCTATTTGATAAACATAAAGGTTTCCAGAAAATAAGCGGATGAGTATCGATTAAAAGATATTGAAAATTCAACTTGTGATAAAATCTCGATTTCACCGTTCCCGTAAGACATATCAACTCCCTATTGGCACTTAACTGGGGGATGTGACACAACCTCACCCCTACAACGATATAGCCAGGGTATCTATCTATTTGATAAACATTAAGGTTTTCAGAAAATAAGGGGTTGAGTATCGATGAAAAGATATTGAAAATTCAACATGTGATAAAATCTCAATTTCACCGTTCCCGTAAGACAAATCAGCTCCCTATTGGCCACTAACTGGGGGATGTGACACAACCTCACCCCTATAACGATGTAGCCAGGGTATCTATCTATTTGATAAACATAAAGGTTTCCAGAAAATAAGGGGCTGAGTTTCGATTAAAAGATATTGAAAATTCAACTTGTGATAAAATCTCAATTTCACCGTTCCCGTAAGACAAATCAGCTCCCTATTGGCCACTAACTGGGGGATGTGACACAACCGCACCCATATAACGATGTAGCTAGGGCATCTATCTATTTGATAAACATAAAGGTTTCCAGAAAATAAGGGGCTAAGTATCGATTAAAAGATATTGAAAATTCAACTTGTGATAAAATCTCGATTTCACCGTTCCCGTAAGACTAATCAACTCCCTATTGGCCCATAACCGGAGAATGTGACACAACCGCACCCCTATAACGATGTAGCCAGGGTATCTATCTATTTGATAAACATTCAGGTTTCCAGAAAATAAGGGGTCGAGTATCGATTAAAAGATATTGAATATTCAACATGTGATCAAATCTCGATTTCACCGTTCGCGTAAGACGTATCAGCTCCCTATTGGCCCCTAACCGGGGGATGTGACACAACCTCACCCCTATAACGATGTAGCCAGGGTATCTATCTATTTGATAAACAGAAAGGTTTCCAGAAAATAAGGGGCTGAGTATCGATTAAAAGATATTGAAAATTCAACTTGTGATAAAATCTCGATTTCACCGTTCCAGTAAGACATATCAACTCCCTATTGGCCCAAAACCGGGGGATGTGACACAACCGCACCCCTACAACGATGTAGCCAGGGTATCTATCTATTTGATAAACATTAAGGTTTCCAGAAAATAAGGGGCTGAGTATCGATTAAAAGATATTGAAAATTCAACATGTGATAAAATCTCGATTTCACCGTTCCCGTAAGACATATCAGCTCCCTATTGGCCCCTAACTGGGGGATGTGACACAACCGCACCCATATAACGATGTAGCCAGGGTATCTATCTATTTGATAAACATTCAGGTTTCCAGAAAATAAGGGGTCGAGTATCGATTAAAAGATATTGAAAATTCAACTTGTGATAAAATCTCGATTTCACCGTTCCCGTAAGACATATCAAATACCTACTGGTCCCTAACCGGGGGATGTGACACAACCTCACCCCTATAACGATGTAGCTAGAGCATCTATCTATTTGATTAACATAAAGGTTTCCAGAAAATAAGGGGCTGAGTATCGATTAAAAGATATTGAAAATTCAACGTGATAAAATTTCGATTTCACCGTTCCCGTAAGACATATCAACTCCCTATTGGCCCATAACCGGGGGATGTGACACAACCGCACCCCTATAACGATATAGTCAGGGAATCTATGTATTTGATAAACATTCAGGTTTCCAGAAAATAAGGGGTCGAGTATCGATTAAAAGATATTGAATATTCAACATGTGATCAAATCTCGATTTCACCGTTCCCGTAAGACATATCAGCTCCCTATTGGCCCCTAACCGGGGGATGTGACACAACCTCACCCCTATAACGATGTAGCCAGGGTATCTATCTATTTGATAAACATAAAGGTTTCCAGAAAATAAGGGGCTGAGTATCGATTAAAAGATATTGAAAATTAAACTTGTGATAAAATCTCGATTTCACCGTTTCCGTAAGACATATCAGCTTCCTATTGGCCCCTAACCGGGCGATGTGACACAACCGCACCCATATAGCGATGTAGCCAGGGCGTCTATCTATTTGATAAACATAAAGGTTTCCAGAAAATAAGGGGCTGAGTATCGATTAAAAGATATTGAAAATTCAACATTTGATAAAATTTCGATTTCACCGTTCCCGTAAGACATATCAACTCCCTACTGGCCCCTTACCGGGGGATGTGACACAACCGCACCCCTATAACGATGTAGCCAGGGTATCTATCTATTTGATAAACATTCAGGTTTCCAGAAAATAAGGGGTCGAGTATCGATTAAAAGATATTGAATGTTCAACATGTGATCAAATCTCGATTTCACCGTTCCCGTAAGACATATCAAATACCTACTGGTCCCTAACCGGGGGATGTGACACAACCTCACCCCTATAACGATGTAGCTAGAGCATCTATCTATTTGATTAACATAAAGGTTTCCAGAAAATAAGGGGCTGAGTATCGATTAAAAGATATTGAAAATTCAACGTGATAAAATTTCGATTTCACCGTTCCCGTAAAACATATCAACTCCCTATTGGCCCATAACCGGGGGATGTGACACAACCGCACCCCTATAACGATATAGCCAGGGAATCTATGTATTTGATAAACATTCAGGTTTACAGAAAATAAGGGGTCGAGTATCGATTAAAAGATATTGAATATTCAACATGTGATCAAATCTCGATTTCACCGTTCCCGTAAGACATATCAGCTCCCTATTGGCCCCTAACCGGGGGATGTGACACAACCTCACCCCTATAACGATGTAGCCAGGGTATCTATCTATTTGATAAACATAAAGGTTTCCAGAAAATAAGGGGCTGAGTATCGATTAAAAGATATTGAAAATTAAACTTGTGATAAAATCTCGATTTCACCGTTTCCGTAAGACATATCAGCTCCCTATTGGCCCCTAACCGGGCGATGTGACACAACCGCACCCATATAGCGATGTAGCCAGGGCGTCTATCTATTTGATAAACATAAAGGTTTCCAGAAAATAAGGGGCTGAGTATCGATTAAAAGATATTGAAAATTCAACATTTGATAAAATTTCGATTTCACCGTTCCCGTAAGACATATCAACTCCCTACTGGCCCCTAACCGGGGGATGTGACACAACCGCACCCCTATAACGATGTAGCCAGGGTATCTATCTATTTGATAAACATTCAGGTTTCCAGAAAATAAGGGGTCGAGTATCGATTAAAAGATATTGAATATTCAACATGTGATCAAATCTCGATTTCACCGTTCCCGTAAGACGTATCAGCTCCCTATTGGCCCCTAACCGGGGGATGTGACACAACCTCACCCCTATAACGATGTAGCCAGGGTATCTATCTATTTGATAAACATAAAGGTTTCCAGAAAATAAGGGGCTGAGTATCGATTAAAAGATATTGAACATTCAACATGTGATAAAATCTCGATTTCACCGTTCCCGTAAGACATATCAACTCCCTATTGGCCCCTAACCGGGGGATGTGACACAACCTCAACCCTATAACGATGTACCAAGTGTATCTATCTATTTGATAAACATAAAGGTTTCCAGAAAATAAGGGGCTGAGTATCGATTAAAAGATATTGAAAATTCAGCTTGTGATAAAATCTAGATTTCAACGTTCCCGTAAGATATATCAGCTCCCTATTGGCCCCTTACCGGGGGATGTGACACAACCGCACCCATATAACGATGTAGCCAGGTAATCTATCTATTTGATAAACATAAAGGTTTCCAGAAAATAAGGGGCTGAGTATCGATTAAAAGATATTAAAAATTCAACATGTGATAAAATCTCGATTTCACCGTTCCCGTAAGACATATCAGCTCCCTATTGGCCCTTAACCGGGGGATGTGACACAACCGCACCCATATAACGATGTAGCCAGAGTATCTATCTATTTGATAAATATAAAGGTTTCCAGAAAATAAGGGGCTGAGTATCGATTAGAAGATATTGAATATTCAACATGTGATAAAATCTCGATTTCACCGTTCCCGTAAGACATATCAGCTCCCTATTGGCCCCTAACCGGGGGATGTGACACAACCTCACCCCTATAACGATGTAGCCAGGGTATCTATCTATTTGATAAACAGAAAGGTTTCCAGAAAATAAGGGGCTGAGTATCGATTAAAAGATATAGAAAATTCAACTTGTGATAAAGTCTAGATTTTACCGTTCCCGTAAGACATATCAGCTCCATATTGGCCCCTAACTGGGGGGTGTGACACAACCGCACCCATATAACGATGTAGCCAGGGTATCTATCTATTTGATAAACATAAAGGTTTCCAGAAAATAAGGGGATGAGTATCGATTAAAAGATATTGAAAATTAAACATGTGATAAAATCTCGATTTCACCGTTCCCGTAAGACATATCAACTCCCTATTGGCCCCTAACTGGGGGATGTGACACAACCGCACCCCTACAACGATGTAGCCAGGGCATCTATCTATTTGATAAACAATAAGGTTTTCAGAAAATAAGGGGTTGAGTATCGATGAAAAGATATTGAAAATTCAACATGTGATAAAATCTCAATTTCACCGTTCCCGTAAGACAAATCAGCTCCCTATTGGCCACTAACTGGGGGATGTGACACAACCGCACCCATATAACGATGTAGCTAGGGCATCTATCTATTTGATAAACATAAAGGTTTCCAGAAAATAAGGGGCTGAGTATCGATTAAAAGATATTGAAAATTCAACTTGTGATAAAATCTCGATTTCACCGTTCCCGTAAGACTAATCAACTCCCTATTGGCCCATAACCGGAGAATGTGACACAACCGCACCCCTATAACGATGTAGCCAGGGTATCTATCTATTTGATAAACATTCAGGTTTCCAGAAAATAAGGGGTCGAGTATCGATTAAAAGATATTGAATATTCAACATGTGATCAAATCTCGATTTCACCGTTCGCGTAAGACATATCAGCTCCCTATTGGCCCCTAACCGGGGGATGTGACACAACCTCACCCCTATAACGATGTAGCCAGGGTATCTATCTATTTGATAAACAGAAAGGTTTCCAGAAAATAAGGGGCTGAGTATCGATTAAAAGATATTGAAAATTCAACTTGTGATAAAATCTCGATTTCACCGTTCCAGTAAGACATATCAACTCCCTATTGGCCCAAAACCGGGGGATGTGACACAACCGCACCCCTACAACGATGTAGCCAGGGTATCTATCTATTTGATAAACATTAAGGTTTCCAGAAAATAAGGGGCTGAGTATCGATTAAAAGATATTGAAAATTCAACATGTGATAAAATCTCGATTTCACCGTTCCCGTAAGACATATCAGCTCCCTATTGGCCCCTAACTGGGGGATGTGACACAACCGCACCCATATAACGATGTAGCCAGGGTATCTATCTATTTGATAAACATTCAGGTTTCCAGAAAATAAGGGGTCGAGTATCGATTAAAAGATATTGAATATTCAACATGTGATCAAATCTCGATTTCACCGTTCCCGTAAGACATATCAAATACCTACTGGTCCCTAACCGGGGGATGTGACACAACCTCACCCCTATAACGATGTAGCTAGAGCATCTATCTATTTGATTAACATAAAGGTTTCCAGAAAATAAGGGGCTGAGTATCGATTAAAAGATATTGAAAATTCAACGTGATAAAATTTCGATTTCACCGTTCCCGTAAGACATATCAACTCCCTATTGGCCCATAACCGGGGGATGTGACACAACCGCACCCCTATAACGATATAGTCAGGGAATCTATGTATTTGATAAACATTCAGGTTTCCAGAAAATAAGGGGTCGAGTATCGATTAAAAGATATTGAATATTCAACATGTGATCAAATCTCGATTTCACCGTTCCCGTAAGACATATCAGCTCCCTATTGGCCCCTAACCGGGGGATGTGACACAACCTCACCCCTATAACGATGTAGCCAGGGTATCTATCTATTTGATAAACATAAAGGTTTCCAGAAAATAAGGGGCTGAGTATCGATTAAAAGATATTGAAAATTAAACTTGTGATAAAATCTCGATTTCACCGTTTCCGTAAGACATATCAGCTTCCTATTGGCCCCTAACCGGGCGATGTGACACAACCGCACCCATATAGCGATGTAGCCAGGGCGTCTATCTATTTGATAAACATAAAGGTTTCCAGAAAATAAGGGGCTGAGTATCGATTAAAAGATATTGAAAATTCAACATTTGATAAAATTTCGATTTCACCGTTCCCGTAAGACATATCAACTCCCTACTGGCCCCTTACCGGGGGATGTGACACAACCGCACCCCTATAACGATGTAGCCAGGGTATCTATCTATTTGATAAACATTCAGGTTTCCAGAAAATAAGGGGTCGAGTATCGATTAAAAGATATTGAATATTCAACATGTGATCAAATCTCGATTTCACCGTTCCCGTAAGACATATCAAATACCTACTGGTCCCTAACCGGGGGATGTGACACAACCTCACCCCTATAACGATGTAGCTAGAGCATCTATCTATTTGATTAACATAAAGGTTTCCAGAAAATAAGGGGCTGAGTATCGATTAAAAGATATTGAAAATTCAACGTGATAAAATTTCGATTTCACCGTTCCCGTAAAACATATCAACTCCCTATTGGCCCATAACCGGGGGATGTGACACAACCGCACCCCTATAACGATATAGCCAGGGAATCTATGTATTTGATAAACATTCAGGTTTACAGAAAATAAGGGGTCGAGTATCGATTAAAAGATATTGAATATTCAACATGTGATCAAATCTCGATTTCACCGTTCCCGTAAGACATATCAGCTCCCTATTGGCCCCTAACCGGGGGATGTGACACAACCTCACCCCTATAACGATGTAGCCAGGGTATCTATCTATTTGATAAACATAAAGGTTTCCAGAAAATAAGGGGCTGAGTATCGATTAAAAGATATTGAAAATTAAACTTGTGATAAAATCTCGATTTCACCGTTTCCGTAAGACATATCAGCTCCCTATTGGCCCCTAACCGGGCGATGTGACACAACCGCACCCATATAGCGATGTAGCCAGGGCGTCTATCTATTTGATAAACATAAAGGTTTCCAGAAAATAAGGGGCTGAGTATCGATTAAAAGATATTGAAAATTCAACATTTGATAAAATTTCGATTTCACCGTTCCCGTAAGACATATCAACTCCCTACTGGCCCCTAACCGGGAGATGTGACACAACCGCACCCCTATAACGATGTAGCCAGGGTATCTATCTATTTGATAAACATTCAGGTTTCCAGAAAATAAGGGGTCGAGTATCGATTAAAAGATATTGAATATTCAACATGTGATCAAATCTCGATTTCACCGTTCCCGTAAGACGTATCAGCTCCCTATTGGCCCCTAACCGGGGGATGTGACACAACCTCACCCCTATAACGATGTAGCCAGGGTATCTATCTATTTGATAAACATAAAGGTTTCCAGAAAATAAGGGGCTAAGTATCGATTAAAAGATATTGAACATTCAACATGTGATAAAATCTCGATTTCACCGTTCCCGTAAGACATATCAACTCCCTATTGGCCCCTAACCGGGGGATGTGACACAACCTCAACCCTATAACGATGTACCAAGTGTATCTATCTATTTGATAAACATAAAGGTTTCCAGAAAATAAGGGGCTGAGTATCGTTTAAAAGATATTGAAAATTCAGCTTGTGATAAAATCTAGATTTCAACGTTCCCGTAAGATATATCAGCTCCCTATTGGCCCCTTACCGGGGGATGTGACACAACCGCACCCATATAACGATGTAGCCAGGTAATCTATCTATTTGATAAACATAAAGGTTTCCAGAAAATAAGGGGCTGAGTATCGATTAAAAGATATTAAAAATTCAACATGTGATAAAATCTCGATTTCACCGTTCCCGTAAGACATATCAGCTCCCTATTGGCCCTTAACCGGGGGATGTGACACAACCGCACCCATATAACGATGTAGCCAGAGTATCTATCTATTTGATAAATATAAAGGTTTCCAGAAAATAAGGGGCTGAGTATCGATTAGAAGATATTGAATATTCAACATGTGATAAAATCTCGATTTCACCGTTCCCGTAAGACATATCAGCTCCCTATTGGCCCCTAACCGGGGGATGTGACACAACCTCACCCCTATAACGATGTAGCCAGGGTATCTATCTATTTGATAAACAGAAAGGTTTCCAGAAAATAAGGGGCTGAGTATCGATTAAAAGATATAGAAAATTCAACTTGTGATAAAGTCTAGATTTTACCGTTCCCTTAAGACATATCAGCTCCATATTGGCCCCTAACTGGGGGGTGTGACACAACCGCACCCATATAACGATGTAGCCAGGGTATCTATCTATTTGATAAACATAAAGGTTTCCAGAAAATAAGGGGATGAGTATCGATTAAAAGATATTGAAAATTAAACATGTGATAAAATCTCGATTTCACCGTTCCCGTAAGACATATCAACTCCCTATTGTCCCCTAACCGGGGGATGTGACACAACCGCACCCCTATAACGATGTAGCCAGGGTAGCTATCTATTCGATAAACATGAAGGTTTGCATAAAATAAGGGGCTGAGTATTGGAGAAGACAATTTGAAAATTCATCTTGTGACAAAATCTTGAATTTACCGTTCCCGTAAGACATTTTTACCCAACCCCACAAAGGACCTTAATCAGGGGATGTGACAGAACCACACCCTTATTTCGATGTAGCCAGGGTACCTGTCTATTCGATAAACATAAAGGTTTGAAGAAAATAAGGGGCTGAGTATCAGAGTATAGGAGCGTGATAGCTCAGTGGATAGTGCACTTGCCTCTGATGCTAGAGGTCCCGGGTTCGATCCCCGGCAGCGGCGATAAAATTTCGGTGTCCGAACACGCTCCATTGGCATCATTTGCAGGGATGAATGTCATAAAGTGCACCGTCCTTCGGATCGGGACGTTAACTGGAGGCCCCCTGTGCAGGGAGAACCATCCCCTGTGCAGGTTAAAGATCCCTACCGTAATTACATGATTACTGTGTAGGCTTTCATCCTGCAAAACCTGGAGTGTATGTAATATACACCTGCGGTAATGGTCAAATGTGACCGACGCAGTGTAGATAGATAGATAGATAGATAGATAGATAGATAGATAGATAGATAGATAGATAGATAGATAGATAGATAGAGAAAACATACAGAAAATTCAGCATGAGACAAAATCCCGATGTTATTGTTCGCGACTTCGCGTATGACAAATTACCATCATTTGGCCCCTAACCGGGGGATGTTGTCAGGATACCAATCTACTCGATAAACACAAGGGTTTCCAGAAAATAAGGAGCTGAAAATCGCAGGAAACATATCAATTTCTTTATATACTTGTATCAATGCAGTCCTTACTGTCTGCACCTTACTGTATGCAGTGATTTCTAAACGATAACTCTTGCATAACTGTTTATATCTACAAATGCAACGGCATTTTTAATACAAAGCTTCAACAACAACAACTTATACTTCTACGACCACTTCTATAACCATAACATTACTTCTTCTTTCATTACCACTACTCCCTAACCTGAGAGAGAGAGAGAGAGAGAGAGAGAGAGAGAGAGAGAGAGAGAGAGAGAGAGAGAGAGAGAGTTTTAGTGTTTTGTTGTTGTTGTTTTTTTCCCAACAACAGCTAAGGTCCTGGGGAGACGGGACCTCAGTTTGTTTAAACAGTATTTATTAATGATAATGTTCAATACATACATACATGCAAACATGTACAATAATGAACGGGACCTCGGTTTTAAAACTCATCCGAAAGTATGTAGTAGCCTGGGATCGAACTCAGGATAGCGCGTGTATGAGGCCTCTAGGCTTAACCACTACACCTCAAAGGCTTCTGAGAGAGAGAGAGAGAGAGAGAGAGAGAGAGAGAGAGAGAGAGAGAGAGAGAGAGAGAGAGAGAGAGAGAGAGAGAGAGAGAGAGAGAGGTTCACAAACATGTAAATTCAACAAGGAAAACTCAACCTGTGCAAAAAGATTTTCTTCGATGAACTGGCCTCGGTCGATAGCTCAGTCGGATGCGCGTCTGACTGGTGATCATGAGAGCGTGGGCTCGATACCTGCCGGGGTCGGCAACATTCTTTCGTGGAGATTGATCTCCCTTCACCTGATTCAAGAAGGGCGGTTGTCCGTTCCGATCCCGGAAGAAAAATTTATCCCTATTGGCCCCTAACTGAGGGATGTGACACTACCGCATCCCTATAACGATGTAGCGAGGGTATATATCTATTTGATAAACATAAAGGTGAAGGAATGGACTATAAGTGGCCATTACAGTGGGCATTGGGACTATAGGTGGCCCAGCAATGACACTTCAGCGAGGAACAGGACTATAGGTTGTCTGACAATCACACTACAGAGAGGAACGGGACTACAGGTGGTCTGGCAATGACACTTCAGAGAGGAACAGGACTATATCGGTGGTCTGATAATGACACTACAGAGACAGAAAGGACTTTAGGTGTCTTGCAATGGCAGTAAAGACAAGAACTGGACTTATGGTGGTCTGGCAATTACACTACATTGAGAAACGGGACTATGCAGGTCTGGCATTGACACTACAGAGGGTAACGGGACATTAGGAGGTCTGAAAATGACACAACAGAAAGGAACGGGGCTATAGGTGGTCTGTCAATAACACTACACATTGTTTGTTTGTTTGTTTGTTTGTTTGTTTGTATTGGAGTTTAACGGCCCAGTCAACACTATTTTAGGTCATTTTTGAGCCGGTCAGTTACCTATCCACACTTTCTTGGGCAGGCTTATACGTAAGCGGTTAACCAGTTCAGTGAACATTCTTACGCCAGAAACTGACAACTGCCCTTCTTGAATCAGCGGAAGGGAGATAATGACCGTAGAAAAGATAACACTACACATGGAAAAGGGACTTGAGGTGGTCACCCTTCTGTTGTCCTACCCTTCTGTTGTCCTCTTATGAGGTTTAGAAGTATCGGAAGAAAGAAAGAAAGTGTCATTGTCAGACCATCTTATATCTCGTTCCTCTCTGCAGTGTCATCGTCAGACCATCTAATGTCCCGTTCCTCCATGTAGTGTCATTGTCAGACCATCTAATGTCCCGTTTCTCTCTGTAATGTCATTGTCAGACCATCTAATATCTCGTTCCTCCATGTAGTGTCATTGTCAGACCATCTAAAATCCCGTTCCTCCATATAGTGTCATTGTCAGACAATCTAATGTCCCGTTCCTCAATGTAGTGTCATTATCAGACCATCTTATATCCCGTTCCTCTTTGTAGTGTCATTGTCAGACCATCTAATATCTCGTTCCTCCATGTAGTGTCATTGTCAGACCATCTAATGTCCCTTTTCTCTCTGTAGTGTCATTGTCAGACCATCTAATATCCCGTTTCTCTCTGTAGTGTCATTGTCAGACCATCTAATATTCCGTTCCTCTATGTAGTGTCATTGTCAGACCATCTAATATACCGTTTCTCTGTGTAGTGTCATTGTCAGACCATCTAATGTCCCGTTCCTCTCTGTAGTGTCATTGTCAGACCATCTAATATCCCGTTCCTCCATGTAATGTCATTGTCAGACCATATAATGTCTCGTTTCTCCATGTAGTATCATTGTCAGACCATCTAATGTCCCGTTCCTCGATGTAATGTCATTGTCAGACTATATAATGTCCCGTTTTTCTCTGTAGTGTCATTGTCAGACGATCTGATGTCCCGTTCCTCCACGTATTGTCATTGTCAGGCCATCTAATATCCCGTTCCTCCATGTAGTGTCATTGTCAGACCATCTAATATCCCGTTCCTCTCTGTAGTGTCATTGTCAGATCATATAATATCCCGTTCCTTTCTGCAGTGTCATTGCTAGACCCATCTAATATCCCGTTCCTCCAAGTAATGTCATTGTCAGACCACCCAATGTCCCGTTCCTCTCTGCAGTGTCATTGTCAGACCATCTAATATCCCGTTTCTCCATGTAGTGTCATTGTCAGACCATCTAATGTCCCGTTCCTCCATGTAGTGTCATTGTCAGACCATCTAATATCCCGTTCCTCTCTGTGGTGTCATTGTCAGACCATCTAATGTCCCGTTCGTCCATGTAGTGTCATTGTCAGACCATCTTATGTCCCGTTCCTCCATGTAGTGTCATTGTCATACCATCTAATGTCCCGTTTATCTCCGTAGTGTCATTGTCAGACCATCTAATGTCCCGTTCCTCTCTATAGTGTCATTGTCAGACCACCTAATGTCCCGTTCCTCTCTGTAGTGTCATTGTTATACCAACTAATATCCCGTTCCTCCAAGTAATGTCATTGTCAGACCATCAAATCTCCCGTTCCTCTCTGTAGTGTCATTGTCACACCATCTAATACCCCGTTCTTCCAAGTAGTGTCATTGTCAGACCATCTAATATCCCGTGCCTCTCTGTAGTGTCATTGTCATACCATCTAATATCTCGTTCCTCCATGAAGTGTCATTGTCAGACCATCTGATGTCCCGTTCCTATCTGTAGTGTCATTGTCAGACCATCTAATATCCCGTTCCTCCATGTAGTGTCATTGTCAGACCATCTTATGTCCCGTTTCTCTCTGTAGTGTCATTGCCAGACCATCTAATATCCCGTTCCTTTATGTAGTGTCATTGTCAGACCATCTAATGTCACGTTCCTCCATGTAGTGTCATTGTCAGACCATCTAATATCCCGTGCGACTCTGTAGTGTCATTGTCATACCATCTAATATCTCGTTCCTCCATGAAGTGTCATTGTCCGACCATCTGATGTCCCGTTCCTATCTGTAGTGTCATTGTCAGACCATCTTATATCCCGTTCCTCCATGTAGTGTCATTGTCAGACCATTTATATTCCCGATCCTCTCTGTAGTGTCAGTGTCAGATCATATAATATCCAGTTCCTTTCTGTAGTGTCATTGCTAGACCATCTAATATCCCGTTCCTCCAAGTAATGTCATTGTCAGACCTCCCAATGTCCCGTTCCACTCTGTAGTGTCATTGTCAGACCATCTAATATCCCGTTTCTCCATGTAGTGTCATTGTCAGACCATCTAATGTCCCGTTCCTCCATGAAGTGTCATTGTCAGACCATCTGATCTCCCGTTCCTGTCTGTAGTGTCATTGTCAGACCATCTAATATCCCGTTACTCTCTGTAGTGTCATTGTCAGACCATCTAATATCCAGTTCCTCTCCGTAGTGTCATTGTCAGACCATCTAACGTCCCGTTCCTCTCTGTAGTGTCATTGTCAGACCATCTAACGTCCCGTTCCTCTCTGTAGTGTCATTGTCAGACCATCTTATGTCCCGTTTCTCTCTGTAGTGTCATTGTCAGACCATCTAATATCCCGTTCCTCTATGTAGTGTCATTGTCAGACCATCTAATGTCCCGTTCCCCCATGTAGTGTCATTGTCAGACCATCTAATATCTCGTTTCTCCATGTAGTATCATTGTCAGACCATCTAATGTCCCGTTCCTCGATGTAATGTCATTGTCAGACTATATAATGTCCCGTTTTTCTCTGTAGTGTCATTGTCAGACCATCTGATGTCCCGTTCCTCCACGTATTGTCATTGTCAGGCCATCTAATATCCCGTTCCTCCATGTAGTGTCATTGTCAGACCATCTAATATCCCGTTCCTCTCTGTAGTGTCATTGTCAGATCATATAATATCCCGTTCCTTTCTGTAGTGTCATTGCTAGACCATCTAATATCCCGTTCCTCCAAGTAATGTCATTGTCAGACAAACCAATGTCCCGTTCCTCTCTGCAGTGTCATTGTCAGACCAGCTAATATCCCGTTTCTCCATGTAGTGTCATTGTCAGACCATCTAATGTCCCGCTCCTCCATGTAGTGTCATTGTCAGATCATCTAATATCCCGTTCCTCTCTGTGGTGTCATTGTCAGACCATCTAATGTCCCGTTCGTCCATGTAGTGTCATTGTCAGACCATCTTATGTCCCGTTCCTCCATGTAGTGTCATTGTCAGACCATCTAATGTCCCGTTCCTCTCTGTAGTGTCATTGTCAGACCATCTAATTTCCTACTCCTCTCTGTAGTGTCATTGTCATACCATCTAATATCCCGTTCCTCCAAGTAATGTTGGAAGCCTCCGTGGTGCAGTGGTTACGCTGCTCGCCTTGTAAACCAGGGATCGCAGGATCGATCCCGGGCTTCTCCAGACTTTCGGATGAGTCTTTAAACCGAGGTCCCGTCTCCGTATGACCTTAGCTGTTGGTGGGAAGTAAAACTAAAACTCACTCACTCACTCACTCCAAGTAATGTCATTGTCAGACCATCAAATCTCCCGTTCCTCCATGTAGTGTCATTGTCACATTATCTAATACCCCGTTCTTCCAAGTAGTGTCATTGTCAGACCATCTAATATCCCGTGCCTCTCTGTAGTGTCATTGTCATACCATCTCATATCTCGTTCCTCCATGAAGTGTCATTGTCAGACCATCTGATGTCCCGTTCCTATCTGTAGTGTCATTGTCAGACCATCTAATATCCCGTTCCTCCATGTAGTGTCATTGTCAGACCATCTAATATCCCGTTCTTCTCTGTAGTGTCATTGTCAGATCATATAATATCCCGTTCCTTTCTGTAGTGTCATTGCTAGACCATCTAATATCCCGTTCCTCCAAGTAATGTCATTGTCAGACCATCCAATGTCCCATTCCTCTCTGTAGTGTCATTGTCAGACCATCTAATATCCCGTGCCTCCATGTAGTGTCATTGTCAGACCATCTAATGTCCCGTTCCTCCATGTAGTGTCATTGTCAGACCATCTGATGTCCCGTTCCTATCTGTAGTGTCATTGTCAGACCATCTAATATCCCGTTCCACCATGTAGTGTCATTGTCAGACCATCTAATGTCCCGTTCGTCCATGTAGTGTAATTGTCAGCCCATCTTATGTCCCGTTCCTCCATGTAGTGTCATTGTCAGACCATCTAATGTCCCGTTTATCTCTGTAGTGTCATTGTCAGACCATCTAATGTCCCGTTCCTCTCTGTGGTGTCATTGTCAGACCATCTAATGACCCGTTCCTCTCTGTAGTGTCATTGTCAGACCATCTAATATCCCGTTCCTCCAAGTAATGTCATTGTCAGACCATCAAATCTCCATTCCTCTGTGTAGTGTCATTGTCAGACCATCTAATACCCCGTTCTTCCAAGTAGTGTCATTGTCAGACCATCTAATATCCTGTGCGTCTCTGTAGTGTCATTGTCATACCATCTAATATCTCGTTCCTCCATGAAGTGTCATTGTCAGACCATCTGATGTCCCGTTCCTATCTGTAGTGTCATTGTCAGACCACCTAATATTCCGTTCCTCCATGTAGTGTCATTGTCAGTCCATCTAATATCCCGTTCGTCTCTGTAGTGTCATTGTCAGATCGTATAATATCCCGTTCCTTTATGTAGTGTCATTGCTAGACCATCTAATATCCCGTTCCTCCAAGTAATGTAATTGTCAGACCACCCAATGTCCCGTTCCTCTCTGTAGTGTCATTGTCAGTCCATCTAATATCCCGTTTCTCCATGTAGTGTCATTGTCAGACCATCTAATGTCCCGTTCCTCCATATAGTGTCATTGTCAGACCATCTGATCTCCCGTTCCTGTCTGTAGTGTCATTGTCAGACCATCTAATATCCCGTTACTCTCTATAGTGTCATTGTCAGACCATCTAATATCCCGTTCCTCTCCGTAGTGTCATTGTCAGACCATCTAACGTCCCGTTCTTCTCTGTAGTGTCATTGTCAGACCATCTTATGTCCCGTTTCTCTCTGTAGTGTCATTTTCAGACCATCTTATATCCCGTTCTTCTATGTAGTGTCATTGTCAGACCATCTAATGTCCCGTTCCTCCATGTAGTGTCATTGTCAGACCATCTAAAATCTCGTTTCTCCATGTAGTATCATTGTCAGACCATCTAATGTCCCGTTCCTCCATGTAATGTCATTGTCAGACCATATAATGTCCCGTTTTTCTCTGTAGTGTCATTGTCAGACCATCTGATGTCCCGTTCCTCCACGTGTTGTCATTGTCAGGCCATCTAATATCCCGTTCCTCCATGCAGTGTCATTGTCAGACCATCTAATATCCCGTTCCTCTCTGTAGTGTCATTGTCAGATCATATAATATCCCGTTCCTTTCTGTAGTGTCATTGCTAGACCATCTAATATCCCGTTCCTCCAAGTAATGTCATTGTCAGACCACCCAATGTCCCGTTCCTCTCTGCACTGTCATTGTCAGACCATCTAATATCCCGTTTCTCCATGTAGTGTCATTATCAGACCATCTAATGTCCCGTTCCTCCATGTAGTGTCATTGTCAGACCATCTAATATCCCGTTCCTCTCTGTAGTGTCATTGTCAGACCATCTAATGTCCCGTTCCTCCATGTAGTGTCATTGTCAGACCATCTGATGTCCCGTGCCTATCTGTAGTGTCATTGTCAGGCCATCTAATATCCCGTTCCTCCATGTAGTGTCATTGTCAGACCATCTAATGTCCCGTATGTCCATGTAGTGTCATTGTCAGACCATCTTATGTCCCGTTCCTCCATGTAGTGTCATTGTCAGACCATCTAATGTCCCGTTTATCTCTGTAGTGTCATTGTCAGACCATCTAATGTCCCGTTCCTCTCTGTGGTGTCATTGTCAGACCATCTAATGTCCCGTTCCTCTCTGTAGTGTCATTGTCAGACCATCTAATATCCCGTTCCTCCAAGTAATGGCATTGTCAGACCATCAAATCTCCCGTTCCTCTCTGTAGTGTCATTGTCACACCATCTAATACCCCGTTCTTCCAAGTAGTGTCATTGTCAGACCATCTAATATCCCGTGCCTCTCTGTAGTGTCATTGTCATACCATCTGATATCTCGTTCCTCCATGAAGTGTCATTGTCAGACCATCTGATGTCCCGTTCCTATCTGTAGTGTCATTGTCAGACCATCTAATATCCCGTTCCTCCATGTAGTGTCATTGTCAGACCATCTAATATCCCGTTCCTCTCTGTAGTGTCATTGTCAGATCATATAATATCCCGTTCCTTTCTGTAGTGTCATTGCTAGACCATCTAATATCTCGTTCCTTCAAGTTATGTCATTGTCAGACCACCCAATGTCCCGTTCCTCTCTGTAGTGTCATTGTCAGACCATCTAATATCCCGTTTCTCCATGTAGTGTCATTGTCAGACCATCTAATGTCCCGTTCCTCCATGTAGTGTCATTGTCAGACCATCTGATCTCCATTTCCTGTCTGTAGTGTCATTGTCAGACCATCTAATATCCCGTTACTCTCTGTAGTGTCATTGTCAGACCATCTAATATCCCGTTCCTCTCCGTAGTGTCATTGTCAGACCATCTAACGTCCCGTTCCTCTCTGTAGTGTCATTGTCAGACCATCTTATGTCCCGTTTCTCTCTGTAGTGTCATTGTCAGACCATCTAATATCCCGTTCCTCTATGTAGTGTCATTGTCAGACCATCTAATGTCCCGTTCCTCCATGTAGTGTCATTGTCAGACCATCTAATATCTCGTTTCTCCATGTAGTATCATTGACAGACCATCTAATGTCCCGTTCCTCCATGTAATGTCATTGTCAGACCATCTAATGTCCCGTTTTTCTCTGTAGTGTCATTGTCAGACCATCTGATGTCCCGTTCCTCCACGTATTGTCATTGTCAGGCCATCTAAAGTCCCGTTCCTGTCTGTAGTGTCATTGTCAGACCATTTAATGTCCGTTCCTCCAAGTAGTGTCATTCCAGACCATCTTATGTCCCTTTCCCTTCTGTAGTGTCATAGTCAGACCACCTTTAGACCTTTTCCCCTTTTTAGTGTCATTGCTTGGCCACCTAAACTCCCGTTCCTCTATGTTGTGTCATTGTTAGACTATCTCATATCCCGTTCCTCGCTGTAATGTCTTGTGAGACCAACAATGTTCCCGTTCCTCGCGACATGCCAGAACGCAGAAAGTAGCAGAGAAGAAAGCAGCGATATGTATGTCATTCACCAGATAAGCCTTCTGCTTTCTGTCTCATGTACACTATATCATTTAATTGACATGCAGGTGGGAAGTTTGTGGAACTAATAAGTCTGTACTCGTTATTTTGCTCAAAGTATTAATTATTACTGGATAGTTTGAAGGGTTGGGGGTTGGGGCGTTGCTATTGTTGCTGTTGTTGCTGTTTTTACTATCATGTCATGTAAGGTGTATCTTAGACCAAAGGAGTTGGAATGCAGAACATGCTATTTCTCTGCTACTGCAAAGTCATTATCTTACGGGCAAGAAGATAGAATTTAGTATAATTGGCCAGCCCACTCTGAGGCTCGAGCTGCCTTTCAAGCAAAAGAAAAAATAGGTTTTGATGTAGCCTTGCCCACGGTTTATAAATGAAATGAAAAGGTCCATAAGTTTCTTTTTTATATTTAGTTTTACGGTTCTTTCAAGATTATTCCACTTATTTTGAGTCCGCCGTTAATCAGAGGTGGACGATATCAGGAGAACCCGGAATTAAACCTGAACTTCCGTTGCAGTACTTCCCGATTTTTGTTTTACATTAATTATCAGGAATACTTTGGAAATACATTAAAAAACTCATTTATCATATATCATTCCACTTATCCAAAACGGATTATATAAAGTGCCATCAGAATCGAACTTAAGGTGTAATAACTTCTGAGTATCAAATTAACAAAAAAAAAAAAAAAAGGTTAATTTACGGGTAGACTATATAAATTTGACAACACTTAGCTTAAATTGTCATAACATGTGGCAAGGAAAAACCTGGTATTCTATGCTATGTATGTGACACGAGAGATTGTTCTGTTCTGTTATATATAGTATCATGCCTATATGTTGATTCGTAAAACATTATTCTATTGAAATAAATATGTTTAATCCAATTCTCACATCTCTGGTACATGTATTGGCATCAAATGGCACAAAAGGACTTACATTCCCATAAAATATCGTTGTCAGAATTGACAGTTTTATCATCTAAGATTATTTTATTTAAGAATCGTAGCCAGATTTTCTTTTCAGAAACTCAACTTTAAGCATAAAATGTTTTGTTTTTGAACCGATTTTCAAATCACAGAAACACGATTATATTTTATTATTAAAGACACTAATCATGTATTTAGTTTATACCGCAACTCAAAACAATCAAGAGATTTCGCAATAATTAAGCAAATTTAAGCAAATAAGATAGCAGACAGCGCTGCATGTTAAACGACATCCAGTGCTATGGCGCGCACACGTTGTATAACGTGACGTCAAATAGTGCTAAGTTTCTGACGTCACCGCGCCACGCAGACGTTGGAAACAACATGGACGCTCGAATAAATGTTTCTCAGCGCTTTAAATTCTGTATGAAAATCTGCAAATAAATAGTTTATTTTAGCTTTAGAAATTATTTTCGAGGTTGAGACGCAACCACAGTAGCAATGCGCAATTATTCCAACGGACCATTCAAACCAGGAAAGCCCAAGAAGGTAAGAATGTAGCTTGCATTTCTGAAAAATTGTTTAAATAAATATTGCAAAGTTTATAACTTGCTATTTGGTTGTTTTTTCGTATATAAAAGGTTGCATGTTATTGTTTACATTTGCAAATTAGTGACCTGAAAAGTAGATCCGGTCTATAAACGGTCACTAGACGTATTTTTGGTCAGTAGAAGGTATTATCACATATTCAGTACTATATTTAACACGATAACCCATGTTTTGCATGTGCGATAATGCTTGTTTCCATTTCCGGTTATCAGCCCGCCCGGTCTGATAACCGGAAACAGTGTATTTTGAACGGACAGCGGTTATCAGCCCACTCATGACGTTATTGTGACGTTGCCAATTACATGACGTAACGCGAATAGTTAGGCGTGACGTTACGCGCTTTTTTGCTTGAATCACGCTTTTTATCACTTTTTTTTTCAATTTATGAACGTCAAACACAGTAAGAATAGGATCTGAATATATGATAAACAAATTATAACATGGGGTTTTGGTTATCGCCCTCTGTATCAACCCTCGACCATCATCTGCCCTCAGGCTAAAGCCTTCGAGCAGATAATGGGGTCTCGGGTTGATACATCGGGCGATAACCAAAATCCCATGTGATAATCTCTAATTATAGGTCACTACCGATAATAGCGTGCAGTTATTCGACCCCCTTTATTAGGTTACTAGAATGCCTGGTTGCGGTATAAATTATTTTCTTATATCTGTTAAAAACATATATTTTGGTACTCGTTAGAATCGCCTCGAAGAGTTCCCACAATCTCTGTTTTGAGCATATAACAGAAAAGTAACCGCGTTCGACTTTAATATGATCGAGAGGTTGCAATTGTCAGTTCAAATCGGGCCACCGATGGCGAGATGTGTCCTTGGGCGAGACAATTAATGACACCGCCCCTCTCCACCCACGTGTAAATGGGTAGCAGTAACGAAAAATTCACTACCTCTTTCGTGATACCACCCGGAATGAGCGCAATCTTGCCTACCTAGGCATTGTTTTCTCATGTAGATGTATTTTCTCATATAGTCGTATTTCCTATTTAAGCGCCTGATAGAAGTTTTCCGAGATAGTCTTTAGTTTTTCCGACTTAGTCGTAATTCCCGTTTAGTCGCCTCACATGAGTGACATACTGACAGAATGGAGAAACTTGCAGTATTTGGTGACTCTTATGTTCACAGGATGGGACAAGCTCGCTTGAACATCAACGCCCAGACATCCACGCCCTGGGCGTTGATGTTAGGTACTTCGGAGTTCCTGGTTTGACTCTCTCTGCTGCCAAGAAACACCATAAATGGACAGAACTGAAAAACCCATCTCCAACACAGGCCTTCTTGCACGTTGGTGGAAACTCCATCGATACCAAAACACCTGAGGGGACTTAGTAGCTGACATAATTAGCATGCGGGATGAACTGTTGGAGGCAGGTGTACGACGGGTTTTTGTGGGCGAAATTTTACCAAGAGGAGATGTTTCGAGATCTCGTGATCCGGACCTGACAGTGGCGGTGTACGATGAAAAGAGGAAGACCATCAATCGAGCTCTCCAGAGACGTCTTGGTCGGTGGTTCATACACTTCTTTATCGCCAGTGCATTCCGGCCCACCCCTCTTGTGAATGCGGGTCCATCGCCATTGTACAGCAGGGATTTGGTCCATCTCTCAGAGAAGCGAGGTCTAAAGGAGTATCGGCAGGGCATCAAGCGAGCTTTCCTACAGTCGGAGTAGGACTTCACTCCATCCACAAATGGCCCTTTTCAGGGCCCACAAATATTTCCAAAGAGAACCTTTATAATGTAATCACTTACGATCCTCGACCAATGCATCAGTTCATTACCCCCTCCACACACACCCACCAGCACGCCTATTCCGGCTTGGAGATTTTTTTTCATGGTGCTTCCACGCAGAGCTTAAACTGACCTCACATGAGAACTGAGGTTGAAGTGAATGTGCCTTACGGGAACGGAAATCAAGATTTATCACATGTTTAAATTTCAAAGTTTATTCTCCGATAGCCAGCCCCTTGCTACCCGGCTAGCACGCGATAGCGGGCCGACAGCGAAACGACGTTACCACGTCGTATCGCTGTCGACCCGACGCTGCCCCAGAAATTCTTTGCTGGCTGGATATTTCTGGAAACTGTTATAAATTTCGAGTATGTAGATACACTAGCAGCACGGAAATAGGGATGCGATTCTGCTATATTTCATGGAAGGGACACCATAGGGGTTCAAAGTGTCTCGAGTAAGCAGTTCGTAGAAAATCTGGACTACATTACGTGAACACAAATGCTAATCACCTTTACCCGGCCGGGGATCGAACCCGGTCCACCAGATCGACAGGCCAACACTCCCGCAAGGCAGTACAAGTGTGCTATATACCTATACCCTATGACATATATTTGAACTTTTATCATACATTCATGGCCCCGCCCATACGGGCTTGAAGAAATATATGGGCTGCACGATGCTTCCACGCAGAGCTGATTCCGGCCCGCACACTAGTACTGGTAAAACGCTTAGAGGATCTAAGCCTGTCCAGGAACCGCGATGCGAGGCGGACCGTCCATGCTAATAAACCCTATTGGTTTCATTTGGCGACAGGGCTTGAGGTGTCATTTCATCTCAGTGTCGGGTAAAAGTCCCACAAAATTGGAAGCAATGTCTCCAAAATGACATTTACGGTGTTGATGGGGACGTTAAACCTCAAATCAACCAACCGTGAAATGAAGACCCTCCCCCCCCACCCCTAAACCCCACTTCATATAGAGAAAACTGGGGTTTACGGATGTATACATTACCTTTCTTATCTCTGCTCCAAGACATAGGTTTTGGGTACTCGTAAGAACCGCACCCACAGCATATGTTTCGAGCATTTGTAAGAAAAAAAAAACGGATTTTTATCAGAAAAAGTAGCGCACTGATGAGTTATCTTAATGATATTTAATATACCGATTTTCTTTTTTTTTTTTTTTTTTTTTAAGATAATCACAACTGGAAAACTTTATATGCTTATTGAGGATTTAAAAATCCTAGCTACATTGAAATATGGGCGTGGTCGTGTCAAATCCCCTGATTAGGGGCGCATTCGAGGTAAATATGACTTACGGGAACGGTAAAATCGACATTTTGTCGCATGTTGAATGTTCAATTTACGGAGACGGGACCTCGGTTTTAATACTCATCCGATACACCACAGAGGCTTCTGAGAGAGAGAGAGAGAGAGAGAGAGAGAGAGAGAGAGAGAGAGAGAGAGAGAGAGAGAGAGATTTGTTCAAGAAGGAATACTCAACCTGTATAGAACGATTTTCTTCGATGAACAGGCCTCGGTAGCTAACTCAGATGCGCGTCTGACTGGTTGATCACCAGGAGGACGCGGGTTCAATACCTGCCGAGGTCGTCAACATTCCATTGTGGAGATTGATCATGAAATCTTTTCTACGGTCATTATCTCCCTTCCGCTGATTCAAGAAGGGCAGTTGTCAGTTTCTGGTGAGAAGAATGCGCACTGTACTGGTTAGCCGCTTACGTATTTATAAGCCTGCTCAGGAAAGGTGTGAATAGGTAAACTGTCAGGCTCAACAATTGACTGGGCCGTTAAAACAAATTCCATGAACTGGCCCACAAACAAAGTGGAAAAGAGACGCCGAAATGGAGGAGGCAAGAAGGAAGAAGGGTTTGGGGGGCGGAAACGGCTGAGGAGAGGAAAACAGGGAGGGAGGGGAGAAAACAATGCTCTGTAACCATCTCTGTAGCGCTTTGGTTGTAATAGGTCAAGACGTCTTCATTCCCACTCCCCTTTCTACCTTCCCTGTTCCATTTCTCGTCCCTACTATCCCTTGTACTCGACTCCTGAAAGGTCAAAAGCCTGTAGGTTTATAGTGCTGAAGTTTTACACAAATTCAGGGCCGTTGGTTAGATCCTTTGTACAGATATTTTCTCATTGTGTTGGCCAAGTTCTGCAACGGAACGTCAGTTGTTTTATCTCCGGGTACTCCGGTTTTCGCCCACCTCTGATTAACGATCGGCTCGATATGAGTGAAATAATCTTGAAAGGGCCGTAAAACCAAAAAAAAAAAAAAAAAAAAAAAATCTCATTCTGTTGATCGTTGTAAAAGTGCAGTTGCATCTGTAGTTATTAACTTATAAGTACATTTCACTCATTATAGCAATGAAATGTAAATCAAATAGATAATTTCAATTAATACGCTAACACCGTTGAAATAGGGGTGTGCTTATGTCACATTCTCTTTAAAGGGTCCCATTTCGGGTGGAAATGTCCAACGGCCGGGAACGACCAGACTGAGATTCTGTCACATGTTGATTTTCAATAGTTGTCTCCGATTTCCACCCCCTTATTTTCCGAAAACTGTTATAATCATCGATTAAGGAGATAGACAAGTTGCTTTGAAACTGGGAGCATGACTGGAATTCTAGGAAAATTAAGATGGGAGTCTCTCAAGAAAAGGAGAAGAGACAGTAGGCTCATACTCTTACACAAAGGTCTAAAGGGTGCTGCCAGCATTCCAACAGATGACCTTGTTCTCCCGGCTAGGCACTGTAGAAAACACCATTCAATGACGTTTCAGACCCTTACTGCAAGAACGGATATTTATAAAGAATCGTTTTTCCGCCGAACCATTAGAGATTGGAATGCCCTTCCCGATTCTATTATTTTGACGGCTGAAGGTGCTGAGGATTGTGTAGCTAAGTTTACATCTTTGGTTAGAGCTAGGGACTAACTTCCCATATCACAGGTCCTGGTGTATGAATGTCATTTGACGTGTCACCAGTAACAATTCTGATTCTGATTCTGATTTACGGAAAAGGGGTGGCTATATTAAAATAGGGGTGTGAATGTTTCACATCCTCGGGTGAGGTAACAATTGGCGGTAAATATGTCTTCCACGAAGGGTAAATTCCAGATAGTGTCACATGTTGAATTTACAATACTTTTTCTCAGAACTTCATTCCTTTTCTTTTTTTTCTCGAAACTCAATTTTTATCGAATATATGGATACCCTGCCTACATCGAAATAGGCTTAAGATTGTGTCACACCACCTGCTTAGGGGCAAAATTGGGGGTACATATGTCTTGCGGGTACGGTAAAATCTAGATCTTGTCACGTTGAATTTCCAACATACTTTTCAGATACTCAGCCCCTTATTTTCTAGAAACCTTTATGTTTATCGAGTAGATAGATACCCTGGCTATATCAGAATATGGGTGCAATTGTGTCACATCCCCTAGTTAGGACCAATTGGGGGTCACATTGACCGGTTAGGGGCAAATGAGGGGTAAATATGTCTTGCGGAAACGGTAAAAATCGAGATATTATCACATATTGAATTTTTAATTTGTTTCCTCCGATATCCAGCCCCTTATTTTCTTGAATCCTTTATGTTTATCGAGTAGATAGATACCCTATCTATATCTATTTTAAGTATGGTTGAGGTTGTGTCACATGCCTTTGTTAGGTGCGACTTTGGTGGGGTGGGGTGGAGGGGGGGGGGGGGTGGGGGGCGGTAAAGTTGAAATTTTTTCATATGTTGAATTTTCAGTATGTTTTCTCTGATACTCAGTCCCTTATTTTCTGGACACCTTTATGCTGCTTATCGAGTAGAAAACTATCCTAGCTTTACTAAAAGGCGGGACATGGTCGTGCCACATCCCCTGGTTGGGGCCAGATAGGGGTAAATATATGTTTTGCGGGTAATCGAAAAATCGAAATTTTGTCACGTTGAATTTTCAACGTTTTCTCTGATACCCAGCCCATTATTTTCCGGAATTTTTTTATGTTATTTGAGAAGGCAGATACCCTAGCTGTATTAAGATAGTGATGTGGTTGTGTCACATCCCCTGGTTAGGGGCAAAAGGGGGGGGGGGGGGGGGTTAATACGTCTTACCGAGCGGTAAAATCGAGCTTTGTCACGTTGAATCTTCATTATGTTTTATCCGATACTCAGCCCCTTATTTTCTGGAACCTTTATGTCTATCGAGTAGATGAATTCCCTAGCTAGACACAATGAAATATGGGTATGGTTATGTCACACCCCGTGGTAAGGGGCTGTATTTGTTCACATGTTGAATTTTCAGTTTGTTTTCTTCGATATCCAGCCCCTTATTTTCTGGGAAATGTTATAATTATCGATTAAGTAGAAACAAGCTGTATGGAAATAGGGATGTGATTGTGTCACATTCCCTGGAAGGGCTCCCATATGGGTTCAAACTGTGTCAAATAAGTAGAAAATTATGACTGTTTTTAATATAACATATTGCAATATTTTTTGCTCGATTCACTTGTTCATCCCATAATTTCTACAAACAAGTATGTTTGTTGTCTTTTTGTCATTTTGTTTGTTCAAATGGCGTTTTGATTGTTGTGAATAAGTTTATGTCATTCGAAAATGGCAAAATGTACCCTTAAGTATAGGTTATATGATTTTTGTGAAAGCGGGTTCTTGTTAGAGGAACATGCTGTTTATCTGTTGCAGTCTTTTATTTCTTAATCTAAAACCAGCGTTTTTGCATTTATATAAATAAACGAATCGCTTTTCCAATCACGAGTAGAGTATAATTTAGCCATTATTTGGCACTAAGCAACTACGAACTCGAACTGGGCCGATATTGTTTGTCGCGATTCGAATGCAAGGGAGTAATTATTATTCTCACTACCGTACGGAAAAAGTTACTGTTCGCGGTCTTGATTTCGGTTAACAATTAGGTAAAATCAAGCGAGCGAACAGTAGCCCAGACAGTAAAAATAGCGAATATTAGGAAATGGTTGCTCCCTTGAATTGTACTTACATACGAATACAAAAACAAAAATCAATAAAAAATCAATCGGAATACCGATATATTAGTCACGTTTTAAGTTATTTAAAGCGTTATTTATTTTTTTTCAGAAATAATCAACATACTGGAATTATATTTAATTAAATACTGAACCCGTTTATTATTACAAGTATCAGCTTTCTCAAAAGCTATTTAAACTGTTGAAAGACGCAACTGGCCCTAACTAGGGGATGTGACAGAACCACACCCCTATTTCGATGTAGCCAGGGTATCTATCTCTTCGATCAACATAAAGGGTTCCATAAAATAAGGGGCTGAGTATCGGAGAAAATATTTTGAAAATGCAACATTTGACAAAATCTCGATTTCACGTTCCCGCAAGACATATTAACCCCCAATCTGCCCCATAACCAGGGGATGTGACACAACCACACCCCTTTTTGAATTAAGCCAGGGTTTCTATCTACTCGATAAACATAAAGGTTTCCAGAAAATAAGGGGCTGGGTATCGGAGAAGACATTTTGAAAATTCAACATGTGACAAAACTTTGATTTTAACGTTCATGTGAGACATATTTACCCCCAATTGGCCCCTAAGCAGGGGATGTGACAGAACCACATCCCCGATTCTTTGTAACCAGGGTACCTATCTATTCGATAAACGTAAAGGTTTGCAGAAAATAAGGGGCTGGATATCAGAGAAAACAAATTAAAAATTGAGCAGGTGACAAACTTTCGATTTTACAGTTTCCGTAAGACATCATTACCCCCTACTGGCCCCTAACAAGGGATTGTGACAGAACCACACTCCTATTTCGATGTAGCCAGGGTATCTATCTCTTCGATCAGCATAAAGGGTTCCGGAAAATAAGGGGCTGAGTATCGGAGAAAATATTTAGAAAATTCAACATTTGACAAAATCTCGATATCACGTTCCCGCAAGACATATTAACCCCAAATCTGCCCCATAACCAGGGGATGTGACACAACCACACCCCTATTTCAATTTAGCCAGGGTTTCTATCTACTCGATAAACATACAGGTTTCCAGAAAATAAGGGGCTGGCTATCGGAGAACACATTTTGAAAATTCAACATGTGGCAAAACCTTCATTTTAACGGTCATGTGAGACACATTTACCCCCTATTGGCCCCTAACCAGGGGATGTGACAGAACCGCATCCCCTATTCGATGTAGCCAGGGTACCTATCTATTCGATAACCGTAAAGGTTTGCAGAAAATAAGGGACTGGGTATCAGAGAAAACAAATTAAAAATTGAGCATGTGAATAGCTTTCAATTTTACAGTTCCCGTAAGACATAATTACCCCCTACTGGCCCCTAACTAGGGGATGTGACAGAACCACATCCCTATTTCGTTGTAGCCAGGATATCTATCTCTTCGATCAACATAAAGGGTTCCAGAAAATAAGGGGCTGAGCATCGGAGAAAATATTTTGAAAATTCAACATTTGACAAAATCTCGATTTCACGTAACGTCGTTTCCGCAAGACATATTAACCCCCAATCTGCCCCATAACCAGGGGATGTGACACAACCACACCCCTATTTCAATTTAGTCAGGGTTTCTATCTACTCGATAAACATACAGGTTTCCAGATAATAAGGGGCTGGGTATCGGAGAAGACATTTTGAAAATTCAACATGCGGCAAAACCATCAATTTAACGGTCATATGAGACATATTTACCCCCTATTGGCCCTTAAACAGGGGATGTGACAGAACCACATCCCCGTTTCGATGTAGCCAGGGTACCTATCTATTCGATAAACGTAAAGGTTTGCAGAAAATAAGGGGCTGGATATCAGAGAAAACAAATTAAAAATTGAGCAGGTGACAAACTTTCGATTTTACAGTTTCCGTAAGACATAATTACCCCCTACTGGCCCCTAACTAGGGAATGTGACAGAACCACACGCCTATTTCTATGTAACAAGGGTATCTATCTCTTCGATCAACATAAAGGGTTCCAGAAAATAAGGGCCTGAGCATCGGAGAAAATATTTTGAAAATTCAACATTTGACAAAATCTCGATTTCACGTTTCCGCAAGACATATAACCCCCAATCTGCCCCATAACCAGGGGATGTGACACAGCCACACCCCTATTTCAATTTAGTCAGGGTTTCTATCTACTCGATAAACATACAGGTTTCCAGATAATAAGGGGCTGGGTATCGGAGAAGACATTTTTAAAATTCAACATGTGACAAAACCTTGATTTTAACGGTCATGTGAGACATATTTACCCCCTATTGGCCCCTAAGCAGGGGATGTGACAGAACCACATCCCCGATTCTATGTAACCAGGGTATCTATCTGTTCGATAAACGTAAAGGTTTGCAGAAAATAAGGGGCTGGATATCAGAGAAAACAAATTAAAAATTGAGCAGGTGACAAACTTTCGATTTTTCAGTTTCCGTAAGACATAATTACCCCCTACTGGCCCCTAACTAGGGAATGTGACAGAACCACACTCCTATTTCGATGTAGCCAGGGTATCTATCTCTTCGATCAGCATAAAGGGTTCCGGAAAATAAGGGGCTGAGTATCGGAGAAAATTTTTAGAAAATTCAACATTTGACAAAATCTCGATATCACGTTCCCGCAAGACATATTAACCCCCAATCTGCCCCATAACCAGGGGATGTGACACAACCACACCCCTATTTCAATTTAGCCCGGGTTTCTATCTACTCGATAAACATACAGGTTTCCAGAAAATAAGGGGCTGGGTATCGGAGAACACATTTTGAAAATTCAACATGTGGCAAAACCTTCATTTTAACGGTCATGTGAGACACATTTACCCCCTATTGGCCCCTCACCAGGGGATGTGACAGAACCGCATCCCCGTTTCGATGTAGCCAGGGTCCCTATCTATTCGATAACCGTAAAGGTTTGCAGAAAATAAGGGGCTGGATATCAGAGAAAACAAATTAAAAATTGAGCATGTGACAAACTTTCGATTTTACAGTTCCCGTAAGACATAATTACCCCCTACTGGCCCCTAACTAGGGGATGTGACAGAACCACATCCCTATTTCGGTGGAGCCAGGATATCTATCTCTTCGATCAACATAAAGGGTTCCAGAAAATAAGGGGCTGAGCATCGGAGAAAATATTTTGAAAATTCAACATTTGACAAAATCTCGATTTCACGTTTCCGCAAGACATATTAACCCCCAATCTGCCCCATAACCAGGGGATGTGACACAACCACACCCCTATTTCAATTTAGCCAGGGTTTCTATCTACTCGATAAACATACAGGTTTCCAGAAAATAAGGGGCTGGGTATCGGAAAAGACATTTTGAAAATTCAACATGTGACAAAACCTTCATTTTAACGTTCATGTGAGACATATTTACCCCCTATTGGCCCCTCACCAGGGGATGTGACAGAATCGCATCCCCGTTTCGATGTAGCCAGGGTTCCTATCTATTCGATAAACGTAAAGGTTTGCAGAAAATAAGGGGCTGGGTATCAGAGAAAACAAATTAAAAATTGAGCATGTGACAAACTTTCGATTTTACAATTCTCGTAAGACATAATTACCCCCTACTGGCCCCTAACCAGGGGATGTGACAGAACCACACCCCTATTTCGACGTAGCCAGGGTATATATCTCTTCGATCAACATAAAGGGTTCCAGAAAATAAGGGGCTGAGTATCCGAGAAAGTATTTAGAAAATTCAACATTTGACAAAATCTCGATTTCACGTTCCCGCAAGACATATTAACCCCCAATCTGCCCCATAACCAGGGGATGTGACACAACCACACCCCTATTTCAATTTAGCCAGGGTTTCTATCTACTCGATAAACATACAGGTTTCCAGAAAATAAGGGGCTGGGTATCGGAAAAGACATTTTGAAAATTCAACATGTGACAAAACCTTCATTTTAACGTTCATGTGAGACATATTTACCCCCTATTGGCCCCTAACCAGGGGATGTGACAGAACCACATCCCCGATTCGATGTAGCTAGGGTACCTATCTGTTCGATAAACGTAAAGGTTTGCAGAAAATAAGGGGCTGTGTATCAGAGAAAACAGATTGAAAATTGAGCATGTGACAAACTTTCGATTTTACAGTTTCCGTAAGACATAATTACCCCCTACTGGTCCCTAACTAGGGGATGTGACAGAACCACACCCTTATTTCGATGTAGCCAGGGTATCTATCTCTTCGATCAACATAATGGGTTCCAGAAAAGAAGGGGCTGAGTATCGGAGAAAAATTTAGAAAATTCAACATTTAACAAAATCTCGCTTTCACGTTCCCGCAAGACATATTAACCCCCAATCTGCCCCATAACCAGGGGATGTGAAACAACCGCACCTCTATTTCAATTTAGCCAGGGTTTCTATCTACTCGATAAACATAAAGGTTTCCAGAAAATAAGGGGCTGGGTATCGGAGAACACATTTTGAAAATTCAACATGTGACAAAACCTTGATTTTAACGGTCATGTGAGACATATTTACCCCCTATTGGCCCCTAACCAGGGGATGTGACAGAAATACATCCCCAATTCGATGTAGCTAGGGTACCTATCCATTCGATAAACGTTAAGGTTTGCAGAAAATAAGGGGCTTGGTATCAGAGAAAACAAATTAAAAATTGAGCATGTGACAAACTTTCGATTTTACTGTTCCCGTAAGACATAATTACCCCCTACTGGCCCCTAACAAGGGGATGTGACAGAACCACACCCCTATTTCGATGTAGCCAGGGTATCTATCTCTTCGATCAACATAAAGAATTCCAGAAAATAAGGGGCTGAGTATCGGAGAAAATATTTAGAAAATTCAACATTTGACAAAATCTCGATTTCACGTTCCCGCAAGACATATTTAACCCCCAATCTGCCCCATAACCAGGGGATGTGAAACAACCGCACCACTATTTCAATTTAGCCAGGGTTTCTATCTACTCGATAAACATAAAGGTTTCCAGAAAATAAGGGGCTGGGTATCGGAGAACACATTTTGAAAATTCGACATGTGACAAAACCTTGATTTTAACGGTCATTTGAGACATATTTACCCCCTATTGGCCCCCTAACCAGAGGATGTGACAGAACCACATCCCCTATTCGATATAGCCAGGGTACCTATCTGTTCGATAAACGTAAAGGTTTGCAGTAAATAAGGGGCTGGGTATCAGAGAAAACAAATTAAAAATTGAGCACGTGACAAACTTTCGATTTTACAGTTTCCGTAAGACATAATTACCCCTACTGGCCCCTAACAAGGGGATGTGACAGAACCACACCCCTATTTCGATGTAGCCAGAGTATCTATCTCTTTGATCAACAAAAAGGGTTCCAGAATATAAGGGGCTGAGTATCGGAGAAAATATTTAGAAAATTCAACATTTGACAAAATCTCGATTTCACGTTCCCGCAAGACATATTAACCCCCGATCTGCCCCATAACCAGGGGATGTGACACAACCACACACCTATTTTAATTTAGCCAGGGTTTCTATGTACTCGATAAACATAAAGGTTTCCAGAAAAAAAGGGGCTGGGTATCGGAGAAGACATTTTGAAAATTCAACATGTGACAAAACCTTGATTTTAACGGTCATGTGAGACATATTTACCCCCTATTGGCCCCTAACCAGGGGATGTGACAGAACCACATCCCCAATTCGATGTGAGTGAGTGAGTGAGTTTTAGTTTAACGTCCCACCAACAGCTAAGGTCATACGGAGACGGGACCTCGGTTTAAAGACTCATCCGAAAGTCTGGAGAAGCCCGGGATCGATCCTGCGATCCCTGGTTTACAAGGCGAGTAGCGTAACCACTGCACTACGGAGGCTTCTAACCCAATTCGATGTAGCTAGGGTACCTATCTATTCGATAAACGTAAAGGTTTGCAGAAAATAAGGGGCTTGGTATCAGAGAAAACAAATTAAAAATTGAGCACGTGACAAACTTTCGATTTTACCGTTACCGTAAGACATAATTACCCCCTACTGGCCCCTAATTAGAGAATGTGACAGAGCCACACCCCTATTTCGATGTAGTCAGGGTATCTATCTCTTCGATCAACATAAAGAATTCCAGAAAATAAGGGGCTGAGTATCGGAGAAAATATTTAGAAAATTCAACATTTGACAAAATCTCGATTTCACGTTCCCGCAAGACATATTAACCCCAAATCTGCCCCATAACCAGGGAATATGACACAACCACACCCCTATTTCAATTTAGCCAGGGTTTCTATCTACTCGATAAACATAAAGGTTTCCAGAAAATAAGGGGCTGGGTATCGGAGAAGACATTTTGAAAATTAAACATGTGACAAAACCTTGATTTTAACGGTCATGTGAGACATATTTACCCCCTATTGGCCCCCTAACCAGAGGATGTGACAGAACCACATCCATAATTCGATGTAGCTAGGGTACCTATCTATTCGATAAACGTAAAGGTTTGTAGCAAATAAGGGGCTGGGTATCAGAGAAAACAGATTAAAAATTGAGCATGTGACAAACTTTCGATTTTACAGTTTCCGTAAGACATAATTACCCCCTACTGGCCCCTAACCAGGGGATGTGACAGAACCACATCCCTATTTCGATGTAGCCAGGATATCTATCTTTCGATTAACATAAAGAGTTCCAGAAAATAAGGGGCTGAGTATCGGAAAAAATATTTAGAAAATTTAACATTTGACAAAATCTCGATTTCACGTTCCCGCAAGACATATTAACCCCCAATCTGCCCCATAACCAGGGGATGTGACACAACCACACCCCTATTTCAATTTAGCCAGGGTTTCTATCTACTCGATAAACATAAAGGTTTCCAGAAAATAAGGGGCTGGGTATCGGAGAAGACATTTTGAAAATTCAACATGTGAAAAAACCTTGATTTTAACGGTCATGTGAGACATATTTACCCCCTATTGGCCCCTAACCAGAGGATGTGACAGAACCACATCCCCTATTCGATGTAGCCAGGGTACCTATCTATTCGATAAACGTAAAGGTTTGCAGCACATAAGGGGCTGGGTATCAGAGAAAACAAATTAAAAATTGAGCATGTGACAAACTTTCGATTTTACAGTTTCCGTAAGACATAATTACCCCCTACTGGCCCCTAACCAGGGGATGTGACAGAACCACACCCCTATTTCGATGTAGCCAGGGTATCTATCTCTTCGATCAACATAAAAAGTTCCAGAAAATAAGGGACTGAGTATCGGAGAAAATATTTAGAAAATTCAACATTTGACAAAATCTCGATTTCACGTGCCCGCAAGACATATTAACCCCCAATCTGCCCTATAACCAGGGGATGTGACACAACCACACCCCTATTTCAATTTAGCCAGGGTTTCTATCTACTCGATAAACATAAAGGTTTCCAGAAAATAAGGGGCTGGGTATCGGAGAAGACATTTTGAAAATTCAACATGTGAAAAAACCTTGATTTTAAAGGTCATGTGAGACATATTTACCCCCTAATGGCCATTAAGCAGGGGATGTGACAGAACCACATCCCCAAGTCGATGTAGCTAGGGTACCTATCTATTCGATAAACGTTAAGGTTTGCAGAAAATAAGGGGCTTGGTATCACAGAAAACAAATTAAAAATTGAGCATGTGACAAACTTTCGATTTTACCGTTCCCGTAAGACGTAATTACCCCCTACTGGCCCCTAATTAGGGGATGTGACAGAACCACACCCTATTTCGATGTAGCCAGGGTATCTATCTCTTCGATCAACATAAAGAATTCCAGAAAATAAGGGGCTGAGTATCGGAGAAAATATTTAGAAAATTCAACATTTGACAAAATCTCGATTTCACGTTCCCGCAAGATATATTAACCCCCGATCTGCCCCATAGCCAGGGGATGTGACACAACCACACCCCTCTTTCAATTTAGCCAGGGTGTCTATCTACTCGATAAACATAAAGGTTTCCAGAAATTAAGGGGCTGGGTATCGGAAAAGACATTTTGAAAATTCAACATGTGACAAAACCTTGATTTTAACGGTCATGTGAGACATATTTACCCCCTAATGGCCCTCTTACCAGAGGATGTGACAGAACCACATCCCCAATTCGATGTAGCTAGGGTACCTATCTATTCGATAAACGTAAATGTTTGCAGAAAATAACGGGCTTGGTATCAAAGAAAACAAATAAAAAATTGAGCATGTGACAAACTTTCGATTTTACCGTTCCCGTAAGACATAGTTATCCCCTACTGGTCCCTAATTAGGGGATGTGACAGAACCACACCCCTATTTCGATGTAGCCAGGGTATCTATCTCTTCGATCAACATAAAGAATTCCAGAAAATAAGGGGCTGAGTATCGAAGTAAATATTTAGAAAATTCAACATTTGACAAAATCTCGATTTCACGTTCCCGCAAGACATATTAACCCCCAATCTGCCCCATAACCAGGGGATGTGACACAACCACACCCCTATTTCAATTTAGCCAGGTTTTCTACCTACTCGATAAACATAAAGGTTTCCAGAAAATAAGGGGCTGGGTATCGGAGAAGACATTTTGAAAATTCAACATGTGACAAAACCTTGATTTTAACGGTCATGTGAGACATATTTACCCCCTATTGGCCCCTAACCAGAGGATGTGACAGAACCACATCCCCTATTCGATGTAGCCAGGGTACCTATCTATTCGATAAACGTAAAGGTTTGCAGCAAATAAGGCTGGGTATCAGAGAAAACAAATTAAAAATTGAGCATGTGAAAAACTTTCGATTTTACAGTTTCCGTAAGACATAATTACCCCCTACTGGCCCCTAACTAAGGGATGTGACAGAACCACACCCCTATTTCGATGTAGCCAGAGTATCTATCTCTTTGATCAACAAAAAGGGTTCCAGAATATAAGGGGCTGAGTATCGGAGAAAATATTTAGGAAATTCAACATTTGACAAAATCTCGATTTCACGTTCCCGCAAGACATATTAACCCCCGATCTGCCCCATAACCAGGGGATGTGACACAACCACACACCTATTTTAATTTAGCCAGGGTTTCTATGTACTCGATAAACATAAAGGTTTCCAGAAAATAAGGGGCTGGGTATCGGAGAAGACATTTTGAAAATTCAACATGTGACAAAACCTTGATTTTAACGGTCATGTGAGACATATTTACCCCCTATTGGCCCCTAACCAGGGGATGTGACAGAACCACATCCCCAATTCGATGTGAGTGAGTGAGTGAGTTTTAGTTTAACGTCCCACCAACAGCTAAGGTCATACGGAGACGGGACCTCGGTTTAAAGACTCATCCGAAAGTCTGGAGAAGCCCGGGATCGATCCTGCGATCCCTGGTTTACAAGGCGAGTAGCGTAACCACTGCACTACGGAGGCTTCTAACCCAATTCGATGTAGCTAGGGTACCTATCTATTCGATAAACGTAAAGGTTTGCAGAAAATAAGGGGCTTGGTATCAGAGAAAACAAATTAAAAATTGAGCACGTGACAAACTTTCGATTTTACCGTTACCGTAAGACATAATTACCCCCTACTGGCCCCTAATTAGAGAATGTGACAGAGCCACACCCCTATTTCGATGTAGTCAGGGTATCTATCTCTTCGATCAACATAAAGAATTCCAGAAAATAAGGGGCTGAGTATCGGAGAAAATATTTAGAAAATTCAACATTTGACAAAATCTCGATTTCACGTTCCCGCAAGACATATTAACCCCAAATCTGCCCCATAACCAGGGGATATGACACAACCACACCCCTATTTCAATTTAGCCAGGGTTTCTATCTACTCGATAAACATAAAGGTTTCCAGAAAATAAGGGGCTGGGTATCGGAGAAGACATTTTGAAAATTAAACATGTGACAAAACCTTGATTTTAACGGTCATGTGAGACATATTTACCCCCTATTGGCCCCCTAACCAGAGGATGTGACAGAACCACATCCCCAATTCGATGTAGCTAGGGTACCTATCTATTCGATAAACGTAAAGGTTTGTAGCAAATAAGGGGCTGGGTATCAGAGAAAACAGATTAAAAATTGAGCATGTGACAAACTTTCGATTTTACAGTTTCCGTAAGACATAATTACCCCCTACTGGCCCCTAACCAGGGGATGTGACAGAACCACATCCCTATTTCGATGTAGCCAGGATATCTATCTTTCGATTAACATAAAGAGTTCCAGAAAATAAGGGGCTGAGTATCGGAAAAAATATTTAGAAAATTTAACATTTGACAAAATCTCGATTTCACGTTCCCGCAAGACATATTAACCCCCAATCTGCCCCATAACCAGGGGATGTGACACAACCACACCCCTATTTCAATTTAGCCAGGGTTTCTATCTACTCGATAAACATAAAGGTTTCCAGAAAATAAGGGGCTGGGTATCGGAAAAGACATTTTGAAAATTCAACATAAGACAAAACCTTGATTTTAACGGTCATGTGAGACATATTTACCCCCTAATGGCCCCCTTACCAGAGGGTGTGACAGAGCCAAATCCCCAATTCGATGTAGCTAGGGTACCTATCTATTCGATAAACGTAAACGTTTGCAGAAAATAACGGGCTTGGTATCAGAGAAAACAAATTAAAAATTGAGCATGTGACAAACTTTCGATTTTACCGTTCCCGTAAGACATAGTTATCCCCTAATGGTCCCTAATTAGGGGATGTGACAGAACCACACCCCTATTTCGATGTAGCCAGGGTATCTATCTCTTCGATCGACATAAAGAGTTCCAGAAAATAAGGGGCTGAGTATCGGAGAAAATATTTAGAAAATTCAACATTTGACAAAATCTCGATTTCACGTGCCCGCAAGACATATTAACCCCCAATCTGCCCTATAAACAGGGGATATGACACATCCACACCCCTATTTCAATTTAGCCAGGGTTTCTATCTACTCGATAAACATAAAGGTTTCCAGAAAATAAGGGGCTGGGTATCGGAAAAGACATTTTGAAAATTCAACATAAGACAAAACCTTGATTTTAACGGTCATGTGAGACATATTTACCCCCTAATGGCCCCCTTGCCAGAGGGTGTGACAAAACCACATCCCCAATTCGATGTAGCTAGGGTACCTATCTATTCGATAAACGTAAAGGTTTGCAGAAAATAACGGGCTTGGTATCAGAGAAAACAAATTAAAAATTGAGCATGTGACAAACTTTCGGTTTTACCGTTCCCGTAAGACATAGTTATCCCCTACTGGTCCCTAATTAGGGGATGTGACAGAACCACACCCCTATTTCGATGTAGCCAGGGTATCTATCTCTTCGATCAACATAAAGAATTCCAGAAAATAAGGGGCTGAGTATCGGAGAAAATATTTAGAAAATTCAACATTTGACAAAATCTCGATTTCACGTTCCCGCAAGACATATTAACCCCCAATCTGCCCCATAACCAGGGGATGTGACACAACCACACCCCTATTTCAATTTAGCCAGGTTTTCTACCTACTCGATAAACATAAAGGTTTCCAGAAAATAAGGGGCTGGGTATCGGAGAAGACATTTTGAAAATTCAACATGTGACAAAACCTTGATTTTAACGGTCATGTGAGACATATTTACCCCCTATTGACCCCTAACCAGAGGATGTGACAGAACCACATCCCCTATTCGATGTAGCCAGGGTACCTATCTATTCGATAAACGTAAAGGTTAGCAGCAAATAAGGGGCTGGGTATCAGAGAAAACAAATTAAAAATTGAGCATGTGACAAACTTTCGATTTTACAGTTTCCGTAAGACATAATTACCCCCTACTGGCCCCTAACGAAGGGATGTGACAGAACCACACCCCTATTTCGATGTAGCCAGGGTATCTATCTCTTCGATCAGCATAAAGAGTTCCAGAAAATAAGGGGCTGAGTATCGGAGAAAATATTTAGAAAATTCAACATTTGACAAAATCTCGATTTCAAGTGCCCGCAAGACATATTAACCCCAAATCTGCCCTATAACCAGGGGATGTGACACAACCACACCCCTATTTCAATTTAGCCAGGGTTTCTATGTACTCGATGAACATATAGGTTTCCAGAAAATAAGGGGCTGGGTATCGGAGAAAACATTTTGCAAATTCAACATGTGACAAAACCTTGATTTTAACGGTCATGTGAGACATATTTACCCCCTATTGGCCCCTAAGCAGGGGATGTGACAGAACCACATCCCCGTTTCGATGTAGCCAGGGTACCTATATATTCGATAAACGTAAAGGTTTGCAGAAAATAAGGGGCTGGGTATCAGAGAAAACAAATTAAAAATTGAGCATGTGACAAACTTTCGATTTTACAGTTCCCGCAAGACATAATTACCCCCTACTGGCCCCTAACTAAGGGATTTGACAGAACCACACCCCTATTTCGATGTAGCCAGGGTATCTATCTCTTCGATCAGCATAAAGAGTTCCAGAAAATAAGGGGCTGAGTATCGGAGAAAATATTTAGAAAATTCAACATTTGACAAAATCTCGATTTCACGTGCCCGCAAGACAAATTAACCCCCAATCTGCCCCATAACCAGGGGATGTGACACAACCACACCCCTATTTCAATTTAGTCAGGGTTTCTATCAACTCGATAAACATAAAGGTTTCTAGAAAATAAGAGGCTGGGTGTCGGAGAAGGCATTTTGAATATTCAACATTATATTCAATAATAACGTTCCGGAAGACATATTAACCCCCAATCTGCCCCCAAACCAGGGGATGTGACACAACCATACCCCTATTTCCATGTAGCCAGGATTGCTATCTATTCGATAAAAATGAAGGTTTACAGAAAATAAGGGGTTGAGTATCGGAGAAGACATTTTGAAAATTCATCTTGTGACAAAATCTTGAATTTACCGTTCCCGTATGACATATTTACCCAACCCCACATTGGCCCTTAATCAGGGGATGTGACAGAACCACATCCCTATTTCGATGTAGCCATGGTACCTGTCAATTCGATATACACAAAGGTTTGCAGAAAATAAGGGGCTGAGTATCAGAGAAAACATACAGAAAATTCAACATGCGACAAAATCCCGATGTAACTGTTCACGTATGACATATTTACCATCAATTGGTCCCTACCAGGGGATGTTGCCAGGATACCAATCTACTCGATAAACACAAGAGTTTCCAGAAAATAAGGAGCTGAATTCCCAGGAAACATATCAATTTCTTAATACACTTGTTACTTGTATCAATGCAGTCCTTACTGTCTGCAGTGATTTCTAAATGATAACTCTTGCATAACGGTTTATATCTACAAATGCAACGGCATTTTTACAATGACCAATACAATGCGAAACTCCATGTACCAATACTGCTACAACAACAACTAATACTTCTACAACTACTTCTATAAGCATAACTTCACTTCTTTCACTACCACTACTACCTAACCTGCCAGAGAGAGAGAGAGAGAGACTTCTTTCACTACCACTACTACCTAACCTGCCAGAGAGAGAGAGAGAGAGAGAGAGAGAGAGAGTTTTATGTTTTTGTCCCAACAACAGCTAAGGTCCTACGAAGACGGGACCTCGGTTGGTTTAAACAGTATTTATTAATGATAATGTTCAATACATACATACGTGCAAACATGTACAAGAATAATGAACGGGATCTCCCCAGTTGGCCCCTAACCGGGGGATGTGACACAGCCGCACCCCTATATCGATGTAGCCAGGGTATCAATCTATTCAATAAACATAAATGTTTCCAGAAAATAAGGGGCTGAATATCGATTAGAAGATACTGAACATTGAAAAATTCAACAAATGTTAAAATCTCGAATTTACCGGTCCCATAAGCCACATCAACCCCGAATTGGCCCCTAACTAGGGGATGTGACACACCCGTACCCATATATCGATGTAGTCAGGATATCCATCTATTCAATAAACATAAAGGTTTTCTGAAAATAAGGGACTGAGTATCGATTGAAAGATATTCAAAATTCAATATGTGATAAAATCTAGATTTTACCGTTCCCGTAATACATATCAGCTCCCTATTGTCCCCTAACCGGGGTATGTGACACAACCGCACCCATATAACGATGTAGCCAGGGTATCTATCTATTTGATAAACATAAAGGTTTCCAGAAAATAAGAGGCTGAGTATCGATTAAAAGATATTGAATATTCAACATGTGATAAAATCTCGATTTCACCGTTTCCGAAAGACATATCAACTCCCTATTGGCCCCTAACCGGGGGATGTGACACAACCTCACCCCTATAACGATGTAGCCAGGGTATCTATCTATTTGATAAACATAAAGGTTTCCAGAAAATAAGGGGCTGAGTATCAATTAAAAGATATTGAAAATTCAACTGTGATAAAATCTCGATTTCACCGTTCCCGTAAGACATATCAGCTCCCTATTGGCCCCTAACTGGGGGATGTGACACAACCGCACCCATATAACGATGTAGCCAGGGTATCTATCTATTTGATAAACATAAAGGTTTCCAGAAAATAAGGGGCTGAGTATCGATTAAAAGATATTGAAAACTAAACATGTGATAAAATCTCGATTTCACAGTTCCCGTAAGACATATCAGCTCCCTATTGGCCCCTAACGGGGGGATGTGACACAACCGCACCCCTATAACGATGTAGCCAGGGTATCTATCTATTTGATAAACATAAAGGTTTCCAGAAAATAAGGGGTTGAGTATCGATTAAAATATATTGAACATTCAACATATTATAAAATCTCGATTTCACCGTTCCCGTAAGACATATCAACTCCCTATTGGCCCCTAACCGGGGGATGTGACACAACCTCACCCCTATAACGAGGTAGCCAGGGTATCTATCTATTTGATAAACATAAAGGTTACCAGAAAATAAGGGGCTGAGTATCGATTAAAATATATTGAACATTCAACATATTATAAAATCTCGATTTCACCGTTCCCGTGAGACATATCAACTACCTATTGGCCCCTAACCGGGGGATGTGACACAACCGCACCCATATAAAGATGTAGCCAGGGTTTCTATCTATTTGATAAACATTCAGGTTTCCAGAAAATAAGGGGTCGAGTATCGATTTAAAGATATTGAAAATTCAACTTGTGATAAAATCGCGATTTCACCGTTTCCGTAAGACATAGCAGCTCCCTATTGGCCCCTAACCGGGGGGTGTGACACAACCGCACCCATATAACGATGTAGCCAGGGTATCTATCTATTTGATAAACATTCAGGTTTCAAGAAAATAAAGGGTCGAGTATCGATTAAAAGATATTGAATATTCAACATGTGATAAAATCTCGATTTCACCGTTCCCGTAAGACATATCAACTCCCTATTGGCCCCTAACCGGGGGATGTGACACAACCGCACCCATATAAAGATGTAGCCAGGGTTTCTATCTATTTGATAAACATTCAGGTTTCCAGAAAATAAGGGGTCGAGTATCGATTTAAAGATATTGAAAATTCAACTTGTGATAAAATCGCGATTTCACCGTTTCCGTAAGACATAGCAGCTCCCTATTGGCCCCTAACCGGGGGGTGTGACACAACCGCACCCATATAACGATGTAGCCAGGGTATCTATCTATTTGATAAACATTCAGGTTTCAAGAAAATAAAGGGTCGAGTATCGATTAAAAGATATTGAATATTCAACATGTGATAAAATCTCGATTTCACCGTTCACGTAAGACATATCAACTCCCTATTGGCCCCTAACCGGGGGATGTGACACAACCGCACCCCTTTAGCGATGTAGCCAGGGTACCTATCTGTTTGATAAACATAAAGGTTTTCAGAAAATAAGGGACTGAGTATCGATTAAAAGATATTGAAAACTAAACATGTGATAAAATCTCGATTTCACCGTTCCCTTAAGACATATCAGCTCCCTATTGGCCCCTAACGGGGGGATGTGACACAACCGCACCCCTATAACGATGTAGCCAGGGTATCTATCTATTTGATAAACATAAAGGTTACCAGAAAATAAGGGGCTGAGTATCGATTAAAATATATTGAACATTCAACATATTATAAAATCTCGATTTCACCGTTCCCGTAAGACATATCAACTCCCTATTGGCCCCTAACCGGGGGATGTGACACAACCGCACCCATATAACGATGTAGCCAGGGTATCTATCTATTTGATAAACATTCAGGTTTCCAGAAAATAAGGGGTCGAGTATCGATTTAAAGATATTGAAAATTCAACTTGTGATAAAATCGCGATTTCACCGTTCCCGTAAGACATATCAGCTCCCTATTGGCCCCTAACTGGGGATGTGACACAACCGCATCCATATAACGATGTAGCCAGGTAATCTATCTATTTGATAAACATAAAGGTTTCCAGAAAATAAGGGGCTGAGTATCGATTAAAAGATATTGAAAATTCAACGTATGATAAAATCTCGATTTCACCGTTCCCGTAAGACATATCAGCTCCCTTTTGGCCCCGAACCGGGCGATGTGACATAACCGCACCCCTATAACGATATAGCCAGGGTATCTTTCTATTTGATAAACATAAAGGTTTCCAGAAAATAAGGGGCTGAGTATCGATTAAAAGATATTGAACATTCAACATGTGATAAAATCTCGATTTCACCGTTCCCGTAAGACATATCAACTCCCTATTGGCCCCTAAGCGGGGGATGTGACACAACCTCATCCCTATAACGATGTACCCAGGGTATCTATCTATTTGATAAACATAAAGGTTTCTAGAAAATAAGGGGCTGAGTATCGATTAAAAGATATTGAAAATTCAACTTGTGATAAAATCTCGATTTCACCGTTCCCGTAAGACATATCAGCTCCCTATTGGCCCCTAACTGGGGGATGTGACACAACCGCACCCCTATAACGATATAGCCAGGGTATCTATCTATCTGATAAACTTAAAGGTTTCCAGAAAATAAGGGGCTGAGTATCGATTAAAAGATATTGAAAATTCAACATGTGATAAAATTTCGATTTCACCGTTCCCGTAAGACATAACAACTCCCTATTGGCCCCTAACCGGGGGATGTGACACAACCGCACCCATATAACGATGTAGCCAGGGTAACTATCTATTTGATAAACATTCAGGTTTCCAGAAAATAAGGGGCTGAGTATCGATTAAAAGATATTGAACATTCAACATGTGATAAAAGCTCAATTTCACCGTTACCGTAAGACATATCAACTCCCTATTGGCCCCTAACCGGGGGATGTGGCACAACCGCACCCCTATAACGATGTAGCCAGGGTATCTATGTATTTGATATACATAAAAGTTTCCAGAAAATAAGGGGCTGAGTATCGATTAAAAGATATTGAAATTTCAACATGTGATAAAATCTCGTTTTCACCGTTCCAGTAAGGCATATCAACTCCCTATTGGCCCCTAACCGGGGGATGTGACACAACCGCAACCATATAACGATGTAGCGAGGGTATCTATCTATTTGATAAACATAAAGGTTTCCAGAAAATAAGGGGCTGAGTTTCGATTAAAAGAAATTGAAAATTCAACATGTGATAAAATCTCGATTTCAACGTTCCGGTAAGATATATCAACTCCCTATTGGCCCCTAACGGGGGGGTGTGACACAACCGCACCCCTATAACGATGTAGCCAGGGTATCTATCTATTTGATAAACTTAAAGGTTTCCAGAAAATAAGGGGCTGAGTATCGATTAAAAGATATTGAACATTCAACATGTGATAAAATCTCGATTTCACCGTTCCCGTAAGACATATCAGCTCCCTATTGGCCCCTAACAGGGGGATGTGACACAACCGCATCCATATAACGATGTAGCCAGGGTATCTATATATTTGATAAACATTCAGGTTTCCAGAAACTAAGGGGTCGCGTATCGATTAAAAGATATTGAATATTCAACATGTGATCAAATCTTGATTTCACCGTTCCCGTGAGACATATCAACTACCTATTGGCCCCTAACTGGGGGATGTGACACAACCTCACCCCTATAACGAGGTAGCCAGGGTATCTATCTAGTTGATAAACATAAAGGTTTCCAGAAAATAAGGGGCTGAGTATCGATTAAAAGATATTGAAAATTCAACTTGTGATAAAATCTCGATTTCACCGTTCCCGTAAGACATATCAGCTCCCTATTGGCCCCTAACCGGGCGATGTGACACAACCGCACCCATATAACGATGAAGCCAGGGTATCTATCTATTTGATAAACATAAAGGTTTCCTGAAAATAAGGGGCTGAGTATCGATTAAAAGATATTGAAAATTCAACATGTGATAAAATTTCGATTTCACCGTTCCCGTAAGACATATTAACTCCCTATTGGTCCCTAACCGGGGGATGTGACACAACCGCACCCATATAACGATTTGGCCAGGGTATCTATCTATTTGATAAACATTCAGGTTTCCAGAAAATAAGGAGTCGAGTATCGATTAAAAGATATTGAATATTCAATACGTGATAAAATCTCGATTTCAACGTTCCCGTTAGACATACCAACTCCCCATTGGCCCCTAACCGGGGGATGTGACACAACCGCACCCCTATAACGATGTAGCCAGTGTATCTATCTATTTGATAAACATAAAGGTTTCCAGAAAATAAGGGGCTGGGTATCGATTAAAAGATATTGAAAAATCAACTTGTGATAAAATCTCGATTTCACCGTTCCCGTAAGACATATTAGCTCCCTATTGGCCCCTAACTGGGGGATGTGACACAACCGCACTCCTATAACGATGTAGCCAGGTAATCTATCTATTTGATAAACATAAAGGTTTCCAGAAAATAAGGGGCTGAGTATCGATTAAAAGATATTGAAAATTCAACATGTGATAAAATTTCGATTTCACCGTTCCCGTAAGACATAACAACTCCCTATTGGCCCCTAACCGGGGGATGTGACACAACCGCACCCATATAACGATGTAGCCAGGGTATCTATCTATTTGATAAACATTCAGGTTTCCAGAAAATAAGGGGCCGAGTATCGATTAAAAGATATTGAATATTCAATATGTGATAAAATCTCGATTTCAACGTTCCCGTTAGACATATCAACTCCCCATTGGCCCCTAACCGGGCGATGTGACATAACCGCACCCCTATAACGATATAGCCAGGGTATCTATCTATTTGATAAACTTAAAGGTTTCCAGAAAATAAGGGGCTGAGTATCGATTAAAAGATATTGAACATTCAATATGTGATAAAAGCTCAATGTTACCGTTACCGTAAGACATATCAACTCCCTATTGGCCCCTAACCGGGGGATGTGGCACAACCGCACCCCTATAACGATGTAGCCAGGGTATCTATCTATTTGATATACATAAAGGTTTCCAGAAAATAAGGGGCTGAGTACCGATTAAAAGATATTGAAATTTCAACATGTGATAAAATCTCGTTTTCACCGTTACAGTAATGCATATCAGCTCCCTATTGGCCCCTAACCGGGGGATGTGACACAACCGCACCCATATAACGATGTAGCCAGGGTATCTATCTATTTGATAAACATAAAGGTTTCCAGAAAATAAGGGGCTGAGTATCGAGTGAAAGAAATTGAAAATTCAACATGTGATAAAATCTCGATTTCACCGTTCCCGTAAGACATATCAACTCCCTATTGGCCCCTAACCGGGGGATGTGACACAACCGCACCCCAATAACGATGTAGCCAGGGTAGCTATCTATTCGATAAACATGAAGGTTTGCATAAAATAAGGGGCTGAGTATCGGAGAAGACAATTTGAAAATTCATCTTGTGACAAAATCTTGAATTTACCGTTCCCGCAAGACATTTTTACCCAACCCCACAAAGGCCCTTAATCAGGGGATGTGACAGAACCACACCCCTATTTCGATGTAGCCAGGGTACCTGTCTATTCAATAAACATAAAGGTTTGAAGAAAATAAGGGGCTGAGTATCAGAGAAAACATACAGAAAATTCAGCATGAGACAAAATCCCGATGTAATTGTTCGCGACTTCGCGTATGACAAATTACCATCATTTGGCCCCTAACCGGGGGATGTTGTCAGGATACCAATCTACTCGATAAACACAAGGGTTTCCAGAAAATAAGGAGCAGAAAATCGCAGGAAACATATCAATTTCTTTATATACTTGTATCAATGCAGTCCTTACTGTCTGCACCTTACAGTATGCAGTGATTTCCAAACGATAACTCTTGCATAACTGTTTATATCTACAAATGCAACGGCATTTTTACAATGACCAATACAAAGCTTCAACAACAACAACTTATACTTCTACGACCACTTCTATAACCATAACATTACTTCTTCTTTCATTACCACTACTCCCTAACCTGAGAGAGAGAGAGAGAGAGAGAGAGAGAGAGAGAGAGAGAGAGAGAGAGAGAGAGAGAGAGAGAGAGAGAGAGAGAGAGAGAGAGAGTTTTAGTGTTGTTTTTTTTTGTCCCAACAACAGCTAAGGTCCTACGGAGACGGGACCTCAGTTTGTTTAAACAGTATTTATTAATGATAATGTTCAATACATACATACATGCAAACATGTACAATAATGAACGGGACCTCGGTTTTAAAACTCATCCGAAAGTATGTAGTAGCCTGGGATCGAACCACTACACCTCAAAGGCTTCTGAGAGAGAGAGAGAGAGAGAGAGAGAGAGAGAGAGAGAGAGAGAGAGAGAGAGAGAGAGAGAGAGAGAGAGAGAGAGAGAGAGAGAGAGAGAGAGAGAGAGAGAGTTTTAGTGTTGTTTTTTTTTGTCCCAACAACAGCTAAGGTCCTACGGAGACGGGACCTCAGTTTGTTTAAACAGTATTTATTAATGATAATGTTCAATACATACATACATGCAAACATGTACAATAATGAACGGGACCTCGGTTTTAAAACTCATCCGAAAGTATGTAGTAGCCTGGGATCGAACCACTACACCTCAAAGGCTTCTGAGAGAGAGAGAGAGACAGAGAGAGAGAGAGAGAGAGAGAGAGAGAGAGAGAGAGAGAGAGAGAGAGAGAGAGAGAGAGAGAGAGAGAGAGAGAGAGAGGTTCACAAACATGTAAATTCAACAAGGAAAACTCAACCTGTACAAAAAGATTTTCTTCGATGAACTGGCCTCGGTCGATAGCTCAGTCGGATGCGCGTCTGACTGGTGATCATGAGAGCGTGGGCTCGATACCTGCCTGGGTCGGCAACATTCTTTCGTGGAGATTGATCTCCCTTCACCTGATTCAAGAAGGGCGGTTGTCCGTTCCGATCCCGGAAGAAAAATTTATCCCTATTGGCCCCTAACTGAGGGATGTGACACTACCGCATCCCTATAACGATGTAGCGAGGGTATATATCTATTTGATAAACATAAAGGTGAAAGAATGGACTATATGTGGCCATTACAGTGGGCATTGGGACTATAGGTGGCCCAGCAATGACACTTCAGCGAGGAACAGGACTATAGGTTGTCTGACAATCACACTACAGAGAGGAACGGGACTACAGGTGGTCTGGCAATGACACTTCAGAGAGGAACAGGACTATATCGGTGGTCTGATAATGACACTACAGAGACAGAAAGGACTTTAGGTGTCTTGCAATGGCAGTACAGACAAGAACTGGACTTATGGTGGTCTGGCAATGACACTACATTGAGAAACGGGACAATGCAGGTCTGGCATTGACACTACAGAGGGTAACGGGGCATTAGGAGGTCTGAAAATGACACAACAGAAAGGAACGGGACTATAGGTGGTCTGTCAATAACACTACACATTGTTTGTTTGTTTGTTTGTTTGTATTGGAGTTTAACGGCCCAGTCAACACTATTTAGGTCATTTTTGAGCCGGTCAGTTACCTATCCACACTTTCTTGGGCAGGCTTATACGTAAGCGGTTAACCAGTTCAGTGAACATTCTTACGCAAGAAACTGACAACTGCCCTTCTTTAATCAGCGGAAGGGAGATAATGACCGTAGAAAAGATAACACTACACATGGAAAAGGGACTTGAGGTGGTCTGCAAATGACCTACAGAGAAAAAAAGGGCTTGAGGTGGTCTGCAAATGACCTACAGAGAAGAAAGGGGCTTAAGGTCGTCTGGCAAAAACAACACAGTGAGGAACAGACTTTAGTTGATCTTTAGTATAGTGCCATTGCTAGGACACCATGATCCCCATTCCTAACTGTTGTTTCATCTCCAGATCACCTATAGTCCCGTTACTCACTGTAGTGTTAGACCACCTATAGTCCAGTTCTTCTATATACTCTCATTGCCATGCCAGACAACGGATAGTGCCGTTCCGTTCCGCCCATTTTCAGACCATCTAATGTCCCGTTCCTCTATAAAGTGTCATTGTCAGACCATCTAATGTCCCGTTCTTCTATGTAGTATCATTGTCAGACCATCTAATGTCCCGTTCCTCCATGTAGTGTCATTGTCAGACAATCCAATGTCCCGTTTCTCCATGTAGTGTCATTGTCAGACTATCTTATGTCCCGTTTCTCCATGTAGTATCATTGTCAGACCATCTAATGTCCCGTTACTCCAGGTAGTGTCATTGTCAGGCCAACTAATGTCCCGTTCCTTCACGAAGTGTCATTGTCGGACCATCTAATGTCCCGTTCCTACATGTAGTGTCATTGTCAGACCATCTTATGTCCCGTTCCACCATGTTGTGTCATTGTCAGACCACCTAAACTTCCGTTCCTCTCTGCAGTGTCATTGTCAGACCACCTAAATTCCCGTTCCTCTCTGAAGTGTCATTGTCAGACCATCTAATGTCCCGTTCCTCCATGTAGTCTCATTGACAGACCATCTAATGTCCAATTCCTCTCTGACATGTCATTGTCAGACCACCTAAACTCCCGTTCCTCCATGTAGTGTCATTGTCAGACCATCTAATGTCCCGTTCCTCCATGTAGTGTCATTGTCAGACCATCCAAAGTCCCGTTCCTCTTTGAAGTGTCATTGTCAAACAATCTAATATCCCGTTCCTCCATGTAGTGTCATTGTCAGACCATCTAATGTCCAGTTCCTCTCTGTAGTGTCATTGTCAGACCATCTAATGTCCCGTTTCTCTCTGTAGTATCATTGTCAGACCATCTAATATCCCGTTCCTCCATATAGGTCATTGTCAGACCATCTAATGTCCCGTTCCTCTCTGTAGTGTCATTGTCAGATCATCTAATGTCCCGTTTCTCTTTGTAGTGTCATTGTCAGACCATCTAATATCCCGTTTCTCTCTGTAGTGTCATCGTCAGGCCATCTAATATCTCGTTCCTCCATGTAGTGTCATTGTCAGACCATCTAATGTCCCGTTCCTCTCTGTAGTGTCATTGTCAGACCATCTAATGTCCCGTTCTTATCTGTAGTGTCATTGTCAGACCATCTAATATCCCGTTCCTCACTGTAGTGTCATTGACAGGCCATCTAATGTCCCGTTCCTCCATGTAGTGTCATTTTCAGACCATATAATATCTCGTTCCTCCATGTAGTGTCATTATCAGACCATCTAATGACCCGTTCCTCTCTGCAGTGTCATTGTCAGACCATCTAATGTCCCGTTCCTATTTGTAGTGTCATTGTCAGACCATCTATTATCCCGTTCCTCCATGTAGTGTCATTGTCGGACCATCTAATGTCCCGTTTTTCTCTGCAGTGTCATTGTCAGACCATCTAATGTCCCGTTTCTCTCTGTAGTGTCATTGTCAGACCATCTAATGTCCAGTTCCTATCTGTAGTGTCATTGTCAGACCATCGAATATCACGTTCCTCCATGTAGTGTCATTGTCAGACCATATAATGTCACGTTCCTCTCTCTAGTGTCATTGTCAGACCATATAATGTCCCGTTCCTATCTGTAGTGTCATTGTCAGACCATCTAATATCTCGTTCCTCCAAGTAGTGTCATTGTCAGACCATCTAATGTCCCGTTCATCCATGTAGTGTCATTGTCAGACCATCTAATGTCCCGTTTCTCATTGTAGTGCCATTGTCAGACCATCTAATATCTCGTTCCTCCATGTAGTGTCATTGTAAGACCATCTCGTGTCCCGTTCCTCCATGTAGTGTCATTGTCAAACCATCTAATATCTCGTTCCTCCATGTAGTGTCATTGTCAGACCATCTAATATCCCGTTCCTCTCTGTAGTGTCATTGTCAGACCATCTAATGTCTCGTTCCTACATGTAGTGTCATTGTCAGACCATCTAATGTCCCGTTCCTCCATGTAGTGTCATTGTCAGACCATCTAATATCTTGTTCCACCATGTAGTTCCATTGTCAGACCATCTAATATCCCTTTTTTATCTGTAGTTTTATTGTCAAACCATCTAATATCTCGTTCCTCCATGTAGTGTCATTGTCAGACCATCTTATGTCCCGTTCCTATCTGTATTGTCATTGTCAGACCATCTAATATCTCGTTCCTCCATGTAGTGTCATTGTCAGACCATCTAATATCCCGTTCCTCTCTGTAGTGTCATTGTCAGACCATCTAATATCTCGTTCCCCCATGTAGTGCCATTGTCAGACCATCTTATATCCCGTTCCTCCATGTAGTGTCATTGTCAGGCCATCTAATATCCCGTTCCTCCATAAAGTTTCATTGTCAGACCATCTGATGTCCCTTTCCTCCATGTAGTTTCATTGTCAGACCATCTAATGCCCCGTCCCTCTATGATTATCATTGTCAGACCATCTAATATCTCGTTCCTCCATGTAGTGTCATTGGCAGACCATCTAATGTCCCGTTCCTATCTGTAGTGTCATTGTCAGGCCATCTAATATCTCGTTCCTCCATGAAGTGTCATTGTCAGACCATGTAATGTCCCGTTCCTCTCTGTAGTGTCAATGTCAGACCATCGAATATCTAGTTCCTCCATGTAGTGTCATTGTCAGACCATCTAATATCCCGTTCCTATCTGTAGTGTCATTGTCAGACCATCTAATATCCCGTTCCTCACTGTAGTGTCATTGTCAGGCCATCTAATGTCCTGTTCCTCCATGTAGTGTCATTGTCAGACCATATAATATCTCGTTCCTCCATGTAGTGTCATTGGCAGACCATCTTATATCCCGTTCCTCTTTGTAGTGTCATTGTCAGACCATATAATATCCCGTTCCTCCACAAAGTGTCATTGTCAGACCATTTAATGTCCCGTTTCTCTCTGAAGTGTCATTGTCAGACCATCTAATATCCCGTTTCTCTCTGTAGTGTCATTGTCAGACCATCTAATATCCCGTTCCTCCATGTAGTGTCATTGTCAGACCATCTAATATACCGTTTCTCTGTGTAATGTCATTGTCAGACCATCCAATGTCCCGTTCCTCTTTGAAGTGTCATTGTCAGACCATCTAATGTCCCGTTCCTCTCTGTAATGTCCTTATTAGACAATCTAATATGCCGTTCCTCCATGTAGTGTCATTGTCAGACCATCTAATGTCCCGGGTCTCTCTGTACTGTCATTGTCAGACCATCTTATATCCCGTTCGTCTCTGTAATGTCATTGTCAGACCATCTAATGTCCGGGTCTCTCTGTACTGTCATTGTCAGACCATCTTATATCCCGTTCCTCTCTGTAATGTCATTGTCAGACCATCTAATGTCCCGTTCCTAACTGTAGTGTCATTGTCAGACTATCTAATGTCCCATTACTCTATGTAATGTCATTGTCAGGCCATCTAATGTCCCGTTCCTATCTGTAGTGTCATTGTCAGACCATCTTATATCTCGTTCCTCTCTGAAGTGTTATTGTCAGACCATCTAATGTCCCGTTCCTACATGTAGTGTCACTGTCAGACCACCTAAAATCCCGTTCCTCTTTGTAGTGTCATTGTCAGACCATCTAATATCCCGTTCCTCCATATAGTGTCATTGTCAGACCATCTGATGTCCCTTTCCTCCATGTAGTTTCATTGTCAGACCATCTAATGTCACGTTCCTCCATGTAGTGTTATTGTCAGACCATCTAATGTCCCGTTCCTATCTGTAGTGTCATTGTCATGCCATCTAATATCTCGTTCCTCCATGTAGTGTCATTGTCAGACCATCTAATGTCCCGTTCCTCTCTGGAGTGTCATTGTCAGACCATCTCATATCTCGTTCCTCCATGTAGTTTCATTGTCAGACCATCTAATGTCCTCTCTGATTATCATTGTCAGACCATCTAATATCTCGTTCCTCCATGTAGTGTTATTGTCGGACCATCTAATGTCCCGTTCCTATCTGTAGTGTCATTGTCATGCCATCTTATATCTCGTTTCTCCATGTAGTGTCATTGTCAGACCATCTAATGTCCCGTTCCTCTCTGGAGTGTCATTGTCAGACCATCTCATATCTCGTTCCTCCATGTAGTTTCATTGTCAGACCATCTAATGTCCTCTCTGATTATAATTGTCAGACCATCTAATATCTCGTTCCTCCATGTAGTGTTATTGTCAGACCATCTCATGTCCCGTTCCTATCTGTAGTGTCATTGTCATGCCATCTTATATCTCGTTCCTCCATGTAGTGTCATTGTCAGACCATCTAATGTCCCGTTCCTCTCTGTAGTTTCATTGTCAGACCATCTAATGTCCCGTTCCTATCTGTAGTGTCATTGTCAGGCCATCAAATATCCCGTTCCTCTCTGTAGTGTCATGGTCAGGCCATCTAATGTCCCGTTCCTCCATGTAGTGTCATTGTCAGACCATCTAATATCTCGTTCATCTATGTTGTGTCATTGTCAGACCATCTAATATCCCGTTCCTATCGGTAGTGTCATTGTCATACCATCTAATATCTCGTTCCTCTCTGTAGTGTTATTGTCAGGCCATCTAATGTCCCGTTCCTCCATGTAGTGCCATTGTCAGCCCATCTTATGACCCGTTCCTCTCTGCAGTGTCATTGTCAGACCATCTAATATCTCGTTCCTCCATGAAGTGTCATTGTCAGAGCATCTAATGTCCCGTTCCATCATGTAGTGTCATTGTCAGACCATCTAATATCCCGTTCCTCTTTGTAGTGTCATTGTCAGACCATCTTATATCCCGTTCCTCCATGTAGTGTCATTGTCAGACCATCTCATGTCCCGTTTCTCTCTGTAGTGTCATTGTCAGACCATCTAATATTCCGTTCCTCTTTGCAGTGTCATGGTCAGACCATCTAATATCCCGTTCCTCCATGTAGTGTCATTGTCAGACCATATAATGTCCCGTGTCTCTCTGTAGTGTCATTGCCAGACCATCTAATATCCCGTTTCTCTCTGTAGTGTCATTATCAGACCATCTAATATCCCGTTCCTCCATGTAGTGTCATTGTCAGACCATCTTATATACCGTTTCTCTGTGTAGTGTCATTGTCAGACCATCTAGTGTCCCGTTCCTCTCTGTAGTGTCATTGTCAGACCATCTAATATCCCGTTCCTCTCTGAAGTGTCATTGTCAGGCCATCTAATGTCCCGTTCCTCTATGTAGTGTCATTGTCAGACCATCCAATGTCCCGTTCCTCTTTGAAGTGTCATTGTCAGACCATCTAATGTCCCGTTCCTCTCTGTAGTGTCATTCTTAGACCATCCAATATCCCGTTCCTCCATGAAGTGTCATTGTCAGACCATCTAATGTCCCGTTTCTCTATGTAGTGTCATTGTCAGAGCATCTTATATCCCGTTCCTCTCTGTAGTGTCATTGTCAGACCATCTAATGTCCCGTTCCTATCTGTAGTGTCATTGTCAGACCATCTAATGTCCCGTTCCTCCATGTAGTGTCATTGTCAGGCCATCTAATGTCCCGTTCCTATCTGTAGTGTCATTGTCAGACCATCTTATATCCCGTTCCTTTCTGCAGTGTCATTGTCAGGCCATCTAATGTCCCGTTTCTCTCTGTACTGTCATTGTCAGAGCATCTTATATCCCGTTCCTCCATGAAGTGTCATTGTCAGACCATGTAATGTCCCGTTCCTCCCTGTAGTGTCATTGTCAGACCATCGAATATCTCGTTCCTCCATGTAGTGTCATTGTCAGACCATCTAATGTCCCGTTCCTATCTGTAGTGTCATTGTCAGCCCATCTAATATCCCGTTCCTCACTGTAGTGTCATTGTCAGGCCATCTAATGTGCTGTTCCTCCATGTAGTGTCATTGTCTGACCATATAATATCTCGTTCCTCCATGTAGTGTCATTGGCAGACCATCTAATATCCCGTTCCTCTTTGTAGTGTCATTGTCAGACCATATAATATCCCGTTCCTCCACAAAGTGTCATTGTCAGACCATCTAATGTCCCGTTTCTCTCTGAAGTGTCATTGTCAGACCATCTAATATCCCGTTTCTCTCTGTAGTGTCATTGTCAGACCATCTTATATCCCGTTCCTCCATGTAGTGTCATTGTCAGACCATCTAATATACCGTTTCTCTGTGTAATGTCATTGTCAGACCATCCAATGTCCCGTTCCTCTTTGAAGTGTCATTATCAGACCATCTAATGTCCCGTTCCTCTCTGTAATGTCCTTACTAGACAATCTAATATGCCGTTCCTCCATGTAGTGTCATTGTCAGACCATCTAATGTCCCGGGTCTCTCTGTACTGTCATTGTCAGACCATCTTATATCCCGTTCCTCTCTGTAATGTCATTGTCAGACCATCTAATGTCCCGTTCCTAACTGTAGTGTCATTGTCAGACTATCTAATGTCCCATTACTCTATGTAATGTCATTGTCAGGCCATCTAATGTCCCGTTCCTATCTGTAGTGTCATTGTCAGACCATCTTATATCTCGTTCCTCTCTGTAGTGTTATTGTCAGACCATCTAATGTCCCGTTCCTACATGTAGTGTCACTGTCAGACCACCTAAAATCCCGTTCCTCTTTGTAGTGTCATTGTCAGACCATCTAATATCCCGTTCCTCCATAAAGTATCATTGTCAGACCATCTGATGTCCCTTTCCTCCATGTAGTTTCATTGTCAGACCATCTAATGTCACGTTCCTCCATGTAGTGTTATTGTCAGACCATCTAATGTCCCGTTCCTATCTGTAGTGTCATTGTCATGCCATCTAATATCTCGTTCCTCCATGTAGTGTCATTGTCAGACCATCTAATGTCCCGTTTCTCTCTGTAGTGTCATTGTCAGACCATCTAATATCTCGTTCCTCTTTGTAGTGCCATTGTCAGACCATCTAAAATCCCGTTCCTCCATATAGTGTCATTGTCAGACCATCTAATGTCCCGTTTCTCAATGTAGTGTCATTGTCAGACCATCTTATATCCCGTTCCTCTTTGTAGTGTCATTGTCAGACCATCTAATATCTCGTTCCTCCATGTAGTGTCATTGTCAGACCATCTAATGTCCCGTTTCTCTCTGTAGTGTCATTGTCAGACCATCTAATATCCCGTTTCTATCTGTAGTGTCATTGTCAGACCATCTAATATCTCGTTCCTCCATGTAGTGTCATTGTCAAACCATCTAATATACCGTTTCTCTGTGTAGTGTCATTGTCAGACCATCTAATGTCCCGTTCCTCTCTGTAGTGTCATTGTCAAACCATCTAATATCCCGTTCCTCTCTGTAGTGTCATTGTCAGCCATCCAATGTCCCGTTCCTCTTTGAAGTGTCATTGTCAGACCATCTAATGTCCCGTTCCTCTCTGTAGTGTCATTCTTAGACACTCTAATATCCCGTCCCTCAATGAAGTGTCATTGTCAGACCAACTAATGTCCCGTTTCTCTCTGTAGTATCATTGTCAGAGCATCTTATATCCCGTTCCTCTCTGAAGTGTGATTGTCAGACCATCTAATGTCCCGTTCCTATATGTAGTGTCATTGTCAGACCATCTAATGTCCCGTTCCTCCATGTAGTGTCATTGTCAGGCCATCTTATGTCCCGTTCCTATCTGTAGTGTCATTGTCAGACCATCTTATATCTCGTTCCTCTCTGCAGTGTCATTGTCAGACCATCTAATGTCCCGTTCCTCCATGTTGTGTCATTGTCAGACCACCTAAAATTCCGTACCTCTTTGTAGTGTCATTGTCAGACCATCTGATATCTCGTTCCCCTCTGTAGTGTCATTGTCAGACCATCTAATATCCCATTCCTCTCTGTAGTGTCATTGTCAGACCATCTAATATCTCGTTCCTCCGTGTAGTGCCATTGTCAGACCATCTAATATTTCGTTCCTCCATGTAGTGTCATTGTCAGACCATCTAATGTCCCGTTCGTCCTTGTAGTGTTATTGTCAGACCATCTTATGTCCCGTTCCTCCATGTAGTGTCATTGTCAGACCATCTAATGTCCCGTTCGTCTCTGTAGTGTCATTGTCAGACTATTTAATGTCCCGTTCCTCCATGTAGTGCCATTGTCAGACCATCTAATAAATCGTTCCTCCATGTAGTGTCATTGTCAGACCATCTGATGTCCCGTTTCTCTCTGTAGTGTCATTGTCAGACCATCTAATATCCCGTTCCTCTATGTATTGTCATTGTCAGACCATCTAATGTCCCGTTTCTCTCTATAAGGTCATTGACAGACCATCTAATATCTTGCTCCCCCATGAAGTGTCATTGTCAGACCATCTCATGTCCCGTTCCTCCAAGTAGTGGCAATGTCAGACCATCTAATATCCCGTCCCTCCAAGTAATGTCATTGTCAGACCATCAAATCTCCCGTTCCTCTATGTAGTGTCATTGTCAGACCATCTAACATCCCATTCATCTCTGCAGTGTCATTGTCAGACCATCTAATATCCCGTTCCTCTCTGCAGTGTCATTGTCATACCATCTAATATCTCGTTCCTCCATGAAGTGTCATTGTCAGACCATCTGATGTCCCGTTCCTATCTGTAGTGTCATTGTCAGACCATCTAATATCCCGTTCCTCCATGTAGTGTCATTGTCAGACCATCTAATGTCCCGTTTCTCTCTGTAGTGTCATTGTCAGACCATCTTATGTCCCGTTCCTCCATGTAGTGTCATTGTCAGACCATCTAATGTCCCGTTCCTCTCTGTAGTGTCATTGTCAGACCATCTGATGTCCCGTTCCAATCTGTAGTGTCATTGTCAGCCCATCTAATATCCCGTTCCTCCAAGTAATGTCATTGTCAGACCAGCAAATCTTCCCTTCCTCTCTGTAGTGTCATTGTCAGACCATCTAATACCCCGTTCTTCCAAGTAGTGTCATTGTCAGACCATCTAATATCCCGTGCCTCTCTGTAGTGTCATTGTCATACCATCTAATATCTCGTTCCTCCATGAAGTGTCATTGTCAGATCATCTGATGTCCCGTTCCTATATGTAGTGTCATTGTCAGACCATCTAATATCCCGTTCCTCCATGTAGTGTCATTGTCAGACCATCTAATATCCCGTTCCTCTCAGTAGTGTCATTGTCAGACCATCTTATATCCCGTTCCTCCATGTATTGTCATTGTCAGACCATCTAATATCTCGTTCCTCTCTGTAGTGTCATTGTCAGACCATCTGATGTCCCGTTCCACTCTGTAGTGTCATTGTAAGACCATATAATATCTTGCTCCCCCATGAAGTGTCATTGTCAGACCATCTCATGTCCCGTTCCTCCAAGTAGTGTCATTGTCAGACCATCTAATATCCCGTCCCTCCAAGTAATGTCATTGTCAGACCATCAAATCTCCCGTTCCTCTATGTAGTGTCATTGTCAGACCATCTAACATCCCATTCATCTCTGCAGTGTCATTGTCAGACCATCTAATATCCCGTTCCTCTCTGCAGTGTCATTGTCATACCATCTAATATCTCGTTCCTCCATGAAGTGTCATTGTCAGACCATCTGATGTCCCGTTCCTATCTGTAGTGTCATTGTCAGACCATCTAATATCCCGTTCCTCCATGTAGTGTCATTGTCAGACCATCTAATGTCCCGTTTCTCTCTGTAGTCTCTGTCAGACCATCTTATGTCCCGTTCCTCCATGTAGTGTCATTGTCAGACCATCTAATGTCCCGTTCCTCTCTGTAGTGTCATTGTCAGACCATCTGATGTCCCGTTCCAATCTGTAGTGTCATTGTCAGCCCATCTAATATCCCGTTCCTCCAAGTAATGTCATTGTCAGACCAGCAAATCTCCCGTTCCTCTCTGTAGTGTCATTGTCAGACCATCTAATACCCCGTTCTTCCAAGTAGTGTCATTGTCAGACCATCTAATATCTCGTGCCTCTCTGTAGTGTCATTGTCATACCATCTAATATCTCGTTCCTCCATGAAGTGTCATTGTCAGATCATCTGATGTCCCGTTCCTATATGTAGTGTCATTGTCAGACCATCTAATATCCCGTTCCTCCATGTAGTGTCATTGTCAGACCATCTAATATCCCGTTCCTCTCAGTAGTGTCATTGTCAGACCATCTTATATCCCGTTCCTCCATGTATTGTCATTGTCAGACCATCTAATATCTCGTTCCTCTCTGTAGTGTCATTGTCAGACCATCTGATGTCCCGTTCCACTCTGTAGTGTCATTGTAAGACCATATAATATCTTGCTCCCCCATGAAGTGTCATTGTCAGACCATCTCATGTCCCGTTCCTCCAAGTAGTGTCATTGTCAGACCATCTAATATCCCGTCCCTCCAAGTAATGTCATTGTCAGACCATCAAATCTCCCGTTCATCTCTGCAGTGTCATTGTCAGACCATCTAATATCCCATTCATCTCTGCAGTGTCATTGTCAGACCATCTAATATCCCGTTCCTCTCTGCAGTGTCATTGTCATACCATCTAATATCGCGTTCCTCCATGAAGTGTCATTGTCAGACCATCTGATGTCCCGTTTCTATCTGTAGTGTCATTGTCAGACCATCTAATATCCCGTTCCTCCATGTAGTGTCATTGTCAGACCATCTAATGTCCCGTTCGTCCATGTAGTGTCATTGTCAGACCATCTTATGTCCCGTTCCTCCATGTAGTGTCATTGTCAGACCATCTAATGTCCCGTTTATCTCAGAAGTGTCATTGTCAGACCATCTAATGTCCCGTTCCTCTCTGTAGTGTCATTGTCAGACCATCAGATGTCCCGTTCCTCTCTGTAGTGTCATTGTCATACCATCTAATATCTCGTTCCTCCATGAAGTGTCATTGTCAGACCATCTGATGTCCCGTTCCTATCTGTAGTGTCATTGTCAGACCATCTAATATCCCGTTCCTCCATGTAGTGTCATTGTCAGACCATCTAATATCCCGTTCCTCTCTGTAGTGTCATTGTCAGATCATATAATATCCCGTTCCTTTCTGTAGTGTCATTGCTAGACCATCTAATATCCTGTTCCTCCAAGTAATGTCATTGTCAGACCATCCAATGTCCCGTTCCTCTCTGTAGTGTCATTGTCAGACCATCTGATGTCCCGTTCCACTCTGTAGTGTCATTGTAAGACCATATAATATCTTGCTCCCCCATGAAGTGTCATTGTCAGACCATCTCATGTCCCGTTCCTCCAAGTAGTGTCATTGTCAGACCATCTAATATCCCGTCCCTCCAAGTAATGTCATTGTCAGACCATCCAATGTCCCGTTCCTCTCTGAAGTGTCATTGTCAGACCATCTAATATCCCGTTCCTCCATGTAGTGTCATTGTCAGACCATCTCATGTCCCGTTCCTCCAAGTAGTGTCATTGTCAGACCATCTAATATCCCGTCCCTCCAAGTAATGTCATTGTCAGACCATCAAATCTCCCGTTCCTCTCTGTAGTTTCATTGTCAGACCATCTAATATCCCATTCATCTCTGCAGTGTCATTGTTAGACCATCTAATATCCCGTTCCTCTCTGCAGTGTCATTGTCATACCATCTAATATCTCGTTCCTCCATGAAGTGTCATTGTCAGACCATCTGATGTCCCGTTCCTATCTGTAGTGTCATTGTCAGACCATCTAATATCCCGTTCCTCCATGCAGTGTCATTGTCAGACCATCTAATGTCCCGTTCGTCCATGTAGTGTCATTGTCAGACCATCTTATGTCCCGTTCCTCCATGTAGTGACATTGTCAGACCATCTGATCTCCCGTTCCTGTCTTTAGAGTCATTGTCAGACCATCTAATATCCCGTTACTCTCTGTAGTGTCATTGTCAGACCTTATAATATCCCGTTCCTCTCCGTAGTTTCATTGTCAGACCATCTGATGTCCCGTTCCTCTCTGTAGTGTCATTCTCAGACCATCTTATATCTCGTTCCTCTCTGCAGTGTCATTGTCAGACCATCTAATGTCCCGTTCCTCCATGTAGTGCCATTGTCAGACCATCTAATATCCCGTTCCTCCATGTAGTGTCATTATCAGGCCATCTAATATCCCGTTCCTCTCTGCAGTGTCATTGTCAGACCATCTTATATCTCGTTCCTCCATGTAGTGTCATTGTCTGACCATCTACTGTCCCGTTCCTCCATGTAGTGTCATTGTCATACCATCTTATGTTCCGTTCCTCCATGTAGTGTCATTGTCAGACCATCTAATGTCATGTTCCTCTCTGTAGTGTCATTGTCAGACCATCTAATATCTCGTTCCTCCATGTAGGGCCATTGTCAGACCATCTGATGTTCCAGTCCTATCTGTAGTGTCATTGTCAGATCATCTAATATCTCGTTCCTCTCTGTAGTGTCATTGTCAGACCATCTAATATCCCGTTCCTCCGAGAAGTGTCATTGGCAGACCATCTTATATCCCGTTCCTCCAAGTTGTGTCATTGTCAGACCATCTAATGTCCCGTTCCTCTCTGTAGTGTCATTGTCAGACCATCTAATATCCCGTTCCTCTCAGTAGTGTCCTTGTCAGACCATCTTATATCCCATTCCACCATGTATTGTCATTGTCAGACCATCTAATATCTCGTTCCTCTCTGTAGTGTCATTGTCATACCATCTAATATCTCGTTCCTCCATGAAGTGTCATTGTCAGACCATCTGATGTCCCGTTCCTATCTGTAGTGTCATTGTCAGACCATCTAATATCCCGTTCCTCCATGTAGTGTCATTGTCAGACCATCTAATATCCCGTTCCTCTCTGTAGTGTCATTGTCAGATCATATAATATCCCGTTCCTTTCTGTAGTGTCATTGCTAGACCATCTAATATCCTGTTCCTCCAAGTAATGTCATTGTCAGACCATCCAATGTCCCGTTCCTCTCTGTAGTGTCATTGTCAGACCATCTGATGTCCCGTTCCACTCTGTAGTGTCATTGTAAGACCATATAATATCTTGCTCCCCCCATGAAGTGTCATTGTCAGACCATCTTATGTCCCGTTCCTCCAAGTAGTGTCATTGTCAGACCATCTAATATCCCGTCCCTCCAAGTAATGTCATTGTCAGACCATCAAATCTCCCGTTCCTCTCTGTAGTGTCATTGTCAGACCATCTAATATCCCATTCATCTCTGCAGTGTCATTGTCAGACCATCTAATATCCCGTTCCTCTCTGCAGTGTCATTGTCATACCATCTGATATCTCGTTCCTCCATGAAGTGTCATTGTCAGACCATCTGATGTCCCGTTCCTGTCTGTAGTGTCATTGTCAGACCATCTAATATCCCGTTCCTCCATGAAGTGTCATTGTCAGACCATCTAATGTCCGTTCGTCCATGTAGTGTCATTGTCAGACCATCTTATGTCCCGTTCCTCCATGTAGTGTCATTGTCAGACCATCTAATGTCCCGTTCCTCTCTGTAGTGTCATTGTCAGACCATCTGATGTCCCGTTCCTCTCTGTAGTGTCATTGTCAGCCCATCTAATATCCCGTTCCTCCAAGTAATGTCATTGTCAGACCATCAAATCTCCCGTTCCTCTCTGTAGTGTCATTGTCAGACCATCTAATACCCCGTTCTTCCAAGTAGTGCCATTGCCAGACCATCTAATATCCCGTGCCTCTCTGTAGTGTCATTGTCATACCATCTAATATCTCGTTCCTCCATGAAGTGTCATTGTCAGACCATCTGATGTCCCGTTCCTATCTGTAGTGTCATTGTCAGACCATCTTATATCCCGTTCCTCCATGTAGTGTCATTGTCAGACCATCTAATATCCCGTTCCTCTCTGTAGTGTCATTGTCAGATCATATAATATCCCGTTCCTTTCTGTAGTGTCATTGCTAGACCATCTAATATCCTGTTCCTCCAAGTAATGTCATTGTCAGACCATCCAATGATCCGTTCCTCTCTGTAGTGTCATTGTCAGACCATCTAATATCCCGTTCCTCCATGTAGTGTCATTGTCAGACCATCTCATGTCCCGTTCCTCCAAGTAGTGTCATTGTCAGACCATCTAATATCCCGTCCCTCCAAGTAATGTCATTGTCAGACCATCAAATCTCCCGTTCCTCTCTGTAGTGTCATTGTCAGACCATCTAATATCCCATTCATCTCTGCAGTGTCATTGTCAGACCATCTAATATCCCGTTCCTCTATGCAGTGTCATTGTCATACCATCTAATATCTCGTTCCTCCATGAAGTGTCATTGTCAGACCCTCTGATGTCCCGTTCCTATCTGTAGTGTCATTGTCAGACCATCTAATATCCCGTTCCTCCATGAAGTGTCATTGTCAGACCATCTAATGTCCCGTTCGTCCATGTAGTGTCATTGTCAGACCATCTTATGTCCCTCTCCTCCATGTAGTGTCATTGTCAGACCATCTGGTCTCCCGTTCCTGTCTGTAGAGTCATTGTCAGACCATCTAATATCCCGTTACTCTCTGTAGTGTCATTGTCAGACCATCTTATATCCCGTTCCTCTCCGTAGTGTCATTGTCAGACCATCTAACGTCCCGTTCCTCTCTGTAGTGTCATTGTCAGACCATCTTATGTCCCTTTACTCTCTGTAGTGTCATTGTCAGACCATCTAATATCCCGTTCCTCTATGTAGTGTCATTGTCAGACCATCTAATGTCCCGTTCCTCCATGTAGTGTCATTGTCAGACCATCTAATATCTCGTTTCTCCATGTAGGATCATTGTCAGACCATCTAATGTCCCGTTCCTCCATGTAATGTCATTGTCAGACCATCTAATGTCCCGTTTTTCTCTGAAGTGTCATTGTCAGACCATCTGATGTCCCGTTCCTCCACGTATTGTCATTGTCAGGCCATCTAATGTCCCGTTCCTGTCTGTAGTGTCATTGTCAGACCATTTAATGTCCGTTCCTCCAAGCAGTGTCATTCCAGACCATCTTATGTCCCTTTCCCTTCTGTAGTGTCATAGTCAGACCACCTTTAGACCTTTTCCCCTTTTTAGTGTCATTGCTTGGCCACCTAAACTCCCGTTCCTCTATGTAGTGTCATTGTTAGACTATCTCATATCCCGTTCCTCGCTGTAATGTCTTGTGAGACCAACAATGTTCCCGTTCCTCGCGACATGCCAGAACGCAGAAAGTAGCAGAGAAGAAAGCAGCGATATGTATGTCATTCGCCAGATAGCCTTCTGCTTTCTGTCTCATGTACACTATATCATTTAATTGACATGCAGGTGGGAAGTTTGTGGAACTAATAAGTCTGTACTCGTTATTTTGCTCAAAGTATTAATTATTACTGGATAGTTTGAAGGGGTGGGGGTTGGGGCGTTGCTATTGTTGCTGTTGTTGCTGTTTTTACTATCATGTCATGTAAGGTGTATCTTAGACCAAAGGAGTTGGAGTGCAGAACATGCTATTTCTCTGCTACTGCAAAGTCATTATCTTACGGGCAAGAAGATAGAATTTAGTATAATTGGCCAGCCCACTCTGAGGCTCGAGCTGCCTTTCAAGCAAAAGAAAAAATAGGTTTTGATGTAGCCTTGCCCACAGTTTATAAATGAAATGAAAAGGTCCATAAGTTTCTTTTTTATATTTAGTTTTATGGCCCTTTCAAGATTATTCCACTTATTTTGAGTCCGCCGTTAATCAGAGGTGGACGATATCAGGAGAACCCGGAGTTAAACCTGAACTTCCGTTGCAGTACTTCGCGATTTTTGTTTTTCAATAATTATCAGGAATACTTTGGAAATACATTAAAAAACTCATTTATCATATATCATTCCACTTATCCAAAACGGATTATATAAAGTGCCATCAGAATCGGACTTAAGGTGTTATAACTTCTGAGTATCAAATTAACAAAAAAAAAAATAATAATTTACAGGTAGACTATATAAATTTGACAACACTTAGCTTAAATTGTCATAACATGTGGCAAGGAAAAACCTGGTATTCTATGCTATGTATGTGACACGAGAGATTGTTCTGTTCTGTTATATATAGTATCATGCCTATATGTTGATTCGTAAAACATTATTCTTTTGAAATAAATATGTTTAATCCAATTCTCACATCTCTGGTACATGTATTGGCATCAAATGGCACAAAAGGACTTACATTCCCATAAAATATCGTTGTCAGAATTGACAGTTTTATCATCAAAGATTATTTTATTTAAGAATCGTAACCAGAATTTCTTTTCAGAAACTCAACTTTAAGCATAAAATGTTTTGTTTTTTAACCGATTTTCAAATCACAGAAACACGCCAATATATTTTGGACTCCCTTAAACCCCACTTCCATATAGTAAAACTGGGTTTACAGGGTTATACATTATTTTCTTATATCTGTTAAAAACATATATTTTGGTACTCGTTAGAATCGCCTCGAAGAGTTCCCACAATCTCTGTTTTGAGCATATAACAGAAAAGTTACCGCGTTCGACTTTAATATGATCGAGAGGTTGCAATTGTCAGTTCAAATCGGGCCACCGATGGCGAGATGTGTCCTTGGGCGAGACAATTAATGACACCGCCCCTCTCCACCCACGTGTAAATGGGTAGCAGTAACGAAAAATTCACTACCTCTTTCGTGATACCACCCGGAATGAGCGCAATCTTGCCTACCTAGGCATTGTTTTCTCATGTAGATGTATTTTCTCATATAGTCGTATTTCCTATTTAAGCGCCTGATAGCAGTTCTCCGAGATAGTCTTTAGTTTTTCCGACTTAGTCGTAATTCCCGTTTAGTCGCCTCACATGAGTGACATACTGACAGAATGGAGAAACTTGCAGTATTTGGTGACTCTTATGTTCACAGGATGGGACAAGCTCGCTTGAACATCCACGCCCTGGGCGTTGATGTTAGGTACTTCGGAGTTCCTCGGAGTTGACTCTCTCTGTGCCAAGAAACACCATAAATGGACAGAACTGAAGAACTCATCTCCAACACAGGTCTTCTTGCACGTTGGTGGAAACTCCATCGATACCAAAACACCTGAGGGGACCTTAGTAGCTGACATAATTAGCATGCGGGATGAACTGTTGGAGGCAGGTGTACGACGGGTTTTTGTGGGCGAAATTTTACCAAGAGGAGATGTTTCGAGATCTCGTGATCCGGACCTGACAGTGGCGGTGTACGATGAAAAGAGGAAGACCATCAATCGAGCTCTCCAGAGACGTCTTGGTCGGTGGTTCATACACTTCTTTATCGCCATTGCATTCCGGCCCACCCCTCTTGTGAATGCGGGTCCATCGCCATTGTACAGCAGGGATCTGGTCCATCTCTCAGAGAAGCGAGGTCTAAAGGAGTATCGGAAGGGCATCAAGCGAGCTTTCCTACAGTCGGAGTAGACTTCACTCCATCCACAAATGGCCCTTTTCAGGGCCCACAAATATTTCCAAAGAGAACCTTTATAATGTAATCACTTACGAGCCTCGACCAATGCATCAGTTCATTACCCCCTCCACACACATCAGCACGCCCATTCCGGCTTGGAGATTTTTTTTTCATGGTGCTTCCAAGCAGAGCTTAAACTAGCCTCACATGAGCACTGGTAAACCACTTAAACGGACTGAGCCTGTCCAGCAGAAATGGCGCGTCAGACCAACAGATGCATATAAGCCCATTTGGCTTCATGGACGACAGGCTTAAGATGTCATTTCATCGTAATATTGGGTGAAGTCACACAAATATTGGAAGCAACGTCTCTAAGCACGGCGCACATGCCTAAAATGTCCACGAGGGCGTATGGCAGTAAAAAAGAAAAGTAAAGTGTGTTGACAGGGAAGTTAAACTTCAATTCAAACAAAGCAATGCGTTCAATCGCAAACACGCAGGCTAATCCCACCCATTTTACCACGTAAAGCACTCTGTGACATTCCCTCGAAGGGGTCTCGAGTTTAAGCAGAAAATCCGGCTTATTTCGATTACACCGTATTTCTTTTTTTTTTTTTTTTTTTTAACATACTCAGCCTTTTGTTTTCTACGAACACAGTAGCAGATATACCCCAGCTATATTAAAATACAGGTGTGGTTATGTCACTTCACCGGGTGAGGGGGGGGGGGAGGGGGGGGGGTTGAAGTGAATGTGCCTTAAGGGAACGGAAATCAAGATTTATCACATGTTTAAATTTCAAAGTTTATTCTCCGATAGCCAGCCCCTTGCTACCCGGCTAGCACGTGATAGCGGGCCGACAGCGAAACGACGTTACCACGTCGTATCGCTGTCGACCCGACGCTGCCCCTGAAATTCTTTGCTGGCTGGATATTTCTGGAAACTTTTATAATTTATAAATTTCGAGTATGTAGATACACTAGCAGCACGGAAATAGGGATGCGATTCTGCTACATTTCATGGAAGGGACACCATAGGGGTTCAAAGTGTCTCGAGTAAGCAGTTCGTAGAAAATCTGGACTATTTTACGTGAACACAAATGCTAATCACCTTTACCCGGCCGGGGATCGAACCCGGCCCACCAGATCGACAGGCCAACACTCCCGCAAGGCAGTACAAGTGTGCTATATACCTATACCCTATGACATATATTTGAACTTTTATCATACATTCATGCCCCCCGCCCATACGGGCTTGAAGAAATATATGGGCTGCGCGATGCTTCCACGCAGAGCTGATTCCGGCCCGCACACTAGTACTGGTAAACCGCTTTGAGGATCTAAGCCTGTCCAGGAACCGCGATGCGAGGCGGACCGTCCATGCTAATAAACCCTATTGGTTTCATTTGGCGACAGGGCTTGAGGTGTCATTTCATCTCAGTGTCGGGTAAAAGTCCCACAAAATTGGAAGCAACGTCTCCAAAATGACATTTACGGTGTTTATGGGGACGTTAAACCTCAAATCAACCAACCAACCGTGAAATGAAGACCTCCCCCCCCCAAACCCCACTTCATATAGAGAAAACTGGGGTTTACGGATGTATACATTACCTTTCTTATCTCTGCTCCAAGACATAGGTTTTGGGTACTCGTAAGAACCGCACCCACAGCATATGTTTCGAGCATTTGTAAGAAAAAAAAACGGATTTTTATCAGAAAAAGTAGCGCACTGATGAGTTATCATAATGATATTTAATATACCGATTTTCTTTTTTTTTTTAAGATAATCACAACTGGAAAACTTTATATGTTTATTGAGGATATAAAAATCCTAGCTACATTGAAATATGGGCGTGGTCGTGTCAAATCCCCTGATTAGGGGCGCATTCGAGGTAAATATGACTTACGGGAACGGTAAAATCGACTTTTTGTCGCATGTTGAATTTTCAATTTACGGAGACGGGACCTCGGTTTTAATACTCATCCGATAGAGAGAGAGAGAGAGAGAGAGAGAGAGAGAGAGAGAGAGAGAGAGAGAGAGAGAGAGAGAGAGAGAGAGAGAGAGAGAGATGGGTTCAAGAAGGAATACTCAACCTGTATAGAACGATTTCTTCGATGAACAGGCCTCGGTAGCTAACTCAGATGCGCGTCTGACTGGTTGATCACCAGGAGGACGCGGGTTCAATACCTGCCGAGGTCGTCAACATTCCATTGTGGAGATTGATCATGAAATCTTTTCTACGGTCATTATCTCCCTTCCGCTGATTCAAGAAGGGCAGTTGTCAGTTTCTGGTGAGAAGAATGTGCACTGTACTGGTTAGCCGCTTACGTATAAGCCTGATCAGGAAAGGTGATCAGGTAAACTGACAGGCTCAACAATTGACTGGGCCGTTAAAACAAATTCCATGAACTGGCCCACAAACAAAGTGGAAAAGAGACGGCGAAATGGAGAAGGCAAGAAGGAAGAAGGGTTGGGGGGTGGGGGGTGGGGGGGGGGGGGTGGGGGCGGAAACGGCTGAGGAGAGGAAAACAGGGAGGGAGGGGAGAAAACAATGCTCTGTAACCATCTCTGCAGCGCTTTGGTTATAAAGCCTTGTAATAGGTCAAGACGTCTTCATTCCCACTCCACTTTCTACCTTCCCTGTTCCATTTCTCGTCCCTACTATCCCTTGTACTCGACTCCTGAAAGGTCAAAAGCCTGTAGGTTTATAGTGCTGAAGTTTTACACAAATTCAGGGCCGTTGGTTAGATCCTTTGTACAGATATTTTCTCATTGTGTTGGCCAAGTTCTGCAACGGAACGTCAGGTGTTTTATCTACGGGTACTCCGGTTTTCGCCCACCTCTGATTAACGATCGGCTCGATATGAGTGAAATAATCTTGAAAGGGTAAAACCAAAAAAAAAAAAATCTCATTCTGTTGATCGTTGTAAAAGTGCAGTTGCATCTGTAGTTATTAACTTATAAGTACATTTCACTCAATGAAATGTGAATCAAATAGATGATTTCAATTAATACGCTAACACCGTTGAAATAGGGGTGTGCTTATGTCACATTCTCTTTAAAGGGTCCCATTTCGGGTGGAAATGTCTAACGGCCGGGAACGACCAAACTGAGATTCTGTCACATGTTGATTTTCAATAGTTGTCTCCGATTTCCACCCCCTTATTTTCCGAAAACCGTTATGATCATCGATTAAGGAGATAGACAAGTTGCACGGAAAAGGGGTGGCTACATTAAAATAGGGGTGTGAATGTGTCACATCCTCGGGTGAGGTAACAATTGGCGGTAAATATGTCTTCCACGAAGGGTAAATTCCAGATAGTGTCACATGTTGAATTTACAATACTTTTTCTCAGAACTTCATTCCTTTTCTTTTTTTCTCGAAACTCAATTTTTTATCGAATATATGGATACCCTGCCTACATCGAAATAGGCTTAAGATTGTGTCACACCACCTGCTTAGGGGCAAAATTGGGGGTACATATGTCTTGCGGGTACGGTAAAATCTAGATCTTGCCACGTTGAATTTCCAACATACTTTTCAGATACTCAGCCCCTTATTTTCTAGAAACCTTTATGTTTATCGAGTAGATAGTTACCCTGGCTATATCAGAATATGGGTGCGATTGTGTCACATCCCCTGGTTAAGACCAATTGGGGGTCACATTGACCGGTTAGGGGCAAATGAGGGGTAAATATGTCTTGCGGAAACGGTAAAAATCGAGATATTATCACATATTGAATTTTTAATTTGTTCCTCCGATATCCAGCCCCTTATTTTCTTGTATCCTTTATGTTTATCGAGTAGATAGATACCCTATCTATATCTATTTTAAGTATAGTTGAGGTTGTGTCACATGCCTTTGTTAGGTGCGACTTTGGTGGTGGGGGGGGGGGGGGGGGTGCGGTAAAGTTGAAATTTTTTCATATGTTGAATTTTCAGTATGTTTTCTCTGATACTCAGTCCCTTATTTTCTGGACACCTTTATGCTGCTTATCGAGTAGAAAACTACCCTAGCTTTACTAAAATGCGGGACATGGTCGTGCCACATCCCCTGGTTGGGGCCAGATAGGGGTAAATATATGTTTTGCGGGAACGGTTAAATCGAAATTTTGTCACGTTGAGTGAGTGAGTGAGTGTTTGTGTTTTACGTCCCACCAACAGCTAAGGTCATACGGAGACGGGACCTCGATTTAAAGACTCATCCGAAAGTCTGGAGAAGCCCGGGATCGATCCTGCGACCCCTGGTTTACAAGGCGAGTAGCGTAACCACTACACCACAGAGGCTTCTTTTGTCACGTTGAATTTTCAACGTTTTCTCTGATACCCAGCCCCTTATTTTCCGGGATTTTTTTTGTTATTTGAGTAGGCAGATACCCTAGCTGTATTAAAATAGTGATGTGGTTGTGTCACATCCCCTGGTTAGGGGCCATTGGGGGGGGGGGAGGGTAAATAAGTCTTACCGAGCGGTAAAATCGAGCTTTGTCACGTTGAATCTTCATTATGTTTTATCCGATACTCAGCCCCTTATTTTCTGGAACCTTTATGTCTATCGAGTAGATGAATTCCCTAGCTAGACACAATAAAATATGGGTATGGTTATGTCACAGCCCGTGGTAAGGGGCTGTATTTGTTCACATGTTGAATTTTCAGTTTGTTTTCTTCGATATCCAGCCCCTTATTTTCTGGGAAACGTTATAATTATCGATTAAGTAGAAACAAGCTGTATGGAAATAGGGATGTGATTGTGTCACATTCCCTGGAAGGGCTCCCATATGGGTTCAAACTGTGTCAAATAAGTAGAAAATTATGACTGTTTTTAATATAACATATTGCAATATTTTTTGCTCGATTCACTTGTTCATCCCATAATTTCATCAACATGTATGTTTGTTGTCTTTTTGTCATTTTGTTTGTTCAAATGGCGTTTTGATTGTTGTGAATAAGTTTATGTCGTTCGAAAATGGCAAAATGTACCCTTAAGTATAGGTTATATGATTTTTGTGAAAGCGGGTTCTTGTTAGAGGAACATGCTGTTTATCTGTTGCAGTCTTTTATTTCTTAATCTAAAACCAGCGTTTTTGCATTTATATAAATAAACGAATCGCTTTTCCAATCACGAGTAGAGTATAATTTAGCCATTATTTGGCACTAAGCAACTACGAACTCGAACTGGGCCGAAATTGTTTGTCGCGATTCGAATGCAAGGGAGTAATCATTATTCTCACTACCGTACGGAAAAAGTTACTGTTCGCGGTCTTGATTTCGGTTAACAATTACCGGAATCAAGATTCCGGCAGTTTTCATGTTCTGCAAAGCGCCTGATCTTTTTGAACCGAGTTATTTAGGCGCTGTTTTGTGTTGCAACAGCAGATGCGGCCGGTCTGAAGTTAGTCCTGTACAACAAGACCCTACTGACGTTCAATCACTCCGTAGGAAAGCAGCGTAGCGTAATGTATGGAAGGTCATGAGTTCAGGACTAGTCTGAAGTATGCTATCTAGTTTTTAATCCATGTTTGAATTAAAGGACTGCAATGTAATTCGATTCACACATGAACTGAATTTATTGCTTTCCTGCCAATCCTGGCTGTTGTCACCCGTACACCTGGCACTTGGATGGGTTGAACTCCATGTCCCATTGGTCCTCCCACTTAGTCTGTCCAGGTCATTCTGTAGCACAGTTCCGTCTTCTGTACCTCCAATTGTCAAGTGAAAGGCTGTGTCATCTGCAAACAGACGCACCTGTGATGACAGCTCAGTCAGCATGTCATTGATATAGACTAGGAAGAGGCCCCAGCACTGAGCCCTGAGGTTACAGGGACTGAACCCGATTCCTCGCCATCAAGTAATACCATCTAGGACCAGTTTCCCAGGAAGGCACGGATCCAGGATAGTGCAGTACCCTGATTCCATACTGATGGAGCTTCCAAAGGAGTTTGGAGTGATTAACTTTATCAAAACCTCGATGAGAGATTTCCACAAAGTCCTTATGTCAGACCTTGCTACTGCAGATCCACGCATAGGTGGATTAGCTCATGGCTCTCTGGGCGCTCACAACAAGTTGTACTTGATGGCCAAGCGTCTGATCCAGTCCCTGTTTTATCTGGAGTCCCCCAAGGTTCGGTCCTTGGACCGGTCCTTTTCTTGGTTTTCATTAATGATCTCCCCGATAATATCAGGTCATCTGTCCGTTTGTTTGCTGATGATTGTGTCCTGTATAGGAACATATATTCTCCTTCTGACTGTCTTATTTTACAAGATGACCTGGATCAACTTGCACAGTGGGAGGCCGATTGGCAAATGAAGTTCAGTGTGGCCAAATGTCACTCAATGAGAGTGTCACGACACCCTCCGGACAAGCAAATTAAGTTTGACTATACTCTTCACCAGCAAGTTTTGGAGCATGTTCAATCCGCCAAATATCTTGGTATCACCATCACAGACGATCTTGATTGGGGTCAACATATCTCAGAGATTACATCTAAAGCAACTAGGACTTTGGGATTCCTTAGACGGAACTTGGCTTTTGCACCTAGGCAGACAAAGGATGTTGCATATAAAACATTGGTTCGCCCTCAACTCGAATATGCATCACCCATTTGGCACCCCTATGTTAAAACTCAGACTCAGCAGGTGGAGAAGGTGCAGAGGACAGCTGCTCGATGGACCTGTAGGCGATGGCGAAATAGAAGTAGCGTCGGTGACATGCTTAATGAGCTAGAGTGGCCGTCCCTGGAGGCCCGTTGTGAGCAGTCCTCTTTAACCTTCTTCTACAAGATACACTCTGATTCAGTGTCTATTGATAAAGATAGGTATTTGACCCCTGTAACACTGTAGACCCAAACAAGGGCATCAAAAGTAAACGACTCACAATATCGTAGATACCAGTCCTATAGTGATGCCCTGAAGAACTCGTTTTTTCCTAGAACTATTCCCCAATGGAATAGTCTTCCCTCCTCTGCGGTGAATGCCAAGTCCGCAGAAGAGTTCAAAGCCCGCACAGTGTAAGATTGGGACTCAGAGGTATGCGTTTTAGGATACCTCTGTTATGCAGATTGTAAATAGTTTTAAGGACGCATCCAGTGCCTCTCTTTTTTTTTTTTTCAGCTAAATTCTAAATTTAGCCACCCAATCAACTGAGGTAATGGCCAGATATGACCGACTCAGTATAAGAAGATAGATAGATAGATGCAGACATCCACATACTGTGGAAGGAGTTTGTCACTAAACACCAGCAAGGTATTGACACTTGTATTCCTACTCGACAAGCCAAAACACGTAATGGCCTCCCATTGATAGAGAAATCCACCGCCTCATGCGCAGGAGAGATAGGCACTACAAGCGTTAGACAAGGTCTAGTCGACCTACTGACCAGAAAAAGTTCCTAGAATATAAACACCTGGTGTGCCATGTATCTGAAAGGGCCTATGAAAGGTACATCGGTGATATACTTGGAATGAACCAATCAACAGATGACCCTGATAGTCCCATCAAGGTCAACACCAAGAAACTATACTCCCTACTAAAACACTCAAAGCAGGACAACAGCGGCATATCATCCCTAAAGGCTAATGGACAGACTCACACATCAGATGTATACAAAGCAAACACTCTCAACCAGCAATTTCAATCAGTTTTCAGTCCCAAGTCCCCCATAAGTTTGAAAGCCCTTACCCAAATGACTCTGCAGGACCTGCATGATTCCGGAGTCGCCCAGCCCTTTCAGCCCAGCCCTTATACGAATATGCCTGATATTCAAATCTCAGCCAATGGTATTGAATGCCTTCTTAAAAAGCTCAACCCCCATAAGGCATCAGGTCCAGACCAGCTGAAACCTATAGTACTTCAAAACCTCCACAAAGAGCTAGCCCCAATCCTCCAAATAATTTTCCAAAAGTCTATTGACTAGGGAAAATTGCCCACCATATGGAAAGAGGCCAACGTATCCCCCATATTCAAAAAGGGGGATAAAACTGATCCTGTCAACTATCGCCCTATCTCCCTAACATGTGTTCTATGCAAAGTGCTAGAACACATTGTCGCTTCCAGTATGTCCAAGCACTTCAACAGCCAGAACATTCTTTATGAACTACAGCATGGGTTCCGAGAAAGGCGTTCCTGCGAGACCCAATTAATCATGTTGATAGATGAATTATCTAGAAACATGAATTAAGAAAACAGACTGATTTAATTTTACTGGATTTCAGCAAAGCTTTTGACAAAGTCGCCCACGAAAAACTTTTACAAAAACTTCACTACTACGGCATCAGGGGCGGCACTCTAAATTGGACCAAAAATTTCTTAGATAACAGGTCACAGTCTGTTGTCACTAATGGTACCAGCTCCAGCATTATCCCGGTCTCCTCTGGTGTCCTGCAGGGCTCTGTTCTCGGACCTATACTGTTTCTTGCACACATAAATGACCTCCCAGAGCAGGTTAGGTCAAAAGTCCAACTCTTTGCTGACGACACAGCAATGTACTTATGCATTAGCTCCTTGTCTGAAGCAAACCTCCTTCAAGAAGATCTCTGCAAATTGGAGCTATGGGGAAAAGGCCTGGGACATGAACTTTAACCCTACAAAATGTCAGGTTTTACATGTCACCAGGCTGAAGACACCCATTCCTTCCAAATACTTCCTCCATAACACTGAACTTGAAAGTGTGTCTGCTGCAAAGTACCTTGGGGTCACCATATCTGACGACCTCAGCTGGGGAACGCACATAGACAATATCACAAAAAAGGCAAATCAAACCCTCGGCTTTATCAAAAGAAATATCAAAGTACACAACCAAGACCTTAAGTCCACAGCATACAAAACCCTTGTCCGACCGCAATTGGAATATGCTTCCAGTGTCTGGTCACCCCATACAGCTACAGATATCTACAAACTTGAATCTGTCCAACGCAGAGCTGCCAGGTGGGCCACACGAGACTA